>JARHVA010005089.1:870000-1323534 GCA_037957365.1 Torreya grandis
TTTAAATTTGTCTAAGTATGGGAACCACTACAATCTGCCTGGAAGGCCAACTTTGCACCTTAATAACTTTTTATACGCTCAACCTCATGACTTGAAATTTGAACCACATGATAAAATTTCATAGATAAATCCATATATGTATAAAAATTATTCTAAAACCTTTACACATGTGAAATATACCATCATCAAACCTCTTACTTAGCCTTGTCTACCAATATGGCTATTTGAACCTAGACACTCATATGACTAGTTTTGATGAATTTTTTTCACTTCTATAAGCATTACATACACTTATAACACCCCATAGTATCTATACATGTATATACCATCAATATCATCCAAAAAATATCTCACTAATTTAAACACTAAATAATCATGCAAGAAAATTGAATCTTATTGAAGCACACTTTGTCATTGTCATTCTAACACACATGACACCTAATCAACATCCTTTGTCACCTTAGAGAAAACATTAAAAAACCTCAAATAATTTCATCATTTACCATTTATTCTACACATTTGGTTAATCTTAGGTGGGTTTTTTCATGCCACAGGTTCCTCAGTAAAAACTTGATAATGTTGTGTGTGTGTGTGTGTGCGTGCGTGTGTGTGTGTGTGTGTGTGTGTGTGTGTGTGTGTGTGTGTGTGTGTGTGTGTGTGTGTGTGTGTGTGTGTGTGTGTGTGTGTGTGTGTGTGTGTGTGTGTGCATGCGTGTGTGTGTGTGTGTATAACCCCTTGGAGGCATTTAGGGTCAATAATTCATTATTATAAAAATACATATGAGGTGTACACTACTCCTAGCTCATTGTTCATTACAAAATTTGAAGTTTATAAAGGTCAATATATATTATACATGCTTTTAGAAAAGAAGGTTCAAGTCAATATAACATATATACTTTTGTCTACATGATTTTTCACATTCTCACATTAAATGGATAATTTCATCCAATTTGAGCCATATTCAAATTATTAAAAATTTAAGCAACACTTATCTGTTATCTAGGGATTGGTTGAGGTTAGTCTACCCAATCCACTAACCATTTTTTAGGTCTTCTTGTTAAAAATTACAAATCTAGGGTTTGAACAAAGGATACATAATATAAGTTTATCCATATAGGTCCAAGGGTGATCAAACATAGATATCATATTTATAGTTTTAGCAATATAGACTTAATAAAAAATATATCGACTCAGACACCTCAAATAGTTCTATCAAAATTATATGGATTTATAAATTTGTAGGTGTCTAGAGAATTCTAAAAAATTCCAATGTAATTTTTATAGTTTTTTCTTGATTCAAACTAACATATAGATATTATAGAGTGCCTTGGATGACTTGTGACAAGATACAAAAACTAGAAATGAATTCCAAACATGTTAATTACTTCTTATCCCTTATATTCTTAACCATTTATATATTTAGCATGTGAAATAATTCATAGGTAGTATTCAATTTTGTATGATTATTTTTATACATTATACAATCTAAATATTCAAATTTTTATGATTTTTTAGATAACTAAATTAAAAATAAGGTAAAACAATAGTATGGTCTTCTAAAATTTCTTACATTAGAGGTTATTTATATTATTGACCTTATTTCCCTTACATACATTTTTTATATGAATAGGGAGATATTTTTTTGGAAATAATTTTCATATGAATATGAATTTCATTCTTAAGGTATATGCACCGAGAAAATATTGAATTCAATATAGGATATAAGTTCCCTAGGTATGCTAATAAGGTTGATGAATGATACTTATTTTCTTATTAATAAAAGAGGGTTATCAGGTCCCTCACCCATTTCATTCATATGAAAAAATATTACATAATATACTTATAATAACCATAAAGATGAAAAAAAAAAATTATCAAGAGAAGAGATTCATGGAAAATAAGAAACCATCTATACAAAAACCACATAGACTACTTTATCATAATTTAGACATGAACCACCAAATACAACCCATCTTGAAAGGTAGTCTCCACATCCTTTAACCAAAGAGTGATAATTTCCCCATTCTAAATCTAAGAACAAAATTATGTTTTCTTAGTAGATTAACTCCCATCCCATGACAAAAAATCATCAAAAGATATCTTGAGCCATTTTGAAAACTAGAACCAATATTTTACCCTATATTCCACAAAAAAAAAATGTTTGATAACTTTATTTTGTATATTATGTTGATGAAGAGGCATAAAAGGAAATTGGAATTAAATTTTGGGGCATGTGAAAATAAAATATATCAGGGTATGCAAAAACCCTAAGAATCCCCCATGTCCTAATTGACCTGATGATTCTTCCATAACCAAAAAGGACTAAAAGGTGAACCATGATGATGATATAATGAGTAGGGGTGACACTAAGATGGACCTAGATGTAATTTTAAGTTTAGTATGTCTAATGATATTATATATTAGATTTATTACTAATAAAGATGACCTAAATGAATGATAGTTACACCATAAATTATAAATTATGTGTCATCATCATAGTTGTCAAAGATCTATTGAATTCATGTCATCTACAAATAGTCCATTTTCATAAAGATAAGTATGATGTATATGAATATTTTTTCCCAATAATTTGAGATTATTCACTCATGGTGTTAGGCATATGAGGGATATGTGCATACATGTATCCCCTTTATCACTTTGACACCTTAATCATAATGTGACAAGTGTATAAGTGCATTTGATAGTTGGTTTGTTTAGTTTTTGAAATTATTCAAAGCCCAAATTTCTTTTAGTTTATGTGAATTACAAATTTACCATGAGGAATGCCATGTTTTAGACTAAGGTAAAAATAGGTTTTGAAGGGACCCTAAAACCCTACACAAGGAGAAAGAAAAACCTTAAAGCACAAATAGGGTAACAAAAGAACCTAATTACAAAAAAGTACCAATACCAGGTTTTACAGGGACCTGTTACCCACAAATATGACCATGAAAAATAGCTGTCAAAACACTGATCTGGAAGTTAACCAATTGGAATAGCAAGCTAAATAACCTTCCAGACCAGTAACCAGCAAACCAAAATAGTGACCAGTTTACAGTCCCTGGAAAACTAGTCAGCAAAAGGGAACTTTGGATGAATCTTTTAAATTAAATTTTTTCTTTTTGCACGACCAAAGATTCATATCTAGAGGAGGAACCAAAGGCTTAGACTTCTTTCTCCTAACTGCTGTCCAACCATCCTCTACCTTAGCTACCTTAGCAACCCATGCCTCAGAAGACAATGATCTTTGGAATCCAGTGGGCATAAACTCCTTATGAGAGTCAAACACAGTCTGGCTCTTAGAAAGATCCTCCAAAATAGGAGAAGAGACCATCACCTCCTCCTCTGGCTCAGCTATATCACTAACCATAGCCTCCGCAGGGGCTTCATTAGAGTGATTCTCCAATGATTCCTCTTCATCTTCCAATTCTGATTGCAAACTTTCCTCATTCTCAATCTCAGATTCTGTTGTTGCTTCCAGAGGTTGTTTGTCCATGCTATGTTCAGAGAGATCCTTGGGCCACCAAGAAGGTGAACATCTGGGATTGGTTTTCCCAGCAACACAATGAGCTGCAATATGTCCCGTCTAGTGACACTTCTTGCACCGAAAAGGGATCCCCTCATAATCCAAGATTTGTGTCCAAGTACCCCTTGGGGAATCAATGCATATCGCCTCAGGAAGGCCCTTTGAAACATCCAGATCAACCAAAAATTGTGCACAAGTCGAATGGTGACTTTTCATACTATCTTCTTCATATAAAAAATCCCCTATAGCATTTCCAATGGTTTTAAAAACCACCTCTTGCCACAAGTGTATCAGAAGATAAGGGAGCTACACCCATATAGGGAGCTTGTTAAAGGATTCTGAGAGAGGATTAAAATCCTTATGCCAAAGTTTGGCCATAAGAGGAAATCTGCCCTGCCAAGAAAAATTATTGTGACACAATATAGACTCTCTATCTTTAGGGCTTTGAAATATTACTATAAAAAAACCCCTGGCGCAAGGCTGGATTTGATCATCTTTAATTTGCAACTAGTTCTTGGCAATCTGATTTTGTAGATCTACAAAAGAGGTCCAGAAACCATGGAAACAAAAAATGGCAGCATAAGAGGAAAACCATTTTTTTGATTGGAAGATATTTTCTGCTAATTTAGGGTCTAGAGTTACCCTAATAGATTTTAAAGCACTTACAGGCAAAACACGGGTTGGTCCAAATGTTGCATGAGGTAGAGCATCGTGTATATCCACTTCAAAGGCTGCCACATCCGCATAGGTTCTCCCCCCAGGTCCATACCCTAAACTAGGAATGTAGGCCGGATGCAAGGCTATAGTATCTTCAATCCCCATAGAAGAAATCCCTTTAAGGGTATTCTGATTCCTCCCTTTACTAGCATAAAAAACCTCATTTGTAATGGTAGCCTTAGCCACACCTGCTGCCAGGTTCACAACAGTTGGTTTCAAATTTTTAGGGTTCACGTGTGTAAGAGCCATCTCAAAAATCTCTATGAGGAATGCCATGTTAGTGTAGATAATAAAATCTTGTCTTTGGTACTTGACAAGACAAGCTTGACAAACATTTTCCATGCATGCCTTGAGCACTTAAATAAGGTCCTAATATATCATTTTATCACATTTACATGTTATCTTATGAGTCAACCCTTCTTTCTATTGTTACACACCTACATGGACCTCAATGTTTGTTTCAAAATTGTTAAATATATTGCATAGACATCTCTAGACTCCTAGTTTAGTCCACCTATACTTAGGTCAATTATAATAAAGTTAGATAATATTGACATGAACTAGTCAATACCAACCCAGTCCCAACAATTGTTAGTTTCTAAAATCAAACCCATATTTAGGTTTATCCTATTAGACTAGTGTGTCAGTGGTATGAGAAATTATTCAATTGGATTCATATATAAACAAAACATGTTCTCATTCAAAAGGGAATTTGGGAAATTATCTAATATGCATATATATGTTATTACACATTGATAATATATACCTATTATTCAAAAATAATGAATCTATCTCTAATATCAGTCCCAATCCAAGTCAAAGAAATAATTTTCAATTATCAAAGCCACATCATTGGTTTCATACATATAGTGAAGAATCACAATTTCATAATCACATTAAGTGGTAGAAATACATGTGGCTTGACTTCCCTCATCAAAATATTAGATACACAAGTAGTGATCAATCATTAGATAAGGTTATTGGAATTAGATTATCCCATTATATTTCCCCTATTTTATAGGTTTCTATCCCTCTTAATCATACCTAGGGTTTTAAGGAAAAGAATACTAATTTACAGAGTTATGCACATCATTAAGGTTATAGATCATAAAATATAGAGGAATAAAAAAACATTTACATGTTACTATATAGTTATTGTGTATTAATTATACATAAGTCAGTACCTACCAATATGTTAGTATCAACTAACAATACTGACTTGATCCTATAGAACTAACCTAACACAACTAATGAATCAATTACAGAACCAAACAAACCACAAACCTATCCCTAATTTTCACTTTCAAAATATAGTTAGAGTTAGAAAGTTAACCATAAAATCTAAGTATCTTGATATTATTGATACTTTATATATTTAGCATACACCATTTGTCAAATAATAAGAATCAATCTTAGTCCTTTACATTTAGATGTATTCTTGAATGTCATATCTATTGATCTGAATTATATTACACCATTTTATCTTATTTAGGTTAATCTCACCCATTAATCTAAACTAGGGTAAAACATTCATACACATTTCAAATAATTCAAATCCTTGGGTTTTCCCTTAGGGTTTCATCTTTCTAGGGTTTTAAATTTCAGCCTTGGGGTTTTATTTTTAGACTTGATTTCTAATTATTACTTAATAGTACACATTAATCATGACCATATTGAATGAACATTATTGGTTAATAAAATCAATGAGGGTACTATTTTCATACTATTCTATATGGGTATTGTATCTTATTTGGATTAATTATGTAAGAAAATGGATAATAATGATCAAGTCTAAAATCACTAGTAGGCTAAAATTACCAATGAACAATCCCAACCTTCCTCTAACCATATTCTTACACTATCCAATTTGAGATTCCTATTATTACCATTAGATGACAAATGGAATGCATGATTCCCTTTTTTCCTACCACCCCAAGACCTCAAGGTTATACTAGCTACCATCCTATTCCCATATTCTCTCATAACTTATTGTGGATTTCAACACTAGATGAGGTAGGGTGTCCCATCATGTGTGATAGAATAATGGTATTCAACATGTTCCTCCTTAACCTAATCCACTCTTATAAGGAAATATAACCACCCTAAATGGTGTGACATCATTGATCAGCTAAAGAATACTCATGCTAATATTTATATGTTAGAGTTCATCAAAATATTAGTAGTCTACAAAGATATATTATAAAATGATTACAATAAATAATTTTACCTGGTGATACAAAACTTACATCATTTTCTTCCATTATGAGTACATTCAAAGATAAAAATAAATTAATCCATTTTAAAAAGAATTATTACCCATGCAACACACAATAGAGAAAATTTTTCCATTATTCATTCAAGTTAAAGTACAAAATAACTTGGTCAAATGTGTGTTGGTAGATAATGGTTCAAGATTGAACGTTCGTAATATTACCTTATTAAAATTATTAGGGATCAACATTGTTATATTTTTTTTAAATTAGAGCATAAAAGGATTTTATAACACTCCATGTCAAATAATTATAACCATATCATTCAATGTGATATTATGTCCTAAGATAGTACCTATTACTTTCCATGTTATGCCTAATCATCTACACTAAAACTTACTTTTTAGATGTCCATGGTTATTGTAATGAAATTAATTAAATGTTCACACAATAAAATATTATATTATAGAAATAAGAGTAGAATATATATATCCACAATAATATTTGATAGAAAAGAATAATTATTGATAAATATAACCAAGCCACTTCAGTGGGTAAACCTCCATAACAATGCATTAAGATTAGAATTCACAATCTAATGTTCAAATACTAACCACTACCTCATATATATACTCTACTCAACCATGGTTAATCTATAGGTTAACCTTAGTATTGGATTATTATCAATGATTTCATGGTTATGTCATGTAGGTGTACTAGTAAGTGGATGAAGAGCCTTGATAGTCTATGTGACAATGATAAAGTGTGTAATATGATTGTCCTAATATGCTTAAAGTATGATTCATTGATCTTCATCTTTATCATGGTTAGATATGTTTAGGTATGAGTATGGTGATTTTAGGATGTTCAATAGGTCCCTCAAATCTATTCTAATCTTTGAGTGCTTATGTGTATTAGTAGATTTCATCTGGTTGATCATTGTTGTCATCTAGACATTTTGGGTCTAGTGGTAGAAAATATGAGTTGGTATTTTGATGACATCACCATTACCACATGGGAATGAGTTAATGGGAGTTGGTTATATTTTTGTGATCACATTAGTCCTTAGTTTTTATGCACCAAATCTCAAGTCATGTGATGAAGCATAGTTGAAGATATGAGGATGTAAATTTGGCTACTCAAATAGAATTCACTATGTTCCCATAACCAAATTTGCAAAAGGGCTCCAGAAAATATGAGTAATAATTTTGATGAGTTTATTATTCACATGAGTGGAGGTTTCAAGACAAAATGATCATATGGGTTTGTTTATTTTTGCACCTATTTTCTATGCGCTAATTCTCAGATCATGTGACTAAACCTGACAAAAGATATGTATGTGCAAAGTTGGGATCCTAAGTAGTTTAAATATGTTTTCCCATAGTTAGCAAAATTTTCATGAGGTAATAAAGATTTGAGTAATAATTTTTATGGTGTAATATTTCACACATGTGGGAATTCTAAGAGAAGGTGATCATGTGGGTTTACTTAGTTTTATTCATAGTTGATTTGCACTAAATTTTTGATCATGCACTGAAGCATGGAAAAAGTTATGCAAGAAAAGTGTTGGCCTCAAAATCATGTTCTAAACATAGTTGGATCTATGATAGAATATTTTGAGAAGGTATTTTAATGTCATTATATGTCACATGTGTGGGGTTATATGAGTATTTTCTCACATGGTTGGATTTTCCTTTGAAAAGTGATCATATGGTCCAAATTTTAGATCATGCATCTAAGTACAGAAGAAGTTATTAAGGTTTGAAAATGGATACTCTAATAGATAAGTAAGGTTCCTATACTTATTCAAATATGCAAGAGGTAAAGTCATATTAAGTCTCAAGGAGATCAATGGAGTGCATTTGCTCCAAGATGTCAGAAACCAAAGAGATGGCAAGAAGTTCACATTATTTAAAGACTGAGAAAAAGTAAAGGATAAAGATAAATTATGATCATGTGATTATATAGATTGATCTAATGGTAAAAATTTCTAGTTAAAGACCTAGTTGATCTGTATATATTGATGGTGCACGATAAGTCAACATTACAAGATTACATGAAATGAGGTCAAAGTGACTAAGGTATAACATTTGAGAAATGGTGCCTATATGTTAAGGTTTAGAAGAGATTAACAATGCATATTTTATTTGAGAAATGAGGACATGAGATGTGATCCTTGTGTTTGAAGTTAAACTGTGACCATTGACATTTAAATATTTGAATTTAACAAGACAAAAACTACTGTCTAGTTTTTGAGTCATATTTTTTGATCCAAAATGAATTTGACCATGTAGTAAAAATAAACATGGTAAAGGAATCCAAGGTACATTTGGAAATATGGATTTGAAGATATGGAAGTATGTATAGACAAATATATTAAGCTTTAAACTTGACTATGTTTTTGTATATGTTCTTCACATGACCTAGAAGGATATTCAAGATTATGTTGATGTTGTTTCTATCTATCATGATGACTTATATATTTGTGAGTGTTATAGATTCCATGAGGATGCTTTGTATGGTTTTTATATTTTTTACCAATTTATATTTTATATGAATAAAGGCTAATAAGTTGACTATATGTTTTTTCATAATGTTCTTATGTACTAGGTCAGTGTTTGAGTTGTTTGAGGATACTCAAAGATAAGAAAAGATGAATATGATAATTTAAGGATGTCAAAGGAAACATAAGGAGTGGAATAATGTATTTAAAAGTTGTATTGTGTTATTTTTTAATCGATGAAGTGTTAAATGGGTGAATAAGTCTCCATGAGATTTATAAGAGTTGCAAGGGCCTTATTAAAAGGTGTAGCTACTTAAGAGTGACCCATAGATGCTATGGCCAACCTATAAAGTTTGTTTTTGATTCATGTCTTGATTTTAAAGATGCCCTTAGGGTTAATTCATGCCTCATGGCTAACCAAGATGTTGATAATTATGAATGCTCTATATATAGTGAAACCAAATGTGATGGTTTTTAGACTTGTATGACTTGGATGAGTAAGTATGAATATGGATCCAAGTGAAGGTAAGAACCTTTGAAAGAGAAGGTATAGGTCAATGAGGACTATTATAAAGTGAATAATATCATACATTCTTGTCTAATTAAGTTTGTGTAGGAGGACATACAAGTTATTATACCTTATGAGCCTAAAGGAGGCAAAATGAGCAAGTTACTCAAGAGGCTAATTGAGAGACTTTGTGAGAGAGTATTGGAAGATATTTGAGAGAGGCTTGTGTGTGTGAATAGTGGATCAAAGGAGGGTTAGAGTGACCTATGGATGAGTTGATGATGAGACTAATTTGAGGACTATTTATATGACTTGATAAGTCATAATTCTATTGGTAGAATAGTGATTTTATTGTTTGAGTATGAATAAATGTGAAGAGTGATAATCAAGGGTCCATCATTAGGTATTGAAGACATTAGTTTAAAGGTGGATGTGTTCATAGGTGCTATTGTGGCATCTTAGCATCTAAGGTGGTTATATCCTCCTTACAAGGTGAAACTTTCTAAAAGTCTGGTTGTTATTTTAGCTCAGTTAGATAGGTGTTATAACACTTTATGGGATTATAGTGTCACTAAATATGGATTATAGTTCCTTGATCAATTGCAGCTATTCTAAGCCAATTCTTATTATTATAAGAAATTAGTCTAATTATAGGTTCTAGTTAGTTTTATTCCTCAAAAGGGTTTCTCATGTATGTCATGTGTTATGTGCTTGATCTTGTATTTTCTTTCTTATTCCTTGTTATGAATGATGTGTATGCCTCATGAATGTATGTATTGACTAATTAAGGGTTTGAAGGAATTTTAATTTAAGTTAAAATATCTAGGCTCATTAATTCACCCCCTATTAGTGGTTTTACCTATAATAATTGGTATTAGAGTGGGTCCTTTTGAGGAAGTCTAATAGCTTGAAGATGATCTTGAGTAGGTACAAATATGGCTAAGCAGTTGAAGAAATAAAATAAATAGTGGAAGGCTATAATAAAGGCACTTGAAAAACATATATGTACTTTAAAAAAAGATGCCAAAAAGGATGAGAATGTTATCAATGATCTCAAGGTTTAGCTAGTAGATTCCAAGATATGTTTATGTTCAAAAGAAAAGAATATCGTGTATGATGAAGAAGTTGATGTAGAAGTTGAGTTCATGGGTGCACTTGGTGAACTAAAGGAGAAAAATAGGAAGAATCATAAGATGAGATATATGATCAACGGTATTGAAGAACAAGTCAGTTCTCTTAAGGGAAGTTTGATAGAGTAAGCATGTAGAATAAATAATGACATTGCCAAAGAAGCTAAGAGTGATAAGGAGACTATCCAAGTTCTCAGCAGTCAGTTAATGATTGTAATTTCAAGTGTAAGAGTTAAAGAGGATGAGACCATTCAATTGGAAACCAAGCTAGGTTCATTAATGGATGAGCATGAGCAATTTATTTTCAAGATAAGCAATCTTGAAGAAGATCGAAAGAAGTTAGAATAGGTCAAGAATAATGAAATAAGGTATGTTAGACAACTAAATGCTTCAAAGTATGATAGTTTATTTCATGGTCATTGTTAAACATGTAATAAGTATAGTCATAGAGCTAAGGACTATAGAATGAATTTAGTCAAGTATGGACATTTAAGGAGCCTTGGAAGAAGAAGTAATTGCTCATGGAGACAGTCAAGTGGTATGTTAAATGATATTGTTTTCTATAATTGAAATAAAATAGAAAACATTTTTAGATTCTACAAGGTTAGTTTGAAGGAACAATCATGTCTTGGTTAGAAGAAAAATGATCTTAAAAATCACTCAATGGTGTTGAGACCAAAGTCTATAATGGATAATTATGATCAAGGTTGATTGCTTGCTATAAAGAAAGAATCAGACATGAAGAAGATACAAGAATGTCAAGAGAATTTGTCTTTTATTCAGATAGAAAAGGAATATCACAATCATCATCAAGATAAAGGTATGAATGATCTTTTTTTTTTAGATGTCATACAGTTGGTCACATTTTAGGTATTGCAAGAATATGTTGAATTAGTTCTCAAAGCAAAACAAGGTGTTTGGAGCTTTTGGTATGAAAATAAATAGTCACACATGGGTTTAGAAACCTAAGCCTATTAGAAGAGATTAGACTAAGATTAAAGATGGTTTATTTTCCATGATAGAAATGAAGGAGAGTCAATATTTTCTATTGACAACATTTATTGACAAATCTAAAGAAAAGAGTGAAGTCAGGGATTTAGTTAAAGTCAAGTAGGACTATAAGTCTGATGAGATTATGGAGATATGGGACTCTCCATAGTTTTTTAACTTTTAGTCTCTCTATGTCAAAGGAGTGTCTCTATCTAGGCTTTAACGAGACACTTATCAGTCAGAGGAAGCTTGGTGGTTGTCAGATATTGTTTGATGAGAAGATATGAAAACAAGGTATGTTTGTGCATTATTTGTATATATTTTTTGTTAGAGAAAAGAATCTTGTGAAGAATCTTAATGGTCCTATCTTGATAAGGATTTATCTTTTTGGTCATGGTTTAGATGATCTAGTATAAAAGTGAGTTTTAAATAACTATCTACATATCAATTTTTGGTGGATGCCAGGTAAGATTATAAGTTGAAGGCCTTTTTTAAGCTTATGTTCTAGATTGTACTAAGCCTATTAAAGGCTTATTGAATAGTTGTGTATGCCATGAAAGTCTATAGTGTTCTAAAGATGAGGTATCTCTAAATGAGTATTGACTATGATTGGACAATATTTGAAGACTTGTTGAAGATGTCATGTTCTTAATGAAGCACAAATTTACGGGGAGCTTTGTAATTGGTCAAGTCCTAGGATCAGAGGACTAAGTATTTGAATTTTATAAAAAAGGTGAGAACATGATAACATAGATTAATCTAATGGTGAGCATTGTTATTTAAAGACCTGGTTGATCCATAGAGATCAATGATGCACGATAATTCAATATTATAAGATTGCATAAGATGAGGTCAAAGTGACTAAGGTTTAATGTTTGAGAATTGGCACCTATGTGTTAAAGTTAGAAATAGATTTATGGTGCATATTTGATATGAGAAGGGAGGACATGAGATCAGAGATTTGTGTTTAAAGTTTAAGTGTGACCGTTGACATTTAAATATTTGAATTTAATAAGGGAAAAACCAATGTCTAGTTTTTGAGTCATATCTTTTAATCTAGAATGAATTTGACCATGTAGTAAAAGAAAAGTGATAGAGGACTCCAAATCACATCTAGAAATATGGATTTGAAGATCTAGAAGTATGTATAGACAAATATATTAAGCTCCAAATTTGATTGTGTTTTTTTATATGTTCTGTAAATGACCTGAGAGGGATATTCAATCTTATGTTGATGTTATTTTGATGTCTCATGATGACTTAGATATTTTTGAGTGTTTTAGACTTAATGAGTATGCTTTATATGGTCTTTGGAGGTTTGACCAATTGATATTTTGTATTAACAAAGGTTAAGAATTTGACTATGTATTTGTTCATGATCTTCATGTGCACCAAGTCAGTGTTTGAGTTATTTGAGCATATGCAAAGATGAGAAAATATGACTATGATCATTTGAGGATGTCAAAGGAGACATAAGGAGTGGACTTATGTATTTTAAAGTGGTCTTGTGTTCTTTTTTTATTAATGAAAAACTAAATGGGTGAATAAGTCTCTTTGAGACCTATAAGAGCTACAATAGCCTTATTAAAAGGTGTAGCTACTTAAGAGTGCCCCATAGATGCTATGGCCAACCTATGAATTCTATTTTTAATCTATGTCTTGATGTGAGAGATACCTTAATGGTTAGTTCATGATTAATGGTTGACTCAGATGTTGATAATCATGAATGTTCTATATATAGTGAAACTAAATGTGATGGTTTCTAGACTTGTAAGAATTGGATGAGGAAGTGTGAATGTGGAGCAAACTGAAGGTAAGAACCTTTAAAAGAGAAGGTATATGTTAATGATTATTAGTAGAGAGTGAAGACTATTAGACATGATTATCTAATTAAGTTGGTGTAAGAGGACATACAGGTCATTGGACCTTATGAGCCTAGAGGAGGTAGAATGAGCAAGTTGTTCAAGAGGCTATTTGAGATACTTTGTGAGAGAATATTGCAAGAGATTTGAGAGAGGATTGTGTGTGTAAATAGTGGAGTGAAGGAGGGGTAGATTACCTTGTGGATGAGTTGATGATTAGATTAGTTTGAAGACTATTTGTATGACATAATTGGTCATAATTATGTGGGTAGAATAGTGCTCTTGTTGTTTGAGTATGAGCGAAGGTGAAGAGTGATAATTAGAGGTTCATCATTAGGTGTTGAAGACATCAGTTTAAAGGTGGATGTGTTCATAGGTTTTTTTGTGGAATCTCAACATCTAAGGTGGTTGTATCCTCCTTGTAAGGTGAAACATGCTAAAAGTTTGGTTCTTATTGTAGCTCATCTAGATAGGTGTTGTAGCACCTTGTGGGATTATAGTCTCACTAAATAGAGATTGTAGTTCATTGATCAGCTATAGCTAATCTAAATTAGTTCTTGTTATTATAGGATAGTAGTCCAATTGTGAGTTCTAGTGGGCTTTATTTTCCATGAGGGTTTCCCATATAGGTCCTGTGTTATGTGCTTGATCTTGCATTATCTTTCTTTTTCATTTCTATAAATGATGTGCATGTCTCATGAATGTATGTATTAACTGATTACTAGTTTGAAGGAATTGGAATTAAAGTTTAAATATTTGGTCTCACTGATTTACCCCCTCTCTTAGTGGTTGTACTTCTAACACTAACTAATAACATAGATAAATGTGACAACATAATATAAGAGGTATGTAAGCCACAAGTTAACCACACATATCCATAGACAAACCATAGGTTAAGGGTGTAACATGCCCCTCATCTTCAAAATAATGTTGTCCTCAATGTTGAATCAACTTTGGATGTTGGTACAGAAAAGTTTCCTTCTCCCATGTTGCATATTCACATCATATTCTTCCATTTGATCAAATACTCCTTAATCACTATGGTTTGTAGTTGCTTAGTGTGCATTTGAAATATCTCTTCAATCTCCAAAGTAATCCTAAATTATTCATCTAATTTAGGTAACTTATTTTGAATATAAAATTTGTGTCTAATTACCTTCTTTAGGTAGGATACATGGAATATTGGATGTATGTGAGTGGACTAGGGGAATCCCAACTTATAAGACACACTGATAATTTTTTGTAAGATCTAATAAGGTACACAATAATTAAGACACAACTTATCATCATTTTGTTATTACTTTAGATACATTTACTTATATGTATTTAATCATACAATGACCCAATCACCTATGTGAAATTATTTCTCACTAAAGTATTGATCCACTTATTTCTTCATTTGATTTTGTGACATGGCTAAATTTTCTCATAAACTAGTGAGTACCTCCTATTGATGGTGAATGTGTTCTTTAATAGCTTAAACCTTGGGATGGACCTTCAAGGTTGAAGTGATGGATGGGGGATGATATCCATACAATGACATAAATGGAAACATTTTAGATGAATTGTGAATAGAAGTATTAGACCACCATTTAGTAAGTGGTAGCTAATGAACCCATTTATCTTGTTTGTAAGAAACAAAAAAATAAAGATACCCTGCTGGACATTTTTTGACTGCCTCTATTTATCTATCATATTAAGGATGATAGGATGAGATATGAACTAATTGAGTTCCTAATCATGTAAATAATTTAGTCTAAAAACTACTAGTAAATATGGGATCTTGATCACTTAAAATGATCTTTGGAGTACCATGCATTTATAAATTGTATTGAGAAAAATGGAAGCTATTATATTGGCAACAAATGGTTGTGATAAGGAAAAAATGAGCATACTTGGTGATTTTATCCATAAAATGTTGGGGGATCAATCCAACAATAGATTATAATTGTGAAAGCAATAAACGCAGAATTAAATCAGATTGACAAGTAATTAGAATGATAATAGCAAGAACAAGAGATACAAGAAAACACCCTGAAAACTTGTATTAACAAACTCTTTACAAAAGGAATACAATTGAAGAAAGCTTCTTTCTTCCACACCTCTCCTAGATGTATAGATCTCTCAATAGATCTCTATTCCTCAAGAGCTCTCTCTCTCAAGAACAATCAACTCCAACAAGCCTGGATTGATTCAATTCTGTACTGTTCTTCACACACCAATTCTTCTACAATAATCTACTACTAAGCTAAGAAGATCTAATTCTACATATAGAATTAGGAGACTTGAGCATGTACACCCAACAAGCAGTTAAGCCACTTGAACAAGGGCTCTAAAAATAGTATTGCTAACAATAGAGACGCGAGCTTGAGACTACAACTCAAACTCATCATGCAAGCACTCGCTTCTGTCCACGGAAATAGCTTTCTGGACACGCAGGTAACCGACGTCGGTTCCTGCTGCTTATCTGTGACCACCGTCGGCCGATCCTCTGCTGACATCAGCACCTCTGTAACTGCCTATGACTGACGTCGATCACTCCTGACCAACGCCGGTGTCTGTGTAGACCCAAAACTGCTAATGAATGCTCCTTGGTGAAGCTTTTAGCTCCACACCCTAACATAAAAATTTTCTACCTTCAAATTATGGTAACCCAATAATGAAATGCATGGAAACCTTCCCACCCTCCCCATGTTGGCTAGGGATGGATAAAGGCTAAAAAATAAAAGGGGTCTTAATATTTTCACCTTTGTTCCACTGACATACCATGTATTCCACCACATATTTTTGGACATCCCTCTTGAATCCTTCCCAAAATAAATATTTCTTGATTCTATGATATGTTGTCAAAAATATTGTGTGACCTCCTATTAGAGATGCATGAATTTCCTAAAGGATTTTATGTTTGAGTAGAAAATTCTTACGAAGGTATAATCTATCTTTATATCATAATGTGTTCCCATTCCATGTAAATTTTAAAATCCTCATAACCTTATTGAATATTTTGAATAAAAAAATGGGTATCATTATCATTCTCCCATTCTAATATTTCTTCCTCTATCAATATTCATACCAAATGGTCATTATACATAACAATGCCTCAACTAATTCATCCCTCTGAGATAGTGTATCTACCACCACATTTTCTTTTCACTTATTATATACTATTTCAATATCATATCCTAAAATTTTATTCACCTATTTTTATTCTTATTTAGAAGACAATCATTATTCCAAAAAGTATTTGAGGCTATCATCACTAGTATTTACCTTAAAGTGATGACCCATTAGATAAGGTCTATATTGCTTGATTACATATGAAATATCCATCATATATTTCTCATATATTGACTTGATCTTATTATTACCCTTAACTTATAGACTCTCAAATTTTAGTGGTCTACCTTCTTTCATGATTATAGCCCCCATTCCATATCCTAATGCATCACATTCCACAACAAAAGTTTTATAAAAAGCATGAATAGCTAAAACTGGAGTGGTTCACATAATTATTTTAAATTCTCAAATATCTTAGTAGTTGTTTTAGTCCACTAGAAATATTCTTTATTTAACAAAAATTTAAGAAGGGTTGTGATGCTACCATAATTTTTTACAAACATGTGATAGTAACCAATTAGCCCCAAAAATTAGTGGAGGTTCTTGAGGGTCTTGGGAACCTACCATTCCATCATCTCTTGGGTAATTTTAGGATAAAATTTCACTCCATGTGAAATAATATGATCCAATTACTCTACCTATCAAATGTGAAAAGCACATGTAGAATTTTTGGCATAAATTTTATGTTGTTCCAAAATTGAGAGTACATGTTTAACATGTTGTAAATGGTCTTCCCAACTTTTTTTGTAAATGAGGATGTCATCAAAAAACTCCAACACAAACTTTCTTAGTGATGTATTAAAAATAGTATTCATCAAAATCTAAAATGTATATGGTGAATTTGTGAGCCTAAAATACATGACCATAAACTCATAATGGCCTTCATGAGTTCTAAAAGCTATTTTAGGTATGTCTTATTCATGGATTTGAATATGATGATATCTAGAGCAAAGATCAAACTTGGTAAAATAAATATCACCATGAAAAATATCTTTAAAATCATCAATTAATATAATAAGAAACTTATATTTAATAGTGTACTTGTTAATTTATCTATAGTTTGGGTACATCCTTCAAGTTACATCCTTATTTTTCACCATGACCATAGGGGATAAATATTCACTTTGGTTGTGTTGAATGATTCTTGTCTCAAACATATCATGTACCATTTTTTCAATTTGACTCTTCTGGGAATAGGGATACCTATAGGGTCTGATGTTGGGTGGTGTACTTTTAGGAACTAGTCTAATGTCATGATCATACACTAGGCTTGGTGGGAATATTTTTGGCATGTCACAAAAAATAACATAATGGTCATCCATTACCAATTGTAAATCAAGATGGGTATAGTCCTTGGTTTTTTGAACATATATGGAAAGCAAGAACACCACAAATCCTTAAGAAACATTTATGACAATCTTCATCATCTAATGGGAACTAACCAGTTGTGGAGATTTATCTATTAATCCATGTAGCTCAAATATCCTATCTTATGAATGGAAGCACATGAATAGTTATTATAAATTCATCTCAATAGTGCCAAAAGTGGTAATCCATTACACTCCTAAAACAATACCATCCCCTCCCATTGGAATAGTAAATATAGGAGAATCTAATAGCTAGTCTCCCATAATAAGATTAATATTATGGAATTTTCTAGAATGGTTAATGGTATAACCATCTTCAATCATGACTTGAAATTATAGAGCTAGGTAAATGAAATAGTTAAAATAAGTAGCTAACTTACTATTGATGAAGTTGGGCATACTCCTAGAGTTAATCAACATAGTCACCTTTTATTTCTTGAGTAAACCCACCACCTTAAGAGTTTGAGGAGTATTAATACCTGAAAGTACATGATGGGAAATAGTAGGTTAAGAATATTTATATTTATCCTCAAGTTCATCTAAACCTACACTTGAGGCCTCATTACCTTCATCATCCTCATTGTCACCTTCATTTTAAAATAACTTTTTTCATCACAAAGATGTCATTTGATCCATTTTTTATCATAGATAAAACATAAACCTTTTGCTCATTTCTCATAAATTTGTTAAGGGGTCAAACTAGTAGGCTATGTAAGTGGTGGTGATGGGAAAGTTAATTCATAGACATTAATGAAAGGTCTTTATTTGATCAGTTCTTTTACTTCTTCCATTTGTTCCCTTGGGATGGATTCAGATACTAAACTGGGAATAAACATGTGAACCTCTAATTGGATGTTATCTTTGATGCCAACTGAAAATAGGTAAGATATATTTTCCTCAATGATGTCTACCACACATAAAGAGATATTCTAAAATTTATGAATATAATCCTTTACATTTCCTATTTGGCACATTTTGGCTAGCTGGCCAAAGTAGTTTTATGAGACATTGTTGTGATAGTGGAGTTGTATCTCCTTAGAAAATATAGACCAAAAAACTAGGAGAACCTTATTTTTTTGATCACATAACCATTGATACCAAATAAAATACTCTGGTCCCAGATACATAGAGGCCATGACCACCTTTTTTGAACATGGAGTATGATGTAAATCAAATGTATTTTTAATTTCAGTGATCCATGTGAGTTGATAGATCATTACCATAAACTTATGAAATTCCACTTTAGGAAACATTGATTTTATTCCTAGATTAGTGGTGTGATTTTTTGAAGGAGGAAAACCAAATTGGAGTCGTGGAGGATTATTTTTTAAATATTGATATATAAAGTTGGACAATTTCCTAGTTATTTATTGTAGTTAATCCTACAATCCATTCAATTCTCCTTTGATCCTTGTGATGTCCCATTTAACCATGTTGAGATCATATTTTCACACCATGCCATGTAACTCTAGGTAAAGTTGTTAAAATACATTTGACATACATAGATTAGAATTTTTGGATTCCATATCATCCTTTTGATAAGTTTTATAATTTTATTTCCCTTTCCCACACTTGTGAGTATCAGGACCATCCATGCAAAAATCCTAAGATTATTTTAGTCCCAAAATAAAGTGTGTCAAAAAATAAGACCATTGTTATTACCTCACCAAGACAAATCCAATGATTGAAAATGTGCATGAGGTTGAAAAAATTTATCCCAAAAAGTGTACTGGTAGAATGTACCATTATGATCATATTACATAGATGAATAAAACAATTGGTAATTTACACAAGGTTAAAAAATCCATACCTTTTTTTAATTTTTTTTCAAAAAACCACTTCAAACAATAATGTAATAATGAAAAAAAATCAATTCTTCCAAGATTGTAAGTTATGTTTTTCTCAATCTTTCAACTTACATGAGATGTGCAACACTAGATCTTAAGAAAAAAACCTAGAAAAAACTTACCTAAATCAAATATTTGATACCACATGTAATAATATTACTTAGATATTCACATAATATATATTATATCATGGAAATAATATTAGAATATATAGATCCATAATAATATTTGATATAAGATCAAAATGTTTGATAAATATAACTAAGCCAATTCAAGGGGGAAACCTCCACAACATGAAATAAGATAAAAATTTATAATCTGATGATCAAAAACTAACCACTACCTACTATATATATTCTACTTATCCATGATTATTCTATAGGCTGACCTTACTAAGAACATATATAAATATGACAAGATAATATAAGAGGTATGTAAGCCACAACTCGGCCACACATATCTAAGCACCATAGGTTAAAGGCATAATATTTACATGTTCTAGAAGTAATATCATCAACATTACACATTTTTATCAAATATATGCATGAAGGTTATTCTTATTTAGAACTAGTATATGAAGATCATTTTAGGTATTATCAAACAATCCAATTTACAAGTGAAGACCAATCATTATCAAAACTTTAATATCATAAAATTATTGCTCCATCCCATCTCATTTTAATAGTTTTGATGCACACATATGAGGTGGGTTAATAAAGTACATAAAAGTACATATAACTAATTATAACACACTAAGAAATTGTATAGAAGAAACCACAAGTTAATCTATAATAGCCATAACCTATTCTCGATCTTCCTATACTGATGAACTTAGAATATCAATATGGCATAGTTATAATCTATTATGACAATGATGATGAAAATATCAACATGAAAAATATGACAAATTATCATAAAAAAAATAAAAATATAATTAATTTAAAAAATAATACTTATCTCGTACTCTAGTCACACCTATTAGGATTGGAACATATCAAGATGATTCATATATTACAAATAATAATGAATTATAAACCCTTATTATGATAAAATCTTATGGTGCCAAAGGAAAAGTAACAATGACATATCATGAGTATATCCTAAATGTGAAAATGATTTAAAATACTATCATATAGAAGGCATAGGAAAAAATAAATACAAAAAAATCTTGGGAAAATAAGTAAGCATATAATTTAGTAAATTATGTGTAAATGGTAGATTCTAAGACTCCCACACCATTGCAAGTAATGAATTGTTATCATGATTTTTGTCTATTTAAAAATTGGCAAAAATTGAATTAATTTTTGGCTAATTTTTTTGGTTTGGGCCTAAAATTTTCAATTTAAAAAAAATAAAAATCAATTAATTAATTTAATTAAAAATTAAAATTACAAGCAAGAATTTTTATTTTTTAAATCGTGCAAATTCCCTTTAAATTTCCCATGTCATGTAAAAAGCTTTTAACTTTTCCCACAATTGTGAAAAAGTTTCATTAACTCTCATTTAGTTATGCAAGTACTTTTTATTTTTATCTTAGTTGTGAGAAATTACCTAAATATTTTTTCAAGTCATACAATTTTTATTTCCACCTTTGCTTGTAGTGTAATTATAAAATTTAAAAATAAAAAATTTAATTAAAATAATTTTTAATTATTTTAAGTAAAATACGCAATTCAATTTTTATTCTTCTCACTGCTATGAAATTGCCTTGGATACTACCCTGAGTCATGCAAAATAGTTTTGGCACTTCCCCAAATTGTGCAATTAAAATTTCCTCTTCCACTGCCATGCATGCAAACTTTATTTTTCCCTTAGCCATGTAAATTTATTTTTATTCTCCCCACTCTTTGCAAATGTTATTTGCATTTTTTGAATTGTGCAAAAATAAAAAAAAATTCTCTTTCAAATATTTTTAATCCATTCCACACCATTCAAACATGTAAAATATGCAAATGATTTTGTAAATAATCACTTGACACCATATCAAAAATAATTGTTTGTGCTTTTTTCCATAAGGGAAATGTATGGTTCCATCTCCATTGGAAGAGGGTATGAAGTGAAAGTAAAAACAAAAATATAAGGTTAAAAAAATTTCTTTCTATCATTATGAACCATATAGTGCAAAACAAAATAATGGTTTTAATATTTTTTCTTTCTACTCGTAAGGAAAAGTTGTACAATTGTATGGTCAAAGAGAGGAATGTAGATCATAAAAAAGAAGAATAAATTATTATTATTATTTTTTACTACTAATTCAAGATTGTACGGTCCATAAAAAGTGAAGGGAGGTAAAAAATAGACCAATTCAACAAATTTAAGTTGTTTGTACTTGTATAAATGAGTCATACAACCATATGTGTTGGGAGAATAATACATATCATAAAAAAAGAGAATAAAATAAATTATTTTTTGTTTTTCCCTTCTAATGAGGATTTGTACGGTGAAATATTAGTTAGGAGGTAAAATTTGAAATAAAATAAGATAAATTTAATTTATTTTGCCTGCATTATCAAACTATACAATACAAATCAAGAGGAGAGAAGAGTTTTTATGAAAAATAATAAGTAATTTATTTATTTTATTTTTCTAGTCCTATGGCTGCATGACCCAAATGAGGAGTTAAGTGAGGTTTAAAAATTAAAATAAAATGTTTGGATCATATTTATATTATTTATACTTACCAAATAAGGTTGTACAATACCAAAGGGATAAGAGTGAGTTTAAAATTTCAAAAAAAGAAATTTGTAGAATTTCCTTTTATTTGTTTTCATTCACTAAAAGAAGTCACATAGCCATGTCATGGGGTAAAAAATAAAAATGAACTAGAAAAAGAATAATTAAATTCTATTTTGTTTGCTTATTGTATGGATATATGGTATAAAATAAAGGTGATGTAAAAATCTTCATTGAAATTCATCTTTTTCCTCTTGCCATGTGGAAGAGAGGTGATTGAGCATGACAGTGAAATTCATCAGATGAGATTAAAGGAGCACTTAGTCAAATTTACACAAGTAAAATTGTGAGTTTAATTTTCAAGTGTAATTAAATAAATTATATTATTTTAATTTATTTTGTTTTTTTAAATTCGTAAATAAACCATCATTGTATAAATACCTCCCAACTATCAATTTTACTACAAAATTATTATCTTCATCCTCTACTCTAGAAAATCCAAATCCAAATAAAGATAAATCAAGTATGAAGTGTGCTTTATGGGTTAATTCCTCTTTCACCATTGGAATCCAATGTGAAGAATATTTTAGATACCAATCTAGGTCATATTGACTTAGATGAATTTTGTGAGAGAATGAATGCAATACCTAAAACTGACTTTGGTTAAAGTATTTTTGACAGTGGATTGGCACAATCTACAGTCATTCTAATTTTATTACAATATCCTAAACTATTTTTTGTCATTACAGAACATTATAATTCAAAAAAAGGGAAGTGAGATATCCACAAGGTGAATTGGTGGTAATATTAGTTTAGGATCACATAAACAATATGTTGCATCTTCTAGATAGAGAGTATTTTATGCATTTAACTCTTGACTCCTCACAATTTTTTTAGGATTGTAATAATATCTCATGATCTAAACAAGTCAATAATGGATGGTTGATCAAACCAAGACACTCTTCTACACAAATCCTAATGAATCTTGCAAGATCTAACTTCAAGAATGAGATAAATTATATAATAAAACTATTGCATAGAATAATAGGGAGCCAACAGTTAAAACTTTTCAAACATGGATCTACATGTTCATTTGGATCATTCACAAGAATATGAAATATCTCAATTCAGAACAAATAATCAGTGATGCAATCCATAAATAGTTAATATAATTAAGAGTCACATCAAAATTTTATATGACTTCCTATCTTGTCTACATTATTTCTAGTTAAAGATATTTTAATGGATTGCATATGGTGGGTGACTTTAGAAAAGCAAAAGTATATGATTTTTATCCCTAATTTGCATTTATAGAAAACACCGAACAATTTAGGAGGGTAAATGATTATTTCCTTCATTTTTCATTTAATTATTTGAGAAATATGTTTTCAATACAAGGATATCAGTGGCAGCTACCACAGAAATAGCTATATGGGTAACTTGGCTCATAAAATTCCTAAATTTTAGTTATTTGAAGATCAATGGTTATGAAATTTCTCTATACATGATTCCATATTATGTTAGTGATAAGTGGGCATTAATGGAGCTAGTGAGACAAATTTTTAAAACACATAATTTTTTGACATGTCAACATAGAGCAAGGGTCAAATTTACAAATTTTATTGTTAGGTACACTTATTCATCATTAATGAAATCTAAAATAGTGGAGTAATATATATATCCCATTGTAATCTTAAAATATTTGAAATTAGGTTTGCATTTGATATAAGCGGTTTAATTGAACATAATCTTAGGCCTTCATTTCAACATATCTCACACTTTGAAGAATAGTGGATGGACTATGATGATGAAAAAATAGTTAGAATTAAGGACTATTCACAATTTATCATGAAATAGATAGTCAAATTTGGCATAACAAAAATACCAAAGCAATTGGTAGATGATGAAGTCATGTTGGATCCCATTTTTGAAAAGGAGGGCATTACAACAAATCCACTACCAATAGTTCATTGGGATAATATAAAATCTACTTCACTCAAAAGTATAACAACGGTAGTGCTTGAAAGGACTCTCAAGTGGTTAAGGATCAAGTAATTGATGTTGGGATTATTGATTTCCATGCACTTCCTAGGGAAGATGAATTTAGAAGCTTTTATAAACAATAACATGTTGAAACAAAAAATGAAAATGAATTAGGTCCAAATAGATAACTCTTGATGACATAAGAAGAATAAGAACTATAAACTATCCAAAAGGATATTCCACCATAAAGAGTTCTAAAGCTCAAGATAAAAAGGTTAGGTGAAAATATCTCCTCTTCTCCTAATCCCTCAATTTCCCAATAAGTCCATATTGATAGCTTCCCATAGTCCCAAAAGCTTTTAGAAAATACAACTCGGTAATTTCTTACTTATAATGACATGTTACTTCCTATATCATCTATTTCCACACTACAATAAATCACTCCTATTTCTTCTTCTCCCTCAAATCCTAAAATTCCTATTATTTCCTCTCCAATAACTCTAATTGATGTAGTTAATAAACAAAAATAAGGATAAGTATCTTTTCAAGCTATCACAATTAAAAGAACACCTTATTCTACCCTAGAAATATTATCCCTACAAATCTCATCTTTGATCCCACCTCTTTTTTCAAGCACAGCAATATCAGATTAGTTGTCCACAATGGTAAAGAAAAGAATAAAAATTGTTAAACCTATAAAGATTGATTTTATGACTCTAAAAATTATAAACCCTTTTTCCAAAAGATAAATAAAATCAAGAACCATCTCATGTATGGTAACAGATGAAAGAGGATAAAAATATCTAGAGGTGGCAATTCCTACAGTTGAAAAAGATAGATCAAAGTTGAGGATTATCATGTATCAAGAGTTCATTTTTAGAAATCTACCAGAGAAAGGAAAAAGGAAGATATTCAATTGGTAATTTCCACTATTTTTGAGAAAATGGATAAAGAGAAACAACAAAATATGAATTGAAATAAAAACTAGAGATGTTGAGTTCAATCATACAGAAGTTAAATAGACCAGTTTATCCAACAACTATTTCATCAAGTCTTCATGTTGAAACATTAGAGAAAGTAAAAGAAATAGGCCAAATGGGTAATGCATTAAAAGATTGGATAGAGAATATCACTAATCAAAGAATTTCAAAAATTCTCACTATAGTGATAATGGTTTATAAATTCCATTTAGAATGTAAAAAAGTAACAAAAAATTAAAGTGGGTATATAGAGTAAATATAGAATTGGAAAGAGTCCATTCCCAAATTGATTGAATTCTCAAAATTTCCCTCTCATAATCTTATTGATGGAGTCATCAAAAAATAAGTTATTTATAATTTTGAATTATTTGGGCCATAAAATTTAGAACACAATCACTTCAAGAATGTGTCAAGAAGATTGATAGTGGAAGGTCACTTGGGAATGACATAATGATATAAATTTATGTAGAAGTCAAAAGGTTGAAATGTTCTTTTATCAATTATAGGGATGAAAATGCAGATCATGTTTCAATAGAAGTAGTGGTTGAATAATTCAAAAATCTTATTCCAGAAGTTGTAAATCCCATGTCTTCATTTGATTATGAAATGCTTCATCAATTGGCCAAATATCAGTCAATGTAAATAATCTTAACTTAACTATAAAAAAACTTTAAAACAAGTTTCAAGAAATAAAAGAATTGAACTACTCAATAGATATTGCATACAAGTATATAGATGGTTCAGAAAAAGATTTAATAAGGGTATTTCTCTAGATATTTCATGACTTTCTGAAATAAAGAGTTATCAATAAATCAATAAAAGGATTGAAATCATTCTCAGCATTATAAATATTTCTCTTCACACTTCATTTTGCAATTATCTTGTATTATCACATTGTATTTCCCATTACAAATGTATGTTTTACTTTGACAAAGTTTCTCTCTTGTAATTTTTCCAGCTTAATTTTTCAAGTTGTAAAAATTGATGATATACCTTTGCAAGAGTGTAAAAATACCAAAACACTTTGTCAACTAGTGTCAAGTGCTAAATATACTTTTACACCCTTTCAAGCTGTAGTTTGTTGTTGATGTTTTTACAACTTTTTAAAAAGGAAAAAAATGTGTTTATGCACCATGACCACCTAATTTAGCCTATAAATACAAGCTAAACCCTCATAATATAGGTTCTAAACAGTGAAAACTTTGATCAAATCTTTATTGTAAATGGAGATCGGATTTTCTACTCCATGAAGATTAATACAAAGGATTTCTTCTAAACTTTGTTTTAGTTATTCCTTTTAAATAGCGTATATATATTTAATTCAATGTATTTGATATTCATTTTTGAATTGTTATTATTATAATATTCTAATTATTAATGCCCAAAAACTAGGTTACAAATTTCCATCTATAATTGTAATTAATATTTTGAATATAAGTAAAATATCGATAAGAATAGAAGTAATATTTGTATTATTTTTGTTAGAAAATATAGAGGGTTTCTTATTTAATTTATCAGTGCTAAGTATGTTTCATATTCTTAAGAATATGAATATGTCTTTTTAGCCCATTGAATAATATATATTTCCTCTTTGATATCAATTTTTCCTCTGATATCTATTATCACTTGAACTTACACCCCTTGATGAGATGAAAAGTATCTACTCATTCAATTGGCACAATGGAAACACCTCAGGGCTATGGGTGACTCAAATTTAAGGTGGATCTCTAGATTTGGGGCTAGTTCCCCTTGATGGACCACTTTGATCAAACTACTACTAACTCTTGGGGGTATGAAAAGGGAGAAAGATAGATGAAATCAAATATAATCTAGGGGAAGTGATACACCAAATATGTTTTCTACTCACACCATTTAACATGAAATTGGAATCAAAAGAAGCCTATACATACACTTCATTTAATGACACTTTTCTCTTCCACATCAATATTTCAAGCATGGGGTCTTAAAGAGAGTCTAGGCTAGGAAGACTTAGACAATAGGCCTTCTAGAAACATTATTTAATAGACTACTCACTATACCTATAATACACATTAGACACTTCTGTTGACTTGCAAAAGAGAAATCTCAAACTACACAAGCCACTAGGAAGGATAATGTGTGAAGGTAAGGAAAACTACACTTGCACAAGACAAATAACTATTGCATGCACTTAGTGAAATAATGAATGAGGTAAAAAACAACTATCTTTATTATCTCAAGAAAAAAAATTGGTAGGGCTTCACCATACCTAGCTGGAGAGATCTGTACAACATCCAAAAAGATTAGAATTAATAGCAATTATGAGAGGAGAGAGAGAATGGGAGATAAAGGGTCATTAAGACACTTGTCAAATAAGGATTATTTAAATTTGTATGTAATCTAGTATGAGATAGGTCCTAAAATATAAGGACAAATGTCTCTCAAAAAAATTTAACTCCTCCACATGTGTCGTAGATTCCCTTGTGCTTGCATAAGAAATTGCCCTCATCATTTGCCTTCACAAACTACCTCATCACTACATAGGGTTAGGTATGATGATGTATATGAGTGGGAGGGGTTACAAATAATCCATCACATGAATTAGATCAATCCTAAACCACTCATAACCTTCTGTCCCTGATAAATCATCCTTGATAATTCTAAATGACTCATTCTGTGCACCTCTCACACTTGGCACCCAAAACCTTTCCAATTATAAAATTTTATCCATGAACAAGGAAATATGAAACTTTTCAAGAGTGTCCAAGTCATTAGGTTTATGAAACAAGCCTTCAAAGGCTTATTAATTAGAGCTTCCCTTTTTTTCACTAAATTTTCACTATTTGCTCACTAGAATAATTGAGATGAAGAAGATAGAAGACACACTAAGGATTTTAGATACCTCAAAAAATGGTCATGGAGACATATAAAAATTCTTAGTCTACCTCCCAAAGATGATTTGATCTTTTGAAACCTTTTCACACTTACAAAACACATAATTTAGTCAAAAAAGCCCTATTTTGAACCATATGTTCAAGTGTAGTACACCTCAATCACATGAATGGGATACTTGGATATTATTTTATCATTCCCAATCAGTTTCATGTCCTTTTCACTCCATCAACAACATCTTCCCCATTAGGTCCTTAAGGAGGGTTTGGAAGGGTTTCTAATCACTCATGGTCTTAGTGTTTATTCATGAAGATCCCACATTGAAGTCCTAAACTAATTATACTAAAGTAATATTAAGGACCCTCCCAAACCTCTCCAATCACATCAACCTCTCATACACAACCTCATGTGAGTTCCAAGCATTCTAATTTGGCATTTGTGTTATTTCCATGTATTTTGTATGGTCTGAATACACTTCAAGCCAAAAAATACCTTACTAATGGATTTATTTAAAATATAAAGTCTTAGACACACCTTATATCTCCCAAATAACATATCCCAACTGATTTTAATATTCATATATCTCTAAGATGATGATGCATTGCTTCTAGGTACTAGGCCTAGACTAGGTCTAATTAGCCTTACCTATAACTCTTGTTCAACTTGACCCTCTAATGAATTACCCTACCTTTTTAAGGTTAAAAAACTTATTATAAAATCCCATGGTCATTACTAAAAGCACTATAATTCTTTACTAAGGCCAAAACTGAAAGTGGCCCCTCATTTGAGGTTAGGTTTACACCTTACCTGGCTACCCTACCTGCAGACCTTGTTGCATAGACCATTATGTCTATCTTCCACCCTATAGAAAGGTTTACCATGTTTTTATATTTGTGTCAAATATATAAAAACCATATTTAATTATATTTTATGGTTATTGTGCACCATTTCATCCTTTTTCCTCAAAACTACCTCTTTATGCAAGGTAAAAGTACCCTACCTCTGAGATAGAATAAAGGCATGTTACTTTGTTTTTTTAAAAAAAATAACAATTGGAGGTTATCAAATATGTCCCAAGGAAGATCCATACAAAAAATTATCCTCTAAATCCATCAATAAGACCTTCAACTCCTCAAATACCAAGATTAGACTTTTCAAGGTAGGTTGTTTGCAGGGTCTTAGAACATGGACTGTGTAAGTGTGGTTTAAGCTTTCCCTCTGCTTGTCCTCATTATAAGAGTATTTAAGGGTTGATGTCACTATGGTGAAATTTTTATATCTCTTATTATCCCTCCAAACCATCACACACCCTCTCAATTGACTCAACCAATATTGGGTTTGTCATGGTTGATTGTGACAACTTCTTGGCAGACCCCTTTAGGTGTTTATGGTCTTTGATAAGATCTAAACAATATGTATATACATTATAACTAAACCTATTTATTTAGACATGTATATATTGGAACTATCATATATTTTAAAATATTGAGGCATCATTCTAGAATCAAGATTGTCCCATCTTCTACTCTATTGAACTGAGACAAAAATCCTCCTCATTCCTTGCCTGTAGGTGTCAAGATGGGGTTTTAATCATTGATAAAGGTGTAAATAAGCATCATTATTCATCCCTAAGGTAATACCATGCATAATAATTATTTCAAACACTTTATATACCTTCAAACACTACCAAACATTAACACTAGCTCATTATTAGCTACTTTGTTGTAGGTGCATATTAAATCCATGTATACAGATAGAGGATGAGCTTGGGGAGTAAAAAACACAAACTAAAAGCTTCTCCTATGGGTTTAAATACATAGTAATGGTATCACTTGAAACCTTTAGATTCATTCATTTATGTAAAGAGGCCTAATTTACAATTTTAGTTGAAATAAGTCCTCTTTTGGTCTCAAGTTGTAGATGACACTACTACAATTTAGTGTGTTTATGAGCGTATTTGGAGCCTTTAAAAACATACTTATTAGATTTTTACCTTTATATTTAGAATGGGTGTTTTTATATGATATATCTATAAGATTCACCAAATTAGACATCTTGGAAACTTTTCAATCATGTTATATTCTTTCCTCTAAAATCTTGTAGACCTCTATTTTGGCCTTTTAGAGACAAAGGCCCTGAACCTACTGTCTTCTTCCTTTGATCATGATTTGCCTCTTAATGTCTCCAAGGGATTTAAACTAGGTCTATCATGATGTATTTTAATTTTTTAATACTTTTAAGGTAGTTTCCTTGTCTATCTCACATCTTTCAAGGGTCCCTTATTCTTTGTCAATGGCTTTCTGTAGGTGGATGTCGTATACACCATAGTGAACAAGATGAAACCTTTGTGAATGTGAACCTTGTGCTACTCCATTAGGCATATAAATGTATATTTGTAAATTTTAATCAATTATATTACTCTTCCACCTCCCCATATGTCACCATGACATCAACATGGGCCTATAGATGGTCCTTTGGACTATGGTATGCAAGAATAGGCAGAGAAGGAGTAAGAATATGCAAGGGAAAGGATTTAAAAACACTTCAAATTAATTTTAAATGATTAAAACATATAATATAACCTTCCATTCCTTCATATTAATTTGAAAAACTTGCTTCAAGGCACCTGTAGGTGCATATTTTTTAGTATAGAGCAGTGAGAGTGATCTATGGCCAAGAACAAGCCTAGAAGAGGCTTGTGAGGCATTTGATAACTAAAAAACCAAGAGAATGATATTAAAACCTATGGAGAGGCCTTGAGAAGTATATGAAATAATAAAACTCGTCAAAATAAAGCAAATTATTTAGAAACTATCTCAAATAGGGACCCCTCTTGGATGTGAATGCATAAAAAGTTTCCAAGAGTCTAAGTAATGGTTCATAAAAGATAAGTTATCAAAATAATAACTATTTTCATTTAAATTAAGTAGAATCATATTAATTTCAACCCCCAAGAGCATTCATCCCAACTCTTCTTGTACGGCTCATACCAAGCATTCCAAATTGACTCTCCTTAGCTTACAAGGATAAGAAGGATGAAATAGAAGTTGAAATTGAATATTATGATGAAATCCATACACACCAAGCATTAAAATATCCATTGGGAGATGGAGAGACACCTTCCCATGTTTTTTTTTGAAGGAGGACTTCCCAAGTATGTACAAGTGATATTAATGGCCTATTTTCAAGGAAAATCTACCTTCTTTTTCATATAACTACTTTTTGGAATGAAATCTAACTAATAATTGACATTTTATGACTTCTTCCATGTTATAATCTTGTTTATGACAAATATTCTTCCTTATAAAGTCATACAAGTCATTGATTGAGCTAGAAATATGCTAAAATGATACTTTTTGCACATAAGACATGGTAAAGGACAAAATCAAGACTTAGAAACACCTTCAAACATATAAATGACCACATTAGGAAATTTTAAATATAAATTGATACTTATACCATGTTTTACTAGGGTTTACATTGGTTGACTAGACTAGCATAAAGAAGGTAGGCTTAAACCAAGGCTGGAGCAGGGATAGGTAAGGTATTTAGACCAACATGAGACCCCTATAGGACATATAGAAACCTATAAAAAGTTTAAAAATGTATGGGTTGACCCAATTTGACTAAAATTAAAATTTGGTCAATACTTTTGGTAATTACTAGGGGTAACATATGTGTCTATGTTAGGGACCATTAACCTTATCCCATCCATTAGGCAAAGATAGTCAAATGCACTTTGAAATAATAGGATCAAACCTTGACTTGACCAATAAGACAATTTATTTACCTCACAAAACATAAAGTAAATACAACACACAATAAGACTAAGAAAACACATAAATCAAAGGCACACTTATGCTATCAAATACTTATGGAGAATAAGACACAACAAAAAACAAACTAATTATGTACATCTAACCAAACATACCTCCCTTCCTTAATTAAAGGGGAAATATATTAGGTCTCTTACATGATAATAAACATCATAGTTCCAAACAAGTTGCTTGTTGGAGTGGATGCTTGGTGAATGAACCTTTTTACTTGCCACTTTCCTAGAGAAGTTCCAAATGGATCAGCATTAAACAAGTTTCCAATGTACACATACTCATTCTGATCTTCAAGGCATATTTCTTCCTGGTCTCTAATGCTAGTGTAGTCTCCCAAGGTGTTCATGATTATCAATTCATTCTTGGAAGGCTGATTTGGCTCATGTCCTACTTGGTATGTGTCTTGAGCCAACTCATCTCTCTCTATTTCTTCAAGAAGCTTGACAAACTAATTTCTAGCCTCTTCACTATTCTCTTGAGGAAGGGAAGCTAGTTTGATGTCACAATTAATATAATAGTCTTCAATTCCATCCCAAAAGGAATCACTTACTTATTCAATCTGCTCATAGTATCCTCCCTCAAAATCAAAGTCATACCAATCTGATTGTTATTCTTATTGATCAAGGACCAAGACATCATCTTGCTCATGGGAATCTTATTGGAGATATTCATCCTCACATCCCATAATTTTTTCACCATATTCATAAAAATAGAATGGGGATCCATCAAGTAAAGATAGTGATAGCTCATCATACTTACATGTTTCCATACCTACTACCTCTCTAACTTGGATTTTAAGAGTGTTGGAAATCTCAATCTCCTCATTAGGCACATTTGGAAAAGCCTCCTCTTCAGTTGCAATGTTCTTAAGAGTGTCTTCCCCTTCATCCTCATATTCTTGGAGCATCTACATATTAGTGTACCCCATGTCTTCTTTAACCATGTCATTATTTGTAGTCATCTCCAAAGGATTTGTAGGCATATTTAAGCTTTCAAATTTATTTCATATGTCTTCAAATCTCTGCCATAAGTTTTCTTCCTCAATATTATCTTCAAGAGTTTACTCTTCTACCTTTGTTTCATGAAACTCTCCTAAGATTGCCATTTCTTGTGAGGTAGCTTGAAAATGTTCTTCATCTAGGAAATTACATTTTAATTCATGCTCATGATGATTATCTTCAACCTTTAGATCAAATATAGAGTTCTCTTCAAGATTTCCCACCTCCTCCTCTCTCATGGTAATAAAAATACTAGGCATCTTGAAATCATGTTCTTTATCCCAATGAGGTTGCCAAGGTGGTAGGTTTTCTTCAAGAAAGATATCCTTTTCCTTATCATATAACTAGTCCTCTTTAGGCTCCCATACCATAGGACAAAGTGTGATGGGGTGTGGGTAGTATGAACTAGTTGGTGGGGGTGGCACATAGAGCTCAAAATCATATTGAGGGTGGAGTGTAAAATATTGTTCATGGACACATGTCCCTTCAAAAATAGAAACATTATCTATTGGAATATCCTTTTGCTCACCAATGGGAGTTCATATGGTGATTTAATCCTCATAATCACTCATTATATTCTCTTGATCAACCATGAATTGTATTTTCTCTTCTTTACTTGCCTCTCTCAAAATAGTTTCCTCCTTGAGAAGGGGTGAAGTGAAAATTTGATGGATAGGCTCATGTATTTGAGGTGGAGGAGTTGGAGTATGAGATTTAATGGAAGTAAAAAGGAATAAATATGGAGTTTGGAATGAAGGAGAATGCTCATGAGTATATTTTGAAATGAGGAAATCACTAGTGAGCTCATATGGAATTGAAACATTGGGTTGGTTAGGAAAAAAAACATTAGCATGAACAAGAGATAAATATTGTCCATAATATCTTGTTTTACAATCCATGGGAACATCTAATCTCATATGACAAGGCTCATAAAAATATTCTTGAGGATGATATGCATCGAAGCATGAAGGGTAGGACTCATATTGAGGCTGATAGGAATGTGTTTCTTGATAACCATTTTCATAAAATTGCCCATCAACATTTTGCCTATCTGAAGAAGGGAATGAAGTACTATATGGCTACCATGGCTCATGGGATTGATGGCTATTATTTTAGGGATAACAAGGAATATATTGGAGTTAATGAAGGTCATATGGAGGTTGATAAATATCATGTCAAGGTTGACCAAGGACTTGTTCATATTGAGGAGGAATAGGCAAAGAAGGATATGTCTCCCCAACTTGTGTTAGGACAAACTCAACATAAAAATAATCCATGGATCACTCATGATAATTGAAAAGAAAAATGAATAACTTTAAATAAGATAATTGACCTACTTAACTAGTATATTTATGCTTGGATTCATCATTAGTGCTTAGTGAAATTACCTCTAAAGGATGGTATCTTGAGGAGAACACAAAACCTCCTCAAGGAAAGGAAATTTTGTCCCACCAAGCATGCCAAAAATTATTGTCACTTGAACTTTCACCCCTTGAGAAAATTACAATTTTTTCCTCATTTAAGTGGCACAATGGAACCACATTAGGGTTGTGGGTGATTTAAATTTGAGGTGGATCTTTAGATTTGGGCTAGTTCCCCTTGATGTACCACTTTGATCAAACTACTACTAACTCTTGGGGGGATGAAAAGGGAAAAAGATATCTGAAATAAAATCTGATCTATAAGAGGTGATATACTACATATGTTGTCTACTCACACCATTTAACATATACTTGGAACCAAAAGAATCCTATACATTCACTTCATTCAATGATAATTTTTTCTTCCACATCAATGTTTTAATCATGGGGTCTTAAAGATATTCTAGGCTAGGAAGACTTATACAATATGCCTTCTAGAAACATTATTGAATATACTAATCACTACACCTACAATCCACAATAGATACTTCTTTCTAACCTACAAAAGAGAAATCTCAAACTACACAAGCCACTAGGAAGGATAACATGTGAAGGTAAGGAAAACTACACTTGCACAAGGCCAACAACCATTGCATGAACTTAGTGAAATATTAAATGAGATAAAAAACAACTATATTTATTATATCAAGGAAAAAATTTGGTAGGGATTCACAATACCTAGGTGGACAGATCCATACAATAGCCAAAAAGGCTAGAATTTATAGCAATTGTGAGAGGAGAAGAGAAAGGGAGCTCAAGGGTCACTAAGACACTTTTCAAATAAGGAGGAGTTAAATTTTCATGTAATCTAGTATGATATATATCCTAAAATAAAAGCAAGGACAAATGCCTCTCAAACTTGTTTACATCCTCCACATGTGGCATAGATTCCCTTATGCTTGCATAAGAAACTACCCTCATCATTTGCCTTAACAAAAATACCTCATCACTACATCAAGTTAGGTATGATGATGGATCTAAGTGGGAGTGGTTACAAACAATCCCTCACATGAATTGGATTAGTCCTAAATAACTCATAACCTTTTATCCCTAAGCAATCATCCTTGATAATTCCAAATGACTCATTTACATATACCTCTCAAACTTGGCACCCAAAAACTTTCCAATTATGAAATTTTATACATGAAAAAGGAGGGGTGATAGTTTTCAAGAGTCTCCAGGTCATCAAGTTCATGAAACAATCCTTAAAAGGCTTCCCAATTGGAGCTTCCCTCTTTTTAACTAAGTGTTCATTGTCTACTCATTATACTTGATGAGATGGAGAAGATAATAGACACACTTAAGAGTTTATATATCTTATAAAATGGTCATGGAGACTTATAAAAAGTCTTGATCTACCTCCCAAAGGTGATTTTATCTTTTGAAACCTTCTCACACCTTTAAAACACATAATTCAGTCAAAAAGAGACCTATTTTCCACCATCCATTCAAGTGTAGTACACCTCAATCACATGGAGGGGAGCCTTGGAGATTATTATATCATCCCCAATTATTTTCATGGCCTTTTTAATCCATCTTGATACTCCATCTATGGCATCTTCCTCATTGGATCCTTAAAGAGGGTTTGGAAGGGTTTTTAGTCACTTTTGGTCTTAATGTTTGTTCATGAATATCCCACATTTAATTCATAAAATAATTCCACTAAAGTCATATTAGATACCCTCCCTAACCTATCATATAACCTTAGCCTCTCATACATAACCTCATCTGAGTTCCAAGCATTCCAAGTTGGCATTCGTGTCATTTCAATGTATTCTATATGGTCTGGATACACTTCAAGACAAAAAATGGATTCTTAATGGATTTATTTTCAATATAAACTCATATATACACCTTTTTCTCCCCAATAACATATCTCAACTGATGTCATTGCTCATCTAAATCTAAAATTATGATGCATTGCTTCTAGGTACTAGGTCTAATAGGCCTTACCTGTAACTCTTGTTCAACCTGACCCTATAATGAATTACCCTTTATTTTTAATTTTTTAAAAACTCTAATAAACTCCCATGGACATGTCTCAAATCACTATAATTCTTCACTAAGGCTAAAATCTAAAGTGGTCCTTCATTTGAGGCTAGGTTTGCACCTTGCCTAGCTACCCTATTTGCAGACCTTGTTGCATTGACCACCTTATCTATCTTACAACCCTATAGAAAGGTTTAACACGTTTGTATAGGTTTTTAGCAACTATATAAACCATATTTAAGGATATATAATGGTTTTGATCTACCATTTCATCCTTTTTCCTCAAAACTACCTCTTTATGCAAGGTAAAAGTACCCTACCTCTGAGACAAAATAGAGGCATGTTACCTTGATTTTATCACAAAAATAACCATTTTATGTTTTCAAATATATCCCAAGGAATATACATACCAAAACTTATCCTCTAACTCCATCAATAATACCTCCAACTCCTCAAATACCAAGACTCAACTTCTCAAGGTATGTTGCATGTAGGGTCTTAGACCATGGACAGTGTAAGTGAGGTTTAAGTTTTTCCCTTTGCTTTCCCTCATTATAAAATTATTAAAGGGTTAATATTACTATGTTTAAAAATTTTATACCTCTCCTTATCCCTCCAAACCATCACACACCCTCTCAATTGACTCAAACAATATTAGGTTTATCATGGCTGACTATGACAACTTTTTGATAAACCCATGTAGGTGTTTATGGTCTTTTATAAGCTCCAAACAAGATTTATAGGGACTATAACTAAACATATGTATGTTTCCATGAATATATTTTCACTATCATATATTTTCAAGGCTTGAGGTATCATTCTAGTATCAATATTATCCCATATACTCTACTGAACTAAGATAAAAATCCTCATCATCCCCTACTTATAGGTGTCAAGATGGGGTTTTATTCATTGATAAATATCTCAATAATCCTCCTTATTCATCACTACATTAATACCATTCATACTCATTCTTTTAAATATTTTAGACACCTTCAAACACTACCAAACATTAATACCAACTCAATATTAGCTACTTTGTTGTAAGTGCATATTTAAGCCATGTGTACGGATAAAGGATGAGCTTGGGGAGTTAAAAAAAAAACTAATAGCCTTATTAATGGGTTTAAATACATATGTATGGTATCACTTGAAACCTTTAGAGTCATTCATTTATTTAAATAGGCCTAATTTACAATTTTGGTTGAAAGAAGTCCTCTTTTGGTCTCAAGTTGTAGATGACACTGCTATAATTTAGTGTGATTATGAGCATATTAGGAGCCTTCAAAAACATAATTCCTCTTACCTTTTGACCTTTATCCTTGGTAGGCATGTTAATATATGATAGAGCTATAATATTCACCAAATTGGACATCTTGGAAACTTTGCAATCATGTTAGATTCTTTCTTCAAAATTCTTGTAGACCTCTATTTTGGCCTTTTAAAGATAAAGGCCCTGAACCTATAGTCTTATTCCTTTGATCATGATTTGCCTCTTAATGTCTCCCAGGGATTAAAAATAGGTCTATCATGATGGATTTCAATGTGTTAAGAATTTGAGGGTAGCTTCCTTGTCCATCTCACATCTTTCAAGGGTCCCCTGTTCTTTGTCAATGGCTTTCTGTAGGTGGATGTCTAATACACCACAATGAACAAGATGAAACCTTTGTGAATGTGAACCTTGTGCACCTCCCTTAGGCATATAAATGTATATTTGGAAATTTTTAGCAATTAGATTACTCTTCCACCTCCTCATATGTCACCATAACATCAACAGGGGCCTATAGATGGCCCTTTTGACTATGTTATGCAGGCATAGGCATAGAAGGCGAAAGAATATGCAAGGGAAAGGATTTAAAAAAACTTCACCTTTTTTTAATTATTAAAAACATCTTATATAACCTTCCATTCATTCATCTTAATGTGAAAAACTTGCTTTAAGGCACCTGTAGGTGCATATTTTTTAGTATAGAATAGTGAGATTGATCTATGGCCAAGAACAAGACTAGAAGAGGCTTTTGAGACATTTGATAAATATAAAAAAAATATAATGATATAAAACCTATAGATAGGCCTTGATAATTATATGAAATAATCAAACTCATCAAACCAAAATAAATTATTCAAAAATTAGCTCAAATAATGATCCCTCTTAGATGTGAATGCATAAAAAGATACCTGGAATCTAAGAGATGGTTCATAAATGATAAGCTATTAAAATAATAAATATTTTCATGTAAATTAATTAGACTCATAATAATTTCAACCCCTAAGGGCATTTTTTTGAACTCCTCTTGTACGTCTCACACCAAACATTCCAAATTGACTCTCCTTAGCTTGCAAGGACAAGAAGGAAGAAATAAAAGTTGAAACTAAATCTTCTGATGAAATCCCTATTTATTAGGAATATAAAAGGTCATATGGAGATGTAGAGACACCTTCCCACCTTTTTTGTTGAATTAGGACTTCCCAAGTCTATACAAGTGCCATTAATAGCCTATTTTTAAGGAAAAACTACCTTCTTCTACATATAAATGATTATTTTATTGAAATATAACTGATCACTAACATTTTATGACTTCCTCCACATTATAATATTTTTAGTGACAAATAGTTTTCCTTATAAAGTCTTTATAAGTCATTTAATGAGCTAGAAATAGGCCAAATTGATGCTTTTTGTAAATAAGACATGGTAAAGGAAAAAATCAAGACTTAGAAACACCTTAAAACATATAAATGACCAAGTTATGAAATTATAAACATAACTTGAGCCTTTTACATTGTTTTACCAAGGTTGACTTTGGTTGACTATACTAACAAAAGGAAGGTAGGTTTAAACCAAGGTTGGAACAAGGATATGTTAGGTATTTAGACCAACATGAGACCCCTATAGGATATATGAAAACTTATAAATTTTTTATAAGTGTACGGGTTGACCCAATTTTACTAAAAGTCAAATTTGGTCAACAATATCTTTGTCATGTCTTAATGTTTAACTTCACAAATTTATTGTCTAAAACTTTCTCTACATATTCCTTGTTAAAAATTATTTTTCATAATTTCAGGTTAAAATGTTTCCTTTTTAATAGATCTTTTTGGATTTTAATAAAGGTATATCCACCTTCCAATAGGAGAGGTACTTTGTTCCCAACATTATTGGTGTGAATGTGATAATTTGTCCCCTAATAAATTTTCATGCCTATAGTTTTTGGCACCCAACATGGGGCATGTATATTCAACTTTTATGCTACCCACATTATTCTTTTGGTCCACATGAATTTTCCATCATCTCAAGGAACATTCAACCAACCTGACCTAAGCTCAAAATAATCAAATTAGAGTGATATTATGTCAAACATCATGCAAATGTTTTGAGATTGTAATAGGGTTTATTTACTTCATTTCTAAATTGTCTTAGCCATTTCAAATCAAAAAATTTATCACATAGAAATAACTAAAAGAATTCAATAACATAATAGAGCTCATGGAACTCACCAAACTACCCATGACTAGTAAAGTGTCATATAACCATTTTAGGCTCTCATGATCTTAATCATCAACATGGTTTGAATTGGGATGAAGCTTTGGAATAAGATCTAGATTCAAGCCTTCAATTTTTTATTTTTGATAATAGAACAAATGATGCTCAATTTGATACTATTATGGAAAAACTAAATATATAAGAAACATGTGTTATCATTTTCTAGAGGAATTTTGAAATAAATTTAAGGATTCAAGCTAGAAGACAAGTGAGGAAAATTGCCTGCATAGTTGTAATTTAAAAACTCATAGGAGAAAAATCATCTCATGTAAATTTAAGTACATTCCCCAATTATTCAACCTAATCTCAAATGGATAACTCAAACTCAAGAATATATTTCATCATATTTGAGAACATTTGCTTGGGATAATAGAACTAGTTCAACACATTTTCACAAAGCTATTAAATTCGTATAAAAAGAAGAAGACAGTTGTTTTGGCACAAAAAGAATAATCAATAGTTGTGAAAATATCATGATAAATAAGGATAACTCAAAGAGATATTCAACTTAAACTTGCACCTTAACTCTAGTAATTTTCTTCTCAAATTGATAGGAAAATGATTTACTAGGTCAAGTAAGTATAAAGGTGAAATTGACCCATTTTATTAATTACAATAATCTATAAGTTTTAGTCTAAACCCTTAAAATCAAAGTAAAATTAGTTGAACAACAAGTATTCCATCAACTCCAAATAAAATTAAACAACTTTAAGGTGGAATAACAATATTTCAAGCACTCATTTTATCAATAATTATCCTTCTCTTACAGTCACTTTTCCCAACCATGGTAGTACTATGGGGAAATTTTATTGGCCCTTTGGATTTAGGGAGGTTGTATGACCTCTTAATATGATCAAGAAATAAATTTCCAAAGTTATATGGAGATGGAAAACAACACCCAGATGAACATATCTTTGCATTCAACGTAGTTTACAGTGTCCTTGGTGTAGAACACAAAGATGTTGTAATTAGACTATTTGTTAAGACACTTTAGCATGTTGCATAATGGTTCTACCATCTCACCACAAGATCCACAAATATTTATAATGCCATGAAAATAAAATTTGAATGTATATTCAAGCCTATTGAAGATGCTCATGTTTTGTTATCTCAGTTGACACAAATGAAGAAAGAAGCCTATGAACCTATGAGGGATTTTATGGCTAAATTCAATAAGTTACCATATAAAATACATGTAGCTCTAATAATAATATTATAATAATAAATTATTATTTATTAATTCTCAATTGCCTAAATTTGGATATCAATTGAGAATAACTAGGGTAGTAGACCTTGACGCAGTGTAAACATTGGCTATAGAAGTTGAAGATCATTTGATTATGGCAGGGAAATTAAAAAAATAACCATCCAAATTAAAACCATAGGTATTTGGTCATACTTCCATATAATAGTTATTTTAAAAGATGGCCAATGATATTATAATGTTAGAGAAGTAGATTCCTCAAAAGGGTATAACCCTACCTTATCAAGATATATCAAGAATAAATTTTGTGCCTTTTCATGGTAATCATCCATGATTATAGGCTCCCTAGGAAAACCTCACAATTAAATCATATCTACATTTTAACATGATTCCTTCAGTTAATGTTATTCTAGAAATAGAATAAATTTTTGAATGTGAATAAATTGAAGAAGAAATAGAAATAGAAAATTTGGTTCTTCAATAATGTGAAGTCAAAGAACCCAATGTTAACTCCACAAATGCATTTTTAAAATAAAATTTTGATGAAGATGATTATGAATAAAATGTTGTGGATATGAATATTTAATATTTTGTAGTTTTCACTATATCCTAGAATCATAAAAATTCATCTAGTGATCCACAATAATAAGCTCAAAAAGTTATTCTCCCACAAGGAACTACTCCTCCAGTACAAATAAAAGGAAAACAACCATAAACAGATAGCTCTTCCTATGTTTTTAATGTTAATGTTTCCCAAACTATTGAAATTCCTTTTGGTTATTTACCAACTTTTGATATAATTGATCATATCAACAAAACTAAAATCCAAGTACCTAAGATCATATCTAGATCAGTTAGATACATTAGTAGATTTCATTAAAGGAAAAAATCCCAATGCTAGAAAATCCAATACCAAAGGAATCCTAACTAACCTTATTGATTCAAATCAAGTCAACTCAATGGTTGAAACCACTTCCAATACTAACAAATTTGACCCATTCTATATTTCCTTATTCCTCAAAACATGTAAAATCAAAAACTACATCATTGACACGAGAGCCTCAAATAATGTCATGCCTATAAAATTTGCTCATGATCTTAGCCTAACATGTACTAAAACCTTTAGATGTTGTTATTATATAGATGTGACACAAGTTATACTCATTGGAAATATAAAGGATGCACAAGTGGATTTGGCATCTTTTCCTTAGAAAAGAATTAAAATCAATATTTTAGTCACAAATATTCTAGTAGCATATGGTATTCTTATATGTAAAAAAATTTGCAAAGAATTGGGTGGTGAAATCCAATTAGATTTGTCACATGCCATGATTCTAATCAAATGGGTCAAATAATTCCTAAAACCTAAATTGAAAATAAAATATATTATGTAAAAATTATATGATCCTAGGGCAGACATTTTATATGAGGACACCATAATTGGTAACTATCTTCTAATGATAGAAAAAGATATGTAATTGTCATAAATCATGTGACCAAACCCAAATGATATTTAGATGATGGAGTTTTATGGTATTTTTTCATCAATAGGTTCATATGCAAGTATGATCCTAATATCTCCATCTAAATAAATCTTTCCTTTCTCTTACAATTTGTAGTTTAAATGTACCAACAACATAGTCGAATAGGAAGCACTTTTATAGGGATTGTAAGTTGTAGAAGAAATAGGAATCAAAATTTTAAAAGTCTTGGGTGATGTTGAGCTTATTGTAAAATAGTTTAAAGGTCAATACTAGGTAAAAAATGATCATCTAAGACATTATAGGAATAAAATATATGATAATATAGAAGTTTTTTATACTTTTTACATCAATACAATTCCTCATGTACACAACTCAAAAGTTGATGTTTTGGTAGTATCAACTTCTTTAATGATTCCTCATGCAAATATTGGTACAAAAAAATATAAAATTGAATTAATATATAAGCCAAATATCCCAAATAATGTAAAGAATTGGAAATTTTTTAATGATGATCAACAAATTATTTCATTCCTTGAGAAAGTGTATATCTTTAGAAATCTATATTTTGAAGGTAGTGAGTCTTCATATATAGAATCTTCAGCTCACACATCAAAATAAATAATCACTGATGAACAGGATGAAGAAGGTGTTATCAAGTTGAAAGGAAAAAAATCCCTAAAGGCTTGGTCTCCTTGAAAGAATTTTTTGATAAACATAATAGATTCATAAAGAGTAAAACACAAAAAGAGAATCTCAATTTTGTTGATTATGAAAAAGTGAACATTGATTTCGAGGAACATCCTAGACTTGTCAATATCAAGAAGTGTTTTACACCTAAATAAAAATGAAAAAATTTAAACCTTATTCACAAGTATATTTACATACCCACGTATTCGTATGAAAACCTTAAATCTTTTCATCCTAGATAAATACAAGATATGGTTCCTCTAAATACTAATTCAAGGAAATATAATCCCAAAATTACAAGAACATTTTTTTTGAAGTGAAAAATATGTTTGATGCTCACATTATCTTTCCTATCCACCATTCAAACTGGCTAGCTAACATAGTACCAGTCTATAATAAAAGGGTGAAATTAGAATTTATGTCAACTTTAAAAATATCAATCAAGCATTCCTTAAAAAATTATATATTATTAATAATGGATTAGGTTCTCCAATTAGTAATTGGTTTTGATATGCTTTCAATGATAGATGGCTTTTCACAGTACAATCAGATCAAGGTTAACAAAGAAGACCAACACAAAATAACATTCAAAACACCTTGGAGTGATTTTTCATATAAGCATATGTTATTTGGATTAATCATTGTAGGAGAAATTTTTTAGAAGTCAATAGATCTAGCTTTCATGGAATTAAAGAACACAAATATTATGGTATATCTTGATGACCTGATAGTATTTTCAAAAAAGAGAGAAAACCACTATGCATAACTAGATAAAAAAAGTTGATCAAGCGTAATGTTACTCAAAACCTTAGACTAACTTAGAATGGCTCCTATTGTGTCTCCCGCACGTGCGTGATTTAAAAATTCATCAGAGGTCATGGCTCCTACATCAGATGCCTATGGAGGTTTTTCAGCATCTCCCCATCCTCCTTCCTCTGCCAGTGTTCTTCTGGGGGTGACTAGTGTGGCTCCACTGCGGGTGGGGCTTCCTCTGCATGTGGGGGTAGGGTTCTGATTTCTCCTCATGTGATTTCTTTTGTGGCTATGGGTTCTCTTCCTTCTACCCCACATCTGGCTTATGGATCTCCTACTCTTGGTTCAAGTATTGGTTCTGGGGGAAGGACTTTTGCTAATGTGGCTACATTTGAAGCCAATTTACATGACGCTCTTCCTCATGCCTCATCTAGGACTTCTCACATTTTTCTTGTAAGTGCTTTAAAGCCTATTAGGGTAACTCTAGATCCTAAATCAGTTAAAGACATCCTCCATATGGTAGAAGAGCTTTCCTCTCTTGTTGTTATTTTCTGCTTCCATGGCTTTTGGCCCTCTCTTGCAGATCTACATGGTTGGATCTCCAAGAAATGGATGCCACTTATTGAAGATAATGTCCATATCTTCTCGTGTGCTAAAGGTTTTTTTATAGTTAAGTTTCTTTACCCCAATGACAGGAAGATTATTTTGTGTCACAATATTTTTTCTTGGTAGGGTAGATATCCACTAATGGCCAAACTATGGCATAAGGATTTTGATCCTCTCTCAGAATCCTTTAATAAGTTCCCTATCTGGGTCCAGGTCCCTAATCTTCCAATACATCTTTGGCACGATTCGGTTTTTGAAACTATTGGAAATACTATTGGGGATTTCTTATATGTGGATGCAGACACTCCAAATATTTACCATTCAACATGTGCATGTTTTCTAGTAGATTTGGATGTTTCTAAGGGCCTTCCTGAGGTGATCTACTTGGATTCCCCAAGGGGTACTTGGACGTAAATGTTGGATTATGATGATATCCCTTTTCAGTGTAAGAAGTGCCACCTGACAGGTCATATTGTTGATCAATGTGTTGTTTGGAAATCTAAATCTAGGTGACCACCTTCTTGGTGGTCTGAGGCCTCTTCTAAGCATTACATGGTTAAACAACCCTTGGAAGATTCAGCTGGTTCTGAGACTGAGATTGAGGATAGTGTTCACTCTGAGCTGGTGGTTGTGGAGGATTCTTTGGTGAAACATTCCTTTGAAGCTCCTACAGAGGCTATGGTTAGTGATCTTTTTGATCCATTGGATGAGGTGGCATTGGTCTCTTCCCCTGTATCGAAGGATCCTCCTAGGAGCTAGACATCGTCTGATTCTCACAGGGAGTTTGTTGCTACGTCTGTGTCCCCTGGGTTCCATGGGTCTTTATCTTCTTTAGCATGGGTTGTTGAGGTAGAAAATTTAGAGGATGGATGGACAACAATTAAGAGGAAAAATTATAAGCCTTCGGTCCCCCTCTAGATAATAACCTTCAGTCGCATAAGGAAAATCTCAATTCAAAAGGAAAATCTAATGTTCCCTTATGATGACTGGTTATTTGTGTTGGTAAACTGGTTGCTTCACTGGTTTGTTGGTTACTGGTAGGGGAGGTTTTTTAGGTTGTTGCTTCAGTCTGTTAACTTTCTAGGTTCCAGTGTTTTGACGATAGTTTTATCTAGTCACATATGTTGGTAGCAGGTCCCTGTAAAACCTGGTTTAGTTGTTTTACTAGTTTCAGGTTCTTTTAAAACTTGGATGTGCTTAATGATTTATCTTTCTTTTTGATGTAAATGGTTTTGGGGCCCCTTCAAAACTTGCTTTTACCTTAATCTAAAACTAGATACAAATTTATGAAAAGTGTCAATTGCATGGAATTTTTATTAACCCTAATAATTCCATCTTTGGAGTAATTGAAGGTAATCTCCTAGGCCATATAGTTTCAAAATAAAGAATAAATATTGATCTAGAAAGGGTTGAGGCAATTCAAAAAAATTCCCTGCTTACAAGTAAACCAAGAGTACATTATTTCTTTAAGAAAATTAACTTTCTAAGAAGATTTGTCCCTAACTTTGTTGAACTCCCCAGACATATCATAGATATTATGAAAGAAAAAACTTCTTTCAAATGTAATAATGAAGACATAGAGGCATTTTCAAAAATAAAGGTTTGTATTACTCATGCATTGACATTGGTTTGTCTTAATTTTAAGGAGTTCATTACTTATTTCTATGTTTTGGATCATACACTTTTAATAATATTGATCCAAAAATAAAGGTGTTAAATCTGTGATTACCTTCATGATTTTTAATCTCAAACATTACAAGTTGAAATATTATCCTAAATAAAAATATGCATATGTAGTGGTGAAAGTATTCAAATAATTTAGGTATTAAATATTGTATTCACACTCTATCATAATGGTACCTAACACAATAGTAAAATCAATCTTAACACAACAATAACCTAGTTCTAAAAGAAGAAACTAGATAAATAAGGTTCAATAATATGATCTAGATATTAAACCCATAAAATTGGTTCAAATAAAAGGACTATGTGAACTCATAGTAGAGTAGGGAAACCTTCAGTAAAATTCTTTAATAGGTTCTGATGATCAAGATAATAGTGAATTTCCTCTGGTATTATTTGTTGATTCGACTAATGAATGGTTTTCCCACATTACTTTCTTATTGACATATGTGGAATGTCCTTCACACTTTAATATTAAAAAATGAGAGATAGTTAAGTTATAGGCCATAAAATATTTCATGGGATGAAACTCTTTTTAATAAAAGTATTGATGGTTTCTTCCTAAGGTGTGTCGATAAAGAACACTATAAACATCTATTGTAATTCTTTTATGATCAATCTTGTGGAGGACACTTTTCTATTAGATTAATTTCCTATAAAATAATCATATCCCATTATTATTAGACAACTCTTTTTCAATATTCATATGAATATATGAGAAAGTGTGAAGCATGTCATCAATTTGTAGACAAACCTAAATTGGTAGCACTTCCTCTTCAACTAGTGATAATAAAAAACCTTTCCAATAGTGGAGACTGTGTTTCATTACAACATTAAACCTTCAATAAATTTTGGGGCACACTCATGTATTCATATCAATATATTACTTCACTAAATGGGTGGAAGTGATTCTTGTTAAGTAGACAACTTCAAAGGTCATATGTAATTTCATTAAAAAGAACCTCTTGGTGCAGTATAGAATACAAAAGATAGTCACAAACAATGCTTCTAGATTTTTTTTAATAAATTATCACATTTTATTATGGATATGGAGTTTCATTATCCCATTCATCAAACTAGCACCCACAAATAAATGGTCAAGCTGAGTTAAGCAATAAGAACCTATCCACAATCATGCATAATGTAGTTGATGAAAATCAAATAAATTGGCATAAAAAGATCTATGATGCTCTTAAGATATATTACATAACACTTAATAAGGTTTTTGGTATGTCCCCATTCTATTTTTTATATAGAATATATTCTATAATTCCTATAAATCTTGAGCTACCCACCCTGCAATTGTCTAGAGCTATTGAGAATCTAAATTTTGAAAGTCTACTAGACAAAATAATTTTCTACCTACAACAATTAGAAGATAAAAAGACACAGGTGGTTGATATAATTACATAATACCAACCCAAGTTAAGGTTCTCTATGATAAGAAGGAAAATAAAATATAATTCCAAGTAGGGGACCTAGTCCTACTCTAGGATATTTGCAGATAACAAAAAAGAAGTCATGGAAAATTTGGTTCACTCTAAATGGGTCTATTTAAAATTGAAAACTTCTATGACAAAAACTCTTTCTATATGTCATATCATGATGGATCTCATACATAATTTCCCTTAAAAATGTAGTACCTTAAGCATTATTTCTAGTGAGAAGGAGGTAGTCCTCTATTTATATATATGTGAATACAATTTTGGTCATGTTTCCTTTTTGGTTATTCTATTTGGCTTGTGTTGTGTTCATTCCTTCCTTTTCCTTTCTATCCTATTTATTGTATTGTCTCATTATGAGTCCTTCTCTCTTATGTATTCTCTATCAAATCATATATTTAAATTAGTCAATGACTCTATAGCCCAACAAGCTATTACCACATGTATAGGTAAATCCTTGTTCATCTCTAAGTTTTTTTTTCCTTTTTGATCATGGTCCATTTTAGTTAGATCATTTAATATTATGATCCTTTCATTCCATTTATTACATGAATTTGTTGTAATGACTAGAGTCAATACTCAATTAAGGTTTTAACAAGTCATAATCATTCTTTGTATCTAACATCAATCATAAAAACTTTAGGAGAGGTTTCTCTATTTATATTTTAGTTTGTGTGAAAATATATAACAAAAAAAATTCTCACATACACTATCCTTTTAGATATGTGATAGCATCTATCAAGTTGAGTACCTAGTGCCCTTGCATACACTAGCTATTGACATGTGATAACATTATGATGGTTTGAGGATCCATCATTTTATAAGAAATTAGTTACTTCTTAGTTAATAAAATAAAAATCAAATTTACAACCATATTGCCCAATGGATATAATACTTCCCTACAAAACTAGAGTCTAAGTTCTTTCTATCCCTTGTAGTTTGAAATCCTAGTTGGAGCCAATTATTCTCTCTCTATTTACAAATTAGCAAAAAATGAATTAATTTTTGACTAATTTTTTGGTTTGGGCCTAAAATTTTCAATTTTAAAAAATTGGAAATCAATTATTTATTTTTTATTAATTAAATAATTTAATTTAAAATGAAAATTATGAGCGAAACATTTTATTTCACAAACTATGAAAATACCCTTTAAATTTTCCATGTTGTGTAAAAAGCTTTTAACTTTTCCCATAATTTCGCAAAACTTTAATTAACTCTTTTTATGTTCTGCAAGTGTTTTTTATTTTTTCCCTGAGTTGTGCTAAATTACCTAAACACTTTTTCAATCCATGCAATTTTTATTTCCATATTTGCTTGCAGTGCAATTAAAAAATCAAAAAATAATAAATTATAATTGAAATAATTATTAATTATTTTAATTCAAATATATAATTCACTTTTTATTCTTCCCATTATCATGCAATTGCCTTAGATACTTCCTCGGGTTATGCAAATGAGTTTTGGCACTTCCCCAAATCATGTAATTAAAATCTTCTCTTCCAATGTCATGCATGCAAGCTTTACTTTTCCCTCAGCCATGCAATTTGCTTTTTATTCTCCCCACTCCGTGCAAATGCCATTTTCAACTCCCCAAATCATGCAAAAATAAAACTTATTTTCTTCCAAATATTTTGGAAGGCATTACACACCATTCAAGCATGAAAAAATCCAAATGATTTTTGAAATACTCACTCAATACTATATTGCAAAAAATTATCTGTGTTTTTCTCTAGAAGGGAAACATATGGTGCCATCACCATTGGAAGAGGGTATGAAGTGAAAGTAAAAATTAAAATAGAAAATTAAAATTTGTTCTTGTTATCATTATGAACCAAATGACACAAAATGAAATAAGGGTTTTGATTTTATTTTTATTTTTTTTTTATTTTTTTTTCCTCATAAGGAGAAGCAGTATGGTCATACAATCAAGGAGAGGAGTGTACATCATAAAAAAGAAGCATAAATTATTATTTTTTGTTTTTACTACCAATACAATATTTTATGATGCCATAAAAATTAGAGGGAGGTAAAATGGAGAACATATCAATAAATTTAAATTTTTTTACCTATAGAAGTAAGTTGTACATCCATATGGCATTGGGAGAATAATATAGATCACAAAAAAAGAGAATAAAATAAATTATTTTCTATTTTTACCTACCAATAGGGAGTTTTACGATGAAATAATAGTTGGGAAGTAAAAGGTGAAAATAAACAAGATAAATTTAATTTAATTTTTGCTTTCATAATCAAACCATATAACATAGATAAGGAGGAGAGAAGGGATTTTATAAAAAATAAGAACTAATTTATTTATTCTATTCTTATAGTCGTATGGTTGAATGGCCTAAAAGAAGAGATGAGTGATGTTTAAAATTTAAAAATAAAGTATTTGGATCAAATTTATATTTTTTCTACTTGTCAAAGGAGGTCGTATGACACCAAAGGGAGAGGAGTGAGTTTAAAATTTTGAAAAAAAAAAATTGTAGAATTTCTTTTTGCCTATTTTCATTCACCAAAAGAGGTCGTATAGCCATGTCCTAGGGTAAAAAAGACAAATGAAATGAAAAAGGAACAATTAAATTCTTTCTTTTTACCTATTAAAATTTTAGTGCTATATGGTAGAAAATAAAGGTCATGTAAAAAGTTTCATCAAAAATTTTCTTTTTCCTCTTATCATGTGAAATAAAGGTGATTCATCATGGTAGTGAAATTCAACAAATAATATTAAAGGAGCATTGAAGAAAATTTGGATGGGTGAAGTAGTGAGTATAATTTTTAAGTGCACTTAAATAACTTAATTTGTTTTATTTTTTATAATTTAGAAATAAATCATCATTATGTGAATACCTCCTAACTGTTAATTTTATTACAAAATTAATGTCTTCATCCTATACTCTAGAAAAGATAGTTCCAAAAAAAGACAAAGTATGAAATACCCATTTTATGGGGTAATGTCTCTTTCACTATTGGGATCCAATGTGAATAATATTTCAAATATTAGTCTAGGTTATATTGACTTAGATAATTTTTTGGAGAGAATGAATGCAATACCTAAAATAACTTTGGTCAAAGTATTTTTTATAGTGGATTGGCATAAGCTACATCCTTTCCAATTTCATTGAAATCTCCTTAATTTGTTTTTATCATGGTGGAACATTATAATTTAAAAATAAGGGAGGTGAGATATCCATTGGGTAAATTGGTGCCAAGCTAAGCTCTAAAACACATAGATAATATGTTCCATCTTTGAGATAGAGAGTCTTTTGTGCATTTAACTCTTGACTTCTCTCAAAGTTTTTGGGATGATGATAATGTCTCATGTGCTAAACAAGTCAATAACGGATGGTTGATCAAACCAATGAACTCTTTTACATGACTCTTAAAGAATCTTTCAAGATCTAACTTCAACAATGAGATAAATGATATAATAACACTATTGCATAGAATAGTAGAGAGCCGAACAATTAAAAAGTTTCATACATGGATGTACAGGTTCATTTGAATCATTCATAGGATTAGACAATATCTTAATTGGGGACAATTAATCACTGATGCAATCCATAATTAGCTAATGGAATTAAGAGTCATATCAAAATTTCATGACTTCCTATCTATTCTACATTGTTGTTAGTCAAAGATATTTTGATGGATTTCATATGGTGGGTGACTTCAAAAAAATAAAAGTATACAATTTTTATACCCAACTTGCATTGAAAGAAAGCATCTAATACTTTAGGAGGGTAAATTATTATTTTCTTTATCTTGTCATTCAGTTGTTCGATAAATAAACTTTGCAACTCAAGGATACCAGTGGTGACTATCATAAAAATAGATAGATGGGAAACCTTGTTCATACAATTCCCATCTTTCAATTCTTTAAGGATTGGTGGCTGTGAAATTATTCCATATATGCTTCTATGTTATGTCAGTGACAAGTGGACATTAATGGAGGTAGTGAGATAAAATATTAAAATACATAATTTTTTGATAGGTCAACATAGAGTAGGGGTCAAATTTATAATTTCTATTGGCAGGTAAACTTGTCCATCATTAATGAAAGTTAAAATAGTGTAGCAATATATATCCCATTGTAATCTCAAAACTTTTGAAAGCAAGTTTGAAGTTGATATGAGGGGTTTAATTGAATTTAATTTTGGGCCTTTATTTCAACATCTATCACACTTTAAAGATTACTAGATGGACTATGATGATGAAAAATGGTTAGACTTAAGGATTGTTCACATTTTACCATGGAATAGATAGTTAAATTTTGCATTACAAAAACAACAAATCAATTATTAAATGATGAAGTCATGTTGAATCCCATTTTTAAAAATGAGGGCACTAGAATAAAACCACTACCCATAGTGAATTGTGATAAAAAATAATCTACTTCCCTTAGAAGTAAAATAAGGATAGTGCTTGAAAGGACTCTCAAGTGATTAAGGATTAAAGGAATTGATGTTGGGAATATTTATTTCCATACACCTCTTAAGGAAGATGAATTTGGTAACTTCTATAAATAACATGTTGAAACAGAGAAATCAAATGAAGCAAGTCCAAGTAGATAACTCCTGGTGATAGAAGAATCATAAGAACCAAAAACTATCCAAAAATATATTCCTCCACTACGTGTTTTAAATCTCAAAATAAAAAGGTTAGGTGAAAATCTCTCATATTCTCTTAATCCCTCAATTTCCCAATAATTTATTATTGATAGCTTATCGCAGTCCCAAGAGCCTGTATAAAATACAACTTAGCAATTCCTTGCTTCTAATGACATGTTTCTCCCTATATCATTTGTTTCCCTACTATAAGAAATCAATCCTATTTCTTCTTCTCCCTCAAATCCTAAAATACCTATTTTTTTAATTTCTAATAAATTCAATTGATGTAGTTAGCTAATAAATACAAGGAGAAGCATCTTTTCAAGCTATCACAATTGAAAGAACACATTCTTATACCTTAGAAATGTTGGCCCCATAAATATCAAATTTTATCCCACCTCCTTCTTCAAGCATAAAAAAATCATATTGATCTTCCACAAGGGTAAATAAAAGAAGAAACATTATTGAACTTGAAGGATTGATTTTAGGCTCTAACAATTCCAATCCCTTTTTTAAAAGATCAAGAAAATCAATAACCATTTCATGTATGGTAGCAGATGAAAGAGGATAAAAATATCTAGAGGTGGTAATTCCTACAGTTGAGAAAAATAGATTAGAGGTAAAACTTGAGGACTATCAAGGATCAAGAGTTCATTTGAGTAATTATACTAGAGAAGGGATGAAGGAAGATATGTAGCTGATAATTGGCACTATTTTTGAGAAAATGGATAAAGTTAAAGAAATGAAAGATTAATTAAAAGAAAAAGTGGAGCAATTGAATTCAATAATATAGAGATTGATTAGACCAATTTAACCAACAATTGTTTCATCAAGTATTCATGTTGAAACATTAGAGAAAGTGAAATAAATAGGTTAAATGGGTAATATAATAAAACATTAGATCGAGAAGATCACTAGAAAGTTTCAACAATTCTCATTATAATGATAATGGTTTTAGAAGTCTATTCAAAAAGTGAACAAGTAACAAAAAAAGAAAGTGGGTATATGGAGAAAATACATAATTGGGAAGAGTTCATCCCCAAATTGATTGAATTCTCAAAATTTCCCTCTCATGTTCTTATTGACAAAGGAGACATCAAAAAATAATAAGTTGTTTATTAGATTGAATTATTTTATGCCACAAGATTTATAATTTAATTACTTCCAGAATGCATCAATAAGTTCAACAATGCAAGGTCACTTTGGAGTGATATAATGATAGAAATTGATGTAAAATTCAAAAAGTTGAAATGTTCTTTTATCAATGATAGGGATCAAAATGGAAATCATGTTTTAGTATATGCCATGTTTGAAGAATTCACAAAGCATATTTAGGAAGTTTTAAATCCCATGTCTTTATTTGATCATGAAATGCTTCATCAATTGGGAAAATATCAATTCAATGAAGATAATCTTGACTTAACTATAAACAAACTTTAAAACAAGTTTCAAGAAATAAGAGAGCTTAAATGCTCAACAAATATTGCTTATAGATATATAGATGGTCCTGACAAAGATTTGATAAGGGTATTTCTCCAAATATTTGATGACTTTTTGAAATAAAATGAGTTATCAACCAAGTAATAAAAGGATTAAAGTCATTCTCAGCATTCCAAAGCTTTGTTTTTAATTTTACAAATTGAGTCTCTTGTAATTTATCCAACTTACTTCTTAAAGTTGTGAAAATTGATGATATACCTTTGCAAGCAATGTCAAAATACCAAAACACTTTTTCAAGTAGTGTCAAGTGCTCAAAACACTTTTACACCATTTCAAGATATAATTTGTTGTTTATGTTTTTATAGCTTTTCAAAAAGGAAAATAAGGTGGTTATACACTATAACCACCTAATATTTCCTATAAATACAAGTTAAACCCTCATAATATAGGTTTTGAATAGTGAAAACTTTGAACAAAGGTTTTTTGTAAAGGGAGATTGGATTTTCTACTCCATGAAGATCAATACAAAGAGGTTCTTCTAAACATTATGTTAGTGATTCCTTTTGATTTATGTATATATATATATATAGTTAAATGTATTTCATCCTCATTTTTTAATTTTTATTACTATCATCTATTAATTGTTAAGGCCAAGAAACTAGGTTACAAATTTTTCTATAGAATTGTAATTGATATTTTGAATATAAGTGAAATCTCAGTGGGAATATAAGTAACATTTTTATTATAAAATATAGAGGGTTACTTGTTTTTGTAATAATCTCTAGGTATCTTTCTGGTGTATGTTTCATATTCTTAAGAATATGAATATGTCTTTTTAGCCCATTGAATGAGAGATATGTCCCCTTTGATGTCAATTTTCCTTCTAACACCTTTGTCAATTCTCAGTATTTAACTTGTAAAATTTGTTGTCTAAAAAATTCCATCTCTCTTTTTCTCTCTACATATTCCTTGCTAAAAATTCCTTTTCATACTTTTAAGTTAAAATTAGTACCCTGTGATTTACACCTTTTTGTTTGTAAATATTTTATTTTTAGTATCTTTTATTGGATTTAAATAAATGTAGCTCCACCTTTCAATAGGAGATGGACTTCATTCCCTTTACTATTGACATGAATGTGATAATTTATTTCCTGACAAATTTTCACACCAACATGAAACTTTAGGATACACCCATAATGTTATTTCAACTATTACTGATCATAATCTTATCACATAACCATCTTCGCAACATCATGTTGTGGGGTTTATTTAATATCAAGAAGGCAAGGCATATTGCGGTTATCATATAATCATGGGACATAACATATATCATTTCTAAACATTACAAAAATACATTCAAAAATACAAGTATGAATACATCATCAAGGTTTTATGGAACCAACAAGTACAACCTACATCAATCCCCATAAAGGATCCATTTATAATGACAAAAAACAAAAACCATCCTCAACAATATCTACTAACCATTACTATTTTTATGGAATCTTCCTACTACAAAAAATTTCAAATTTATGATAATAGACAACATGTCATATGTAGTTTTAATAAATTATAACAATTGTGACATGATATTATAGAATAATAGCATAACATATAGTGGCCAAGATCTCTTGGATATATAATTTTATGAATAAATTATAGGCTAAAATGGTCAACACATGCATATGGGTCATACACCCTAAATAAAGAGTGTCCTTCACATTAGGAAAATTATGGTTACAATAAATGTAGGCTATAGTAGATTCAACCAATCAGCATCTCACTTTATCACATGGAGGAAAAATGATCACTATTTAACATTATGGTGATTCTTACCATAAAAGAGGACAATCTTTAGAGATGACACCAAGTATAGAGTTTTAAAAATAATAACTAGAAGAAGAAATATTAAAATTACATAATATCAAGGATAAGCTAAGATATGTCAACATAAATTCTAACAAGGATGAATTACTTTCATATTCATGAGCCTAAAATTTTAAATATACTAAAAAACTACAATAAAAATAAAAATTAGAAAATTAGAAAAACATTCAAATATTTAAAAAAGAACAAAATCAAGACTTGAGCATGACTTGATTTCTAGTTTACACTATTACATATGTTATTTATCTCATGTTTTGTAGATGATATATTATTTACATATGTACATGCATGTCATGGTTTATGAGTAATATGTAGGGCATACATGTTACATATGTCCATACAATTAGGTTTTCCATATACCCAGTGGCCATGCCAATACAGGGAACATTTTGTTCCATAGATTTCATTATTACATGTTATATATTTAAATTCCCTTTGTACCATGTTGAGCTACTTATATTGCTTACACATTACTTGATAGTTACTCATTTATTACACAATTATACATGATATTTCATTATACTATAAGTGACATTAATAAATATGGATGGTGTAGACTACTTCCTTGTTCTATGCTCAATTGATTATATTAATGTTTTATAAGATAGAGTACTCTATGTGTAATTATTATGTGTGCCCCTTAGACTTACTTAATGTGACATCATTGATATCCATTATTTGAAACATTTTTATTTCCCCTTATGTATGGCCCTTGGCCTTAATTTTTGTGACATATTATGTCCTTTATATGTGGCCCTTAGCCTCAATCTTGCTAACACTAACACTTGTTATTCTTGAGTTTGTTAACGCTTATTACTACCATGATCTATATCATGCAGTATTACTATGTAGTCTTATTTAGTTACACTTCTACTATGTGCTTCATGTGTGTGTGTGTGTGTGTGTGTGTGTGTGTGTGTGTGTGTGTGTGTGTGTGTGTGTGTGTGTGTGTGTGAGTGTGTGTGTGTGGGTGGGTGTGTGGGTGTGTGTGTGTGCGTGTTTGTGTGTGTATCATTTACATGCCCTACATTTCATATCTTACATGCATGCCTTGATTGACATAAACATTATTATTATGACATAGTCTCCACATAATCAAATGATATTACACAATGATATAAATTATACATGCATGATGTTGTTAACTATTATTTTGATATGAGTGGCTTATATGATATATCCCTCATCTCAAAATAGAAGAATTACAATGGGATTATCATAGATACATAAGCCTCCATGCATAAAAATTCATATCAGAGTATATATTTTAAAAATTCAAAATGGTTAAAATATTAGAATAATTCATATACATGACAGATATGGACACATTGATATAGATATAAAATTAATATTCCATGCATATGCATTCACTTTATATACACTTAACAACATGGTCATACACACTTGGGTGCATATACATGGGCATAAGCACAATATTTTATAGGAACAAGATTATAGATCTTCATATACACATTTCATATTTAGGGGGCATAATATTTATTCATGCACACATACACAACAACATAGTTTATAATTGAATGGAAAATGGTTGTCATTCCACTTCATGTAACATCCCCATAGGGATTTACTGTAATAATGAAGTAAATAAAAAATTAAAATATATACACAACACTTATTGTTTCATTAGATTACACCATGAGAATCTAATTAGTGACCTTAACATACTAAGTATATTAAACATGAGCAAACATGTAGCAATAATAGTTACTAATCACTAGAATCTTATGTAACATAATATAACTACATAAGGAAATTAATCATATTAAAATTCAGCCACAACTGATACAATAATATACCCACTACTATTAATATACAATAATAAATAAATTACATTTCTAATAGGCAGTATGCCTCAACATAATATAATAATAGATACAATGTTGCATGGATCTTGAGTCACTCTAACTCCTATATCTCTTATAATGTCAATTGTAGTCTCCAAGTAAGTACTATAGTGGGGAGGGAGAACATCATTTGAGTAATTTTTTACAGCAACCATGGACCATCAATCCCCTACACAATCCCCCAAATAGGGAATATCCCTCCCTTCACAGATGGTTAGATAATGATGATGCAAGAATCCAAAGAGACATGCTAGTACCTATGTGCTATAAGATTTATACTAAATTATGTGTACCATAAATAAAATACATTCTAACATGATATTACACAAGCATGTAAATCATACATATGAAATTACAATGTCTATCTAAACATTACTTTGGCCAAAGTTCTTAAATATCTATTGATCTCTATGATTAGTTAAATTCATATACACCACTTGATAGAAATATCTTCATATAGCATTGGTGATGCTAAGTAATCTAATGAATTTCATCTTATTGCTTATTTGGTACCATCGATATGATATTTGGTTAATAATATTTAACCAACAAATTCATATATATTATTTCTATTAGTAGGTAAAACATTATATATACAAGAATAATCTTTATGCATACATTTATTCCATCAAACATATGAATGAATTATTTCCATATTATTTACCACATAAATAATAATCATATCAAGTACCATTTTTCATACCAAAATATACTTAGACTGCATGAACTAATTTCTGTAAGTAATTTCAAAAGTAGTATAACCAACAATGCCATAGTATAAAGTACCCTTTACTCAATTACAAACATCAATCACAAATAAATAAAATATCAATTAACTCTTAAAAAAATGCATAATCTTTCATTTACGAAACTTAATATACTTTTAAGAGGCTTATGCCTATAATTATAGTTCCCTATCTTTCAAGATTTAGTAGTTAGAATCTATAACTATAGGCACACATCACCTTGTATAAATATAAGCTATATATGTATATGAGAACCTAAATTTTAATATAGGTATATTTTTTATATTTATTCAGCATACATATATACCCCATTATATATATATATATATATATATATATATATATAATGTTCTATCATAATAATTATTTTCCATTTTCCTTTATAGAAAACTTATGTGATTCATACAATTATTTAACATCTTAAGTTCTAAATAGGGTCTCCTTATTTCATATAACCCATATTTTTGATTCACAAATTTCATCATATAAAAATATAATTCAATCTCTCTAATCACTTACCTTATTTTTCATTAATTTAGTCTTTTGACTATATAAGATTTAATAGAGTAAAATAAATAGTATTCTAATTAGACCTAAGCTTTTCCTTATTTATCTATTGGATTTTTTATATATTTTTTGAGCTATTAAGTGTCTCTTTTAGAATCAAATCCATCTCTAAAAACATAGACAACAGACCTTTACTTAGTTGTATACATTTCCTTGATATACAAATAGTTTGTTATTATCCATTCAATCTTTTATCTAGTCAACTTCATAAGTTCACTATCTTTAGAAGATGAAATATACCATATATATATATATATATATATATATATATATATATATATATTATGATACAATAACTTACCCTTTTTATATACCCATATTTTTGTAAATGACCTACACAGTTTGTTTATAACTCAGTGTTTTAGACATATGGCTAAGTTTCAATTCTTATATACCAAAAATCACAACTTCATGTGATATATATATATATATATATGTCTTATTTGAGTTTCAACAACATGCAGACATAAATGTATATATATACTCTGCTCAAATTTATAAAATACATGGTATTGTATTCATTCAAATATGTATACATAGATTATGTATTAATATTCATATTGTATCCAATACATATATTGTATCTTAAAATATATGGTACAATTGACACATAAATATATGTATTCATTTTTTTAAATGTCACATATAGTACACAATCCATATATTGACAGTCCACATCTATATGTTTTACCAAAAATGATTTCATTCTAATTTGATAATATAGAATTCCCTTTCAATCTTGTTCATAAATTTTTGTGGTTTTGAATGAATAAAAACCCTATCTTTGTGTGTGTGTGTGTGTGTGTGTGTGTAAAATCACCTCGTTTCTAATATTTACAAAATACATGGAACTCAATTATACATATATATTCACTGATTAATATAAACAAATGCACTCATCATATATTCATGATAACCCAAATTTGAATATCCACCTATATATATTCATACTATTTTAAAATGATAGTATACCTATTTTCCTTAAAAGAAAAACTCATTTAAACATTTAATTGACTCGGTCTATATATTTTTATCAAGGATAACATAATATTCTCATATTATATCTACATACTTATTGGATTGAGTATGTGTCTATAATACATTTTAAAAATTTCAATCATTGTCTGAATATAAAATTATCCATTTAGGTTATAATTTTCCTAAACTAGGGCATGTCATTACCAAAATAACTTCATTTAACCCTTCATTTTTAACAAATAAATAGTTCTAAATCAAAATCTTAGGATTTCAGGATAATGGATTAGCTTTATGGATGGTTGAGCCATCAAAAAGGCAAATCCTATATCCATACAAAATACAATTATTTTTCCAAACCCTAATAAATTATAAAAATACATATAATTCCTTTAAGCAATTGAAAATAATGACATTACCAACCTTATCAATGCTTCTGAATCAAAACTCCAAGAACCTAAAAACCTTTGCTTTATTGTTATGCACTCCTTTCTTCTCCTCTTTGTGTCTATATTTTACCAAATTAAGCTTTCATGTAGCTTCCAAAAACATTCAATCACCATGCATAATTGAAGTTTATTCATTTCAATAGAGATTAAAAACAAAGTTAACTTCCATTAACAAAACTAAGAAAAGCCCTAATCTTTTTCTCTTACTCAAAATTTATTTATCTCATTAATCAGCATCTTATTTAAAATATTTTGCATGATCCTCTTTTGTTATAATCCCCCATGTATACCAATTAAAAATTCCACTTTTAACATTATTTGAAATGATAAAAAACACTTATAATGTAATATGTGCATGTCTATCAAAGACTAGGTTTAGATCATAGGATAATGTTTAGGATAATTCAATCTCCTTTAAAACATAGTAATCGTAATTACCTCTTGTCTCTTATAATAATATGACTAACATAAATTCCATTATATTTTTATTTCAAAAATGGTAGACCGAACAATTATCTATTCCGATCATAACAATATAATCATTTATGTTGTTACTATATTATATAAACTATCTATGTCTTTTGTTATCTAAATATCTTAAGGTATGTATTGATATTTTGAACATCAATGATAACAAGATAATGTTTTAAAACATTTTAAAGACTTATAGTTAGTCCATATATAATAGTGACTAAATATTATTTGCATAGATTTACCTTCCCGTAATTGTAAACAAACATGAGTACAGTAACATAATCTAATCATACTACAACATTATGTACTAAGTCTATGTATAATATAAAAAATGAAATCACATACAAGATTTATATATCTATGTACTAAAAATTAAAACATGAAAACTCCAATGTCTAATTTTAATTAACTTTAAAAATGTACTACCACTAATAAACCACATAATGTACATAACAAGTATTATCTAATGTGGTGTGTTCATGGGTTTTAGTCATTCTTGTGTCAAAATTCACCATCTCCATCTACCTCACACTTTATGATGATGCTCTCCCTTCATCATGCTCTGAGGGATGAACTTTTCTTGCATTCAACTCATGATAAGAAGGTATTTAGTCAAATCAAACAATACTATAATAAAAAATATAACATAATCATTATGTACATAACTCATAATTAGCCAACTCATAATAATGAAATCATGAAATATAAGTAACATAAAACTATCCCATAATAACATATGACTTAAATTTTAGTTAAAAATTAATAAATCAATTTAACAACCATTATCATAAGCACACAAGATGGAAGTCCCCACCTAAAGGTTAGAATAAATTAAACTTTGATGCAGTCTCAAAAGGAAACTTGATACCTATAGTCATAGGAGGAGCTATAAGGGATTCTAAGGGGATGTTGATTTCCACCTACACGGACCCCTTGGGAACTTAGACAAATGACATAGCTGAAGCTAAGGTGGATTTATGGGGCATCCATCTTGCCTCCATCCTTAAGATGGAAAGAATTATTATGGAAAGGGACTCCCTCAATATCCTAAATTCCTTTGAAGGCAAAATAATCCCCTCCCATTTAATAAAATCTATAATTGATGGTGTTAAGAAAATTTTGAGGGGGTAACACAATTCCACATTTATCATGAAGGGAATGGGTTAGATTATCTAATTGATAATATAGGAGTAGACCTCTCTCTTTTAACCAACTAGCACACAAGATGCCACATCCTTGAAAGCATCTCATAGACAATTATTAATGAAATTACAAAGGATGATTGAGTAGCCACATACATGAACATATCTCACTGATAGAGGGATTCAAATTTCATGATATGTCATTATGCAAACATGAGTCAAATTTATTATACAAGGTGGGAAGAAGTGTGCCTCTCAATAATTTTTTGAACCATTAAAACAAATCACTTACAGAGCCTACCAAATTGCATACTCAATTTGATAGGCACTATGGTAATGGTGGGTGATAGGGATCATTTGGAACTAACCTCCTATTTTTATGTTTGAGGCAATAAAAAATTATGAAACAATCTCTAATGGGGTAGAATTACAAAATTGATGTTGAGGATAATTGAACATGACATAGGCATGATGAGGGATTTTATCATCGGCTAGAATAAGAGAGTGGTGGAGATGAGAGGAGTCAAGATCTTGTTCATAAAAGAATTTATTAGAGAATCTATATGCATGTGGTGTGATGGATTTAAGGCATATAAGGATTTCGAAAATCAAGAGCTACTTCCAAGGTTCTTCCACACTAATGAGTTTGTCAAAATAGATAATAAGTGATTCCCTCATGCCAACATCCCCTGCTAATGGCCTGAGGTATGCCTCTAAGTCATGAAATACATGACACTTGAAGGTAATCACACATTAATTTTATCTCATCACTTTTTATTATTAAACTACTTTTAGGGGTATAAAATTAGTCTCCCCTTTTATCTATTAAAGTCTCTAGAGAGTAACGCTCTTACCCATCAAGTTAATTATGCCAACCTATACTACACCAAGGTCTCATATTACTTATGGTTAAGCATGGCTAAACCCTATAAGGTATGGATGTTTCTTTAAGGGGTTCATCCAATGAGGAGGACTCCCCAAAGGAAGACTCTACATAAAGATCATATCATCTATCAACTAGTACCCCTCAGGCTTACACTTTATCCAAAATCTCTACTGATGACCCCCCTCTAAAACTAATTGTACCCAAACCCAAACCAATCCTTTTAGATGATGGTACATATGGGGAGGTAGATGAGAAGGGGAAATTTCACTAGATAGAGGATATCAAACATAGTAAATAATAGTTGTATCTTTTCAATAATAAGTTGTAGAGGCTAGAATGAATTTGGTATGACTCAACAAGAATAGAATTCCCTAAACAAGCAAGCTAAAAAAATGGTTCAATCCTTCACCCATTATACTAAGGTGGATAGGACCCCTGGGAAGGAACACCTAATGGTAGTAGAGACCCCTCCTCCTAAAATCCCAAGCACCACTCCTATCAAGAGGATTCCAGTTTAAAAATAGGTATAGAAAAGACCATTGATGATCCTACCTAAAGATGACACTGAAGGACCTGGTAAAATAAGAAGAGATAAAATTTAAAAGAAGTAGGGTGAAATAGAGAAGAATATTGAAGAAAAAAAAGATCCTTCAGAGGGCCCCTCCTCTTGAACTATTTTATTTTATTTTTGTCTGATGTATTGCCTCTCATGTGGATAATTAGATAGTTGTTTCTTTTTGTTTTTATATCCCTTGGGGCCTACTACTCTTTTTTATAAAACTTTTTAACTATGGTTTTCAATCCCTATAAAACTAGTACTTTTACCCAATAAAATAAAAAATTTAACAACCATAATAATCTACTGATAATTAGGTAAATTGTCTTAGTGATAAAATTAGGATGTAACACTTCATACTTATCAAATATGTGATCATGGTGGGGACATGCACATTTTCCATTATATTTTGATCATTCATTCTATTCTACATTGATAAAAACCACACAACAAAAACATGTGTTCATGATGAAGGCATGAACATTGTTAATTCCCCTTTTGATCATTCATTTTATTTGTAGATGGACCAAACTTGAGTGAACTTGAGAAAAACATTAAAATTTAATCTATAAGCCACCTACAATAGTTAATTCATTTTATTTGAGTTATCTTCACTTGATGGTTATATCATTTACTTTCATGGTTATTTATTTGAGTGGACTTGGACTAATATTTATCTCATTTACCTACATCTTTATTTGGGTTAGTACATTGTGTAATTTTCACCACATTCATGAGGGTCAGGACATGTTACCTTCCCAACCAAATAACTTTCATACTTACACAAATTTAAAGCATGATCACCCCAACTCTCCATGTGATTCAGCAAGGAAACACAAGCTCTCTAATGATTCAACAAAGGATCATAATATCCATCAATTTTTAAAGGCAACATGGTTTTCACTATCACATAGGTGTAGTCTAACTCTTGTTATTTTAAACTTTATAAAAATTAATCTTAAATTAAAATATGTGATATGCAGACATTGAATTCACATGATTATAGGTTTTTCCATTAATTAAATTATGTAATTAGTGTTTCATACCAAATACAAAGTGTTTTTTACACACTCATGTATATTTTATCCATTTTCTCTATAAATTTCATTAGTATAATTAAAGGGAGCATCTATAGATACTAAAATCTAGTCTTTGGTACTTGACAATGACAAAGTTGACACATTTACCATGCATGATTTGAACACTTAAATAATTTCCTAATCCATCATTATCTTAAATTTACATGTTACCATATGATTCCACCCTTATTTTATACTTTCACACACCTATAATAACCTCACTATTTATTTCAAACTTGAAAAATATCCTACACAAACACCTCCAACTCTTAGTTCAATCTACTTATTCATAGGTCAATTCTTCTAGACTTAGTCAATATCTCTCATTGATATGGACCTAATTTTGGAAATATTGACTTTATTCCAACAACGGATAGTTTATAAGATCAAAACCATCCTTAAGGTCAACCCATCATCATAGTATATTAATGACATGAAAAATTATTCAATTAGAGCCATATATAAATAAATCAAGGTCTCATTCAAAAAAGACATGGTGACTTATCTGATATACATATATATGTTATTATCCATTGATAAAATATGCCCTATTCTTCCTAAATTATGAATTTATAACTAGGTATAGTTACAATCCAAGTCTGAATCACTTTAAAGCTAAGTCAAACTAAGAATTACCAAGAATCAAAGCCACATCATTAGTTGCATACATATAGCAAAGGATCACAAATTCATAATCACACTAAGTGGGAGATCTAGGTGTAGCTTGAATTCTCTCCTTAGAGTATTGGATATGTAGGCAATATTCAATCGTCAAATAAGGGTGATTGGGGTTATCTCACCCATTACAATATCACCCATTTTCTAGTTTATATCCCTCTCAAGCACACCTAGGGTTTCAAATCAAAGGAGACTTATTTATAGATCTATGTGCATTATCAGGGTTTGGGATTAAAAAACATTGAGTAGGAAAATATAGTTGTGAGTGATTGTACAATAATTTTACCTTACTTATATGCATAATGGTACTGACCAGCAAGTTAGTAATAATTGGTGATATTGATTTTATCCTATGGAACTAACCCAGTGCAATGATAAAATTAGATTCAAAATAAAATGAAGCATAGGTTTACTTGTCCTTAGTTTTTCACTTCTAGAACATATTCACCATTAGATAGTCAACTATAAAATCTAAGTATCTTGATCTCCTTAGTACTTTCTAAATTTAGCATATGCCATTTGTAAAATTAGAATAATTAATCTCAGACTTTTATATTTGGATGTATGCTTGAATTATATATCTACTGATATAAATTACATTTCAAATTTATATTTTAATTAGATTAGTCTCATCCATTAATATAAATTAGAGTAAATAGTTAGTGTATATTAAAACATACACTATTGTATTATCTAAGATGTACTTGTCTTTATGTGATTTATAGATAATTCACACCTTGTGTGTACATCATCATCCTTAAATTAATTATAATGACTTGTTTATAAGTCATGTATAAATAATAATGCCTTTAATGGTTATCCTCAAAATAATAATTGTCTATTTTGAGTTAATATCTCTGAATATAATATGTATTCTTATCTTAAACCTTTTTACTTATATATATATATATATGTGTGTGTGTGTGTGTGTGTGTGTGTGTGTGTATAATCCAATCATAAAGATCTTAACAAGATAACAACCTTCACCCTTTCCCTCTAGCTATATATATATATATATATATATATATATATATATATATATATATATATATATATATATATAGCTAGAGGGAAAGGGTGAAGGTTGTTATCTTGTTAAGATCTTTATGATTGGATTATACATATGAGGTAGGACTTTGGTCCTCTTTTACATCTAAGCTTAATTTAGTGTATTCACTATACCTTTGACATGTTTGTTTATATTTTCTAAATATCAGAAGCTTTAATCCTATATGCATTGAAATTATATAATAAAGCACTTGGTATGTAATATGAAGACAAATAAGAATTTACACTTAGATAGAGTAAGGTATGTGTTCAATTGATAGTTAATTTTTATAGTGAAACATTACAATCTATATGAAATCGATCCCATATTCATAGTGTGTTAGGCATTTTATGTTATATATAGGAAAGTGTGTGGATTTCATAAGTGGAAGCCTCTATGTGTTGTGCATACGTCAAGGAAACTATGCATGATCTTGATTATCTAAGACCATTAACCCCTTCCATCAATGAATATTTTGAGTTATTTTGTTGGGAGGGGAAAAAATAGAAATGTTCATGGGATTAATTCCACATTTACCATGTGTAAAGTATTGAGGTTTTTATAGCCAAGAAAAAAAATATTGCATAGTGTAAGTGAAGTGAGGAGATATGTTTGACTCTACATAAAGAATAATTTTATGTGAAGCATAGATTAGTGATGCACAGTAAACAATTTGTATTTATAGGACAAAGGAAACACTGATCTAATCATCACTATTGATCAACGAGATGCAATCGTAACCATGGACCATCAATTATAAGATATATATGAAATTTCATTTAGTAATGATGAAATGATGACCAACATAAATATGAGTATATTTAATTTGATTCATTGATCATTTGATTGGATATCATACATGAAAGTATGAATTTTAGTGGTGAAATGATGATGGTCTTTGATTTGATGAGATCAAATCTTAGTAACTGATCAATGATCACAATTCACATATAACATTATTTAAACAATAATAGTTTAGTTCTATTCATCTAATTATAAAGGATAACTCTAAGTAGTCGATTCATTTATTGGATGTTGAAAGTAAATATCCACAATGCAATGCCAAATTAATGAATTTTTAATCTACTAAGATCATATTGTCATAATTAATTCTTATATTATTGGTGAAAGTATTAAATTCATGTTATAATGTTGAATCGATGATAATTATTAATATGTGCACAATAACCAAATGATGACACGTGGAAGTTTTCCATTGGCCATAAAAAGTAGTGAAAATTTAAAATTCTAAAATTCTAAAAAATATATTAAAATTCAAAAAAATAATGTTGCACAAGTGTGTATATGACTAAAGAGGTAGGGATGTATTTTTTATCATATATTTTTATCTAAGGCTCCATTTTGCATGTCATTTGATCTATTGGAAAGCTCATTCAAAGAGAACACAGTGGTGGTGGATTTGGGGAGAATTTATAGAAGATCAAAAATTTGTTCATGTTTAAGTTTTGACATTTCCAGATGCTTTATAGGGAAACACATATGCACATGCCAATGGAATTGTTTAGAGTGATTTTATCTCCTATGATGGTAATTCCTACCAAATGGTAGCAATTATGCATGTTATAATATTCACCATGATGAAATTTTAAAGTAACATGACATATGCCCAAAATTATGACTATATGGCCAAGTATTGGAAAGATGAACCTAGTGTTCATCATGATGTTGTTTTTGACACATGTCATTAGATCTTTATGAAATATGTATTTTGATATTATTTAGAAAATTAAATTATCCCATTTGATATATTTCTTCATCCTCCATCATGATCATATGTTATCCATAAATGTTTTAATATGTTTTCACTTGTTTGAATGCTCTTCACTTGATCAAATATATGTTTCTTCTCCTCCAAGCAGGTCTTATGTAATTGCTCTTATATATTGATGAATCTTACCTTAATTTTGATCATTTTTCAAATTTATGAATTTAATTTGTATTATGTCTTTCATTTTTATGTTTCTCTTATTTTTTTGTAGGCATTATTTTTAATGTGTTTTTATATTTCATGTTGTGTAAGTAGTTACTCATAAACAGTTTATTTCATAGGTAGCATTCACTCTACAAAGATTGATGATTATGGTTATTTATTATGACTTTCATAGCATGAATGTTTGGTTGTCAATTTTTAAAAAATATGTGTAAAAATGATTCAATAATATTGTAAATTTTGATAAATATTTCTATAAAAAAATGAGAAACATTTTTAAAACTATGTAAAATTTGATAAAATTTTGACTTAAAAAATTTTACATGGTTTTTTATAGAAATATTTATCAAATTCATTTTAACCTATGGAAATATTATTGCTTTAATATTTAAAAAAATTTGAAATTGTGTTATACTATGAATTACAAATGCATTTTCAATAATATTTTTTATTTCTTATACTATTATTTTACAATTAATTTTTTCCCAATTTTGAAACTAATCTAAAAATGAAGAATTCAGTGTATTCCATGTTTATTTTCTACAAAAATGTGTGTACATTTTTGTAGGATCATATATATTTGGCATTCATGTCTTCCTAATAATTCTTTCAATGATGCTAAGATTTGGTAATTCACTTGTTGGCCCAATGTATAAATCATTGATCTTGGTGTTTAGATCAATATTTCATTAAATTTATTTCCATGTCTATTTATTATAATTTTGAGGTTTATTGAGGAACAAATTGCAAAAATTAATTATTATTCAAAATCAGTGCATTCTTTGTTTAAATTTGAGTTCTTCATGTTTAAGTAATACATTGTATAACCATGGTGTAGACACCAAATTTGGTATGAGCCTTATTTTTACAATTATTTACATATGAATTTATATATATGGACTCTCATTATTAATGGGGGAATTTTTGGCACTTAAATCTTGGTCTTACGCTCTCTTGTCTACTTCATTTGATTCTATGTTCTTGTGTTTGGGATTTCTTGATGTTTTTTGGGTCTATAATAGGGATCCCTAGTTTTATTTATTTTATATCTTCTTTGTATATTCATGATAGTTATAGTAAACCTAGACTATTATGGTTATTATCACAAGATATAACATTTTTAGTAGTGTCCTAGGGTAGCCTACGATTATATTTCAAGTATTGTGTGCTTCATGCTTGTTTATTTTATCTTTTGTGGCCTTGTTGTGTTGCCTTATGCATTTCAATAGTTATTTAATTTAAATTTGAGAACACTATATATACAAAATCCCCAAGAGAATTCTAGGGACAAGCAATCATTTAAATACAAGGCATGCATAGTGCATATAGACATCTAGTTGAATAATAATTTTCTTTAGCATAGATTTGAAGTTTTATAAAGGAATAAATATGATTACAAATATTAATTGCATTTTTGTAACAATGTAGGACCTATGTTAAATTTCATTTATACTTTCATTAATATTATTTATCATGCACACACATTAGTGGGAGAATTATGTGCAATTTGAACCCTCTTCATAGGTATGTAGGCAATGCTTAGTTATTCAGTGGGGAGTGCATGCAATTAGTCCAACCCAAATAACTAACCCACTTTTCAAGTCACTTGGGTGTCGAACGTATGATTAGGTTTTTGAATCAAAGATAAGTAAAAAAAATACATGAATCACACCAAATGTGAATTCATATGTAGGAGGTATCTATAGGTGCATATGTAGTAATATAAGGTATCAAAAACTTGCACAATCAACTAGTATAGTATCAATTAATCCTAGAGAATACCAGTCATTGTAGGGGTCTGAGCTTCACTAACAGTGATCATGTAGCATTTGAGCTCCTATTTATTGATTTGATTAGTTATATATCAAATACAAATTCATTTTAAAGAAAATGATAAACATAGTGAGCAACAAAAATCATGAATGGTTTAAGTGCATATTTCCTCTTTATTTTTTCAATTGTAAATAATAGTAAGTGAAATATCAATTTATCCTTTTACATTGATATTTATATGATTATTTCTCTATTTTACACAATATATATATTCATACTTTCATCTTATTTTTATCACATTAATCATTAAATAATTAAAACATTTTGGTAAACGTGATTATTGACTTGAGTAGAAAAACACTAGGTTTTTACCTTAGGGTTTTCTATTCTTAAAAGGTTTGAGATTTATTCTACATGAGGGTTTGATTTTAAATAATTGATTTTCTATGTCCCCTTAGTAGGTACTTATTTATATTAGGTATAAAATTATTGATATATAATATTTACAAACCGTTGAGTTCTATTTTTTCCCTTATCCTAAGAGTAGTCCTTATGATTGTGTTCCTTGTCATCTTAGGGTTTGAAATTTTTTCCATGATTTTACATCCTTCAAACACTAATATGACTCATCCTATGGATTCCTTATTTTATACATATATTGTGTCTTATTTTTATACTAATTAGTGGATAAATGTGGATGTAGATACTCATACTTGTGTGACTAGTGATTATATTTATGTGAACGATGAACATGTTTGTGTGAATGAAGGTAAATATTATCTTGATTAGGATTATATGTATGATATTTTTAAGGATTGGTATGCTAGTAATTAATTTTTTTATAATGGTAATGAAGGAAAAGTAGGTCAAACTAATTCTATAATACAACATATTAGTTTTATTCCCCTTCCATAGACCTTTCCACTAATCATGAAATAAAACAAGTAAAAAGTAAAAAATAATTAATGAACATACTTCTTGATACTGTATACACATAATATTTTAAATATTTATCAATTATTAATGCTTTCTCTCTTTAAGGACCCATAATGTCTCAATTTATTTTATTTCACACCTTAAAATTTACACTAGGAAAGGGGCGGGTAGACCATTGGCACTTCACAGGATTGTTGTCCCCTATACTACCACTTGTTATCTACACAAACTTCTCCTATGTACTTCCCTAAGCCTTGCCTCTCTTTCACACTCCTCCAAGAATTTAATTTCCTTCCTTATCACTTAACTAATCCTAAAACCCTTTTTGATAGTTTACATTTTAATATCATCCTAGGCTAACCCATATTTAAATTGTTAAAAGCATATTATGGGTCTAGGTTGGCTCTGATAGACTTAAACTGGGACTTAACTTATTTTTATCAATTAATGATATGGAGTCAATTGGGTCAACCTTGTCAACTAAACTTTTAAAAATGTTTAATTTTATATCCATATATATATATATATATATATATATATATATATATATATATACACACACACACACATCTATTTCCATCATTTATAAAAAAAAGAGAAGAAGAAGAAGAAGAAGAAGAAGAATATATTGTGCATCTACTTATCCACCATTTTGCTTGAGGAACGTAGCTTAGGGATTCAATAATTTCTTTGGAGATATGAATATTGTCTTATGTATAAGACTTGTATATCCATATATAAGTTATGTATCCTAGATCTAACTTATCATTATTATTGTTACATACCACAATAACCTCTTATGAAACACCTTGGCCAAGGGAGAGATTGAGACTCGGCGGGTTTGTCTTCAAAATTAAGTATTCCTAACTTTATTCCTCTTTTATAAGAGTAGATATATTTACATTTGTGATTCTCTCCCATGCATTAAAGTTTTACCTATGCACAGCTTAATTAGGATTCTCTTATGCATGTTTAATACCCCCACTTAATGCTACAAGCTTTGGTGAGCACTATGTTAGAATTTAATTTACTTGTCATTTACTTTGTGAATATGAAAATATAGGACTTAGCTAGGGGTATTGCATGATCTTTCTTGACTATAGGCTTTTGGACCCTCTCTATTGATGTTATTGTGATAAGATATCCTCTGGTTAGGTCTAAATAATCCATATTTGTCATGATCCCTAATATTTAATGTATCAATAATCGAAAGTATAAGTAGGATTTATCTTCTCCGAGCTAGGATTGATTAATAGATTAGTTACATTTTCCCTTGTATGCATTCTATTGAACCCAACGTGAATCAAACCCTTGTAAGTTTTATTTCACACTTTTATTTTTTCATCATACTATATATTTTTATTTTTGAAATATTGTATCGTACCTATTGGTATAGTCATAATAGTATATGTACATGTTTAACACATAGTCATTCCAAAAATGACTTTGTTCTATCACATAGGTCTTCTTCAAATATAGGTGATTGGATTGATTAGCTTAGTAGAGTCTTCTTATTTATTCACATGATTTCATACATATTCAAACCAATCATCTTAGTTTGTAGTTATCATTTTTAGGATATAGTTCTACAAACATAGTTAATCTAGTCAACTATGTTCGCAACTTCTTTTTCATCACACATGTTTAGCAAACTCTATCGAGATAGTTGGATCTATTAGCAAAACTTTTGAATCAACACTTGAGCATTAGAACATAAAATTTTACAATCTAAACATCTTCAATCTCACCAAGGTTCATTCTTCCTTCTCTATCATTTTCATTTTCTTCATTCAATACCAGTTTTCACAAGTTTATAGTCTATAAAATTATACCCCTATAGCTAGTTGGGTCGGATAGCTCAACATAGCTCTGTAGTTTATTTTCTATCTCAAATAAATAGTCAACCTATTCAAATTTATTCTTCCAAATATTGATTTTGAAAAATAGTAGTGACCTGGTTGACTCTATTTTGCATTGTTTACATATAGTATTACCTGAACCAATTCTATACTCTTTGTAATCAATAAATTGATCTATTTTTTCTAGTAACTATTCACATTTCATTTTAGTTCCTTGTATGCTTAGAGTAATAATCATAGATTAATTAGGTGGTTTTTAAAATTACCAATTTAGTCACACTATTTTTACCTTTGCACACACTTCCAAAGCACTTTACACAAAAAATATTAAACATTTATCTTCCTAAGGCCTAACTACTTGGATATCATCACCAAAGGGGAAGTTGACTTAGTTTTATAGATAATTATAAACACATGGTTGATGTTATATATTATAAAATCACTCAACACCCTTATCATTGTGGGATTGTGAAGTGAGGTGGTAAGCCCCAATACCAAGCTAGTACCATCACCAATATAGAACCTTTTCAACCTAAACTTCTTGAAACCATCTTTAGATTGTTTTCTAGTTCCTTCTTATAGCTAACTTATAATCACATTAATTTTAAAATTTATTACAACTCAATAACACTTAGAATTAGCCAATTAGTTAGCATTTACTTTCAATTTTATTCTTGCTCTTTTATCATTGTATTATTTTTTGTAAAACTCGCATTATCTAGTGTTGGTGCAAGGTTTGTGTTGTGTATTTTAATTAGATCAATCACATTGATCCAATTATTTGAGTGATTAAGTTCATTTGCTTATACATTATCTTGAAAAATCTTTCTTTATTTTTACAATACTATCATCCCTATTCGACTATGTATTCTCTTTATCTTCTTGTTCAGACTATTTGCTTTTAGTACATAGTCAACCTATCTAATTATGTCTCTCTATCTTCCTATTCAGTCCCCTATCTAAGCAATACATAGTCAACCTGTGGTTGTGTCTTCTTATATCTTTTCATGTTACTTATTCAATAGTACATGGTTGACCTACATGAATGTGTCCTCTTTTTCTCTATTTTATTTCTTGTTTTACATAACAGGGTTGACCTATTTGATTATGTATACTATTTCTTAGTCTTTCTTTCCATCAATCATTTAGCCTCCTTTTCTCATCATGAATTTCTTATTTGAGGATAATATATAGTTTAATCCAACAAACATGATGATTCTTACCCATCCTAATAGGTTTCCAAAGAAATAGCTTATGGCTTCCACTTTAGATGAAAGTAATGTTCACACTACCACTTGCACTACCAACTTTGGGACTCATCCTCATTCATCCTTAGTTCATAATCCCTTGTTCTCCTTTAAATATGAGCATGAATTAGAGTACACACCTGAAATTCTCTTCTTCACTAATGAATTTCCTCAGCATATAGGAAAGGACCCTTCAAAAATTTATAATATTATAATAGTTTCTCAAGTAGAATAACCTCTCTCACCTTCCCTTACCTTCTATCACATATTAGGGGGAGACACTTTCTTTTCTTCTCAACCCTTTCCTTCTATTTTTTCTCCTTCCCATACCATGACTTATTCTTCTATGACCTCATCCACCTCCATGCCAAGTATATCCACTAGCATAGTAGGTTCAACATCTAGTGGGACTTTTCCAAAGACCCTCCTCCTTAATCATGCCACTAGAGCATCTTTTGCTAAAAATGTTAATCATGCCACTAGTTCTTCCTTTTCTTCAATTTCTAACCATTCCACTAATGAATATTTTACTAAAAATGATAATCATGCTACTAGTGTTTCCTATTCTAGCAATGCTTCTCATGCCACTAGTGCAATGCTTCCTACTGCTCATAGTGTAACCCAAGCCACTAATACCAATACTAACGCTTCACATATTGCCCATACTAGTCAAAATACTACCCAAACTCATCAAATTTTAATACAAACACTCAAAAAAATGAATACTTTTGAAATTAATAATGTAAATCAAATGACATAGATGTGAAGCCATCTCATTAACTTTGAAAATCAATCCCAAAAAATTTCATGGGGAGCATAAAATTTAAATGTTGCCCTACCCCCCCATCCCCCTTAGGGATTCCCATGGTAACCTTATTCCTCAACCACCTTTAATTAATAAAATGATCAAATATCTCTAAAATGAACCTATTTTACCTTAAATTATTAATATCAACATAGGAAGTATCACACCTACCATCAATTATAATAGGTCTATTGATCCCACATTACATTTATAAACATTTGGTAATCTAAATATAGATTGGGTCAAACTTAATACTTTTGTTGCTACTAATATATTAGCTAAAACACTCTTAAGAAATGATTTAGATTGGTATAATCAGCTCAAAACTCATTCTATCGCTAGCTTGGAATATTTGGTTGACTCCTTAGTAAAAGAGTTTCAAACTAGTGATCTCCCTGAGAATACCTTAGCTCATTTCATAAATTATATATAACTTCAGTCTGAAATGACACAAGCTTTCATCAAAATTTGGAAGAAATTATCTAATAAATGTGATCATAATATGGCATATGATAACCTTTTTCATCTATTCACTAACTCTCTCTATCCTAAATTATAAAATTGGGTTAGGACTCTCTCCATGAACTTTGGAATAAGCCCTCAACCAAGCTAAGCAATAATATTTTCTCATGCACCAATTTTAAACATATCAACCCATTATGGGCACTCACATTCTTAATAAGAAAACTATCGTGCTACCAAAAATGGTGTCACCAATACTTATGACACTATTCACAACAATCAAGCCATTACTCCCAACAACACTATGTATCATGTTTCCCCTCCAAAAAACACTCTTAATCCTACATTTTCTCAAACAAACAACATTAATGTCTATTATAGCCTAAAATTTAACCCTAGATAATTCAAGTAGACCTTCTCAATTTAGGATAACATGGAACTATCTATCCTCATAGATAAACCACTATAAGAGATAGATCTCTAGTTTTGAAAGGGCTAGCTTCCTTGATTTATCTTCTAGGCTCACACTACACTAGGCTAATCACTATTGGGGTTGAAAGGGAAGGAGACATAAAATAAACCTATGATAATGAGGTGCTACACTAAGATAAATCCATACCACACACTTGAATCTACACTTAATAAATAAGACTACTTAAATTGACTTCAACTCTATGTCCTTCTAGCATAAGTATTTCTCATAGAGGTAGATTTTTATGCCTATCTAGAGGTGGGTGAAAACAAGGTATGATACAAGACACTACTAGTTCCTCTCACACTTCAAGACACACTTAAAAAATATTACACTTTATGAAACTTGTTAGAATATATATCACTCACACAAACATGCAAGAGAAAAAATGGAAGAAAAGATAGCATATTCATCACTTGTCAACCACAAAAGTAACTTAACACACTTGTCTTAATTGGAAAACCATATAACTTCATTAAAGTGGCCAAAGAGAACATAAAATGACATATGATGAACTTATGAAAATAATCATAAGATTAAGACCTATTTTATGACCTTAGTTATGACCATGGTGGATATTTATGACCTAGGAGACTTTATATAAGTTTTAAACTTACATGGGGGTTGACTTATTTGACCAAGGGGTCAAATTAGTCAACATTTTAGTAATTTTCTAGGGGTAACAAGCTTACTATACTAAGGACTAGTTTCTTCCTCCTATCCATTGGGATATAGAGTACCTACACACCATATTTGACATTTAAATGCCTCTAAAAATACCTCAAACCCACACCAAACAATAGATAAATAAACACACAAGATAAGTCAAGCAATCAAACACATTTGTGCTCTCAAGAACACTTAGGAAAAACACAAACTAACTCAAATAATTTGAATTATGCACAAACTAACCTAGATGGAACTCTTCTTCCTAGATCAAAATAGAAGCTTGAAACATTTATTTCTCGATGAAGTGAAGGAATACATGAATCATGTTTCCATTTGAACTTGGGCATTAATGTCTCCAAATATTTCATGATGGTTGCCAATCTCCTTGTCATGATCCTCAATGCAACAATAATAGGTGCAACCATATCACGTATGAATTTGAATTCTTATTTTCATTCAAACAACTTCTCATGGTATTCTTCAAATACAAATTAACCCAATGGTTCTTCATTAAGCCATGTCTCTTTGACCTCCATGATGTTTTTAATGAGATCAAGCTCTTTATCAGTTGCAAGATCATTAGTTGCCACTTTAGCAAACTTGACACTTTGGGAGCTATTATGTTGTACTTCAAAGGGAAAAATATTTTCAACATTATCTTCAATTTAGATATCAAGAGGTATAGGCCTATGAGGGCCCCAAATTTACTACATACCTCATAGAATCTTTGCCATAAATAATCATGCTCCATAGAGTCATCAACGGCCTCTTCTTTTATATTTTCTAGTTATAGCTCTTACTCATACACATGAACACCAACCTACTCAGTAGATGTGGAGTCCTTCTCAAGCACCTATTATTTTGTATCTTAACCAAACTCTTTGTGTATACATGCAACATGACCTCCAACATATTTCTCTTTACTCTAGAATATTGAATTGCACTTGTTTTCACTAAGGGAAGTCCCTACGGTGATCTCTTCATCATAGATGCTTTTGTCATCTTATTGATTAGTTTCAACTTGATATTTATCTTTGATGTTTACCTCTCATAAGATATTTTCTCCTTCAATAAGGGATGATGTGGGAGGGTGGTGAATAGGTTCATGGGTTTGATAGGGGGTATGGGATGTAGTGTATGTCTCATGAATAGAAATAGGGATGGAAGGAGTACACTTGTATTTAAGAGACTTATAAATGAGAGACTCTGTAAATAACTCTTGGAGAGAGAGAAGGTTCAAATCTACTATAAGTTTTCCATTTTCCTAAACAAACACCTCACTTTTTTCATATCCCTCTTGAAGATATTCATTAGCTTTAACTTCATCTCCCACCTTCTCCACTAAGGCCTTTTTTCATGTTGAAACTCTTCTGGGATAGACTTCTAATAGGGACAAGATAAAGGTTCTTGGGAAGAGTACAATGGGTCTTGGTCAAAAACAAGGTTTTATTCATGTACATCCACCTCTTGGTTCTCATCCTCTTTACCATTGTTTCCTCAAGTCTCTAATACTTGGTTCTAAGTTGGAGTTTAAAAGCTAGTAGGTTCTATGGAGGATTGGATTGAATTTTTTAAGGATAGTGAATAGTTTCATGAAGATAAGGATGAGAAATATTATATGGAATATGATATGGTTATTGAGGAGGGATAGGTATATTTTGAGTAAGGCTATCTCCAAAAATATCTCTTAAGATCTTGGATTTCCTCTTTAAGAACTTGCATCCTAAGAGATTGGATCTCTTCTTCAAGAGCCTTAAACCTATCTTCTTGATATCCTTATTAATAGGTTTCTTCATAAGATTATTTATTTGGATATTCAAGAACATTATGTTCATATGGATAAGGAATACGATGCTCATAGGGATGCCTTGGCTCATAGGATTGATAACAACCTTGATAAGGCTATTGAGGGATATAGCATGGGTCATAATAAGGTTGATAGGGAGGTGCATAGTAGGGTTATTAACATAACCATCCATATCAACTTCATGAGTCAAATAAAAAATAAGACTTGATTAAAATATTCTACGATAGATAACCTAAGTTTCTTATAACCAGATGATTGTATTTGAAGTCATCATTGGTGTTTTCTTAAATGCTTCCGAAAGTTGATAGTAAGAAGAACATACCAACAATTCATATACTCTTTTGGACCTTGGTTCCACTACGCATGCCAAAACTATTATATCCTAAAATTTCACCCTAAAGAATTCAAGTTACCTTCTCAATTTTAGTATAACGTGGAACTATTTATCCTCATAGACAAGCCACTACAAGAGATAGATCTCTAGGTTTGAAAGGGCTAGCTCCTATGATTTATCTTTTACGCTCACACTACTCTAGGATAATCAATATTTGGGGTGGAAAGGGAAGAAGGATACATAAAATAAACCTATAATAATGAGTTGATACACAAATATAACTCCAAAACACACACTTGCATTTATACTTACGAAATAAGACTACTCAAACTAACTTCAACTCTATGTCCTTCTAGCATAAGTGTTTCTCATAGAGGTAGATTACCATGCCTATCTAGAGGTGGGTGAAAATAAGGTTTGATAAAAGACACTATTATTCCCTCTCACACTTCAAGACACACTTAAAAAATAATACACTTCATGAAACATGTTAGAAGATATATCACTCACACACACATGAAAGAGCATAAATAGAAGCAAGGAGAGCATATTCATCACTTATCAACCACACAAACCACTTAACACACTTGTCTTAAGTGGAAAATCATAAAAAAATTATTAAAATTGCCAAAAATAATATAAAAATACATATGATGAACTTATGAAAATGTGACTAAGATTAAGACCTATTTTATGACCTTAGTTATGACCATGGTGGACATTTATGACCTAGGACACCTTATGGAAGTTTTGAACTTGCATGGGGGTTGATTTATTTGACCAAGGGGTCAAATTATTCAATAAAATCCATAAACAATTATCCTTATCCAAGCTTAAAAATCATCTTCCAAGGCCTCTACCATGAGATCTTAACTCCACTCATCCAATGAAAACATGGTATGATTCAAACAAATTTTGTTGGTTTCATGCAAGTTGGGGCCACTCTCACAAGACTTGTAGACAATTTCATAACTTAGATATGGAATTTCTTCTTTGCCTAAGATTTGATCATTAATAACTCATTATCAAGTGCCAGTAATCATATGACATAACCTTTAAATCCCCATGAAACACATAACAAAAATTAATCTTTAAATCAAGCTAATGCTCATTTTTCTATATATAAAAATCCTCTTCCTAATTATCAAGATAGAAATGACAAGCCTAATCCTTCCAAAAATATTTTTTAAAGTCTTATATACCTCACTAATAATGAATAAAATGTGGTAAATATGACTAATATGTGAAGGGTAGTTATTTCTATTGATTTTAATTTAACACATATGTACCAAACCTATCAAACATTCTACATCATTCAAGGCACTTCCCCCTCTCATCTCATAGAGTTAGGGCAAGAGGAACTTATAATCTTTTAAGAACAATCTTCAACATCTCAACTAGATAATACCTCTCACATTATATCTACTATTCCCCCAACATTTACACACATAGATAACATTCCCCAACCTTCCAATAGTTTAGATCCCATGAAACACACAACAAAAATCAAGTTAATGTTCATCTTGATATATATAAAGATCCTATTCCAAATCACCAAGATATAAATGACAAGAATACTCCTTCCACAAATAATATTTAAAGTCTTATATACCTCACTAATAATGAATAAAATGTGGTAAACATGACTATTGTGTGAAATTTAGTTTCTTTTATTAATTCTAATCTAACACACATGCACCAAACCTCTCAATAATTCTACATCATTCAAGATACTTCCCCATTTCATATCATATAGTTGGGGCAAGAGGACCTTATAACCTTCCAATAACCACCTTCAACATCTCAATTGGATAATACCTTTCATATTATATCTACTACTCCCCCAACATCTACACACATAGACAACATTCCCCAACCTTCAAATAACATTTATTCAACCAAATCACAATAAATACCTAAATCAATTATCCCACCATCCAAAGACAATTAACCTATTTGTCCTCAAACTAAACCAACTACAACTTACCAACATAAATTTGACTACACTTCCAACCCTCTTTCTTAGGAGCTCTTTCAACATTATGCACCTTTATCTAACAACCTCCCCTCGGGTTATGATCAATGGGACCCTATTGTGTAACTTTCTCATCTCCATCTCAAATACCTTTTCTCAAAATAATGTAAACCTCCCCACATAATCACATCTAATATGATTTATATTTGAAATAAACATCCCTCATCCTCCTCTAGTAGGATGTAAAGCTACCTTGTCTAGTTTCAAATATAGTATACATTAACAATGTGAAGAGATGTCCATAAATATTGATGAAAAAATAGACACTTATCTTTCTCTTAAGTTTCCTATTGCTTCCATGATTTTGGATGAGATTTTGCTTCATGTGGATGATCCTCCTCTATTTATTAACATCCAAATCAATGATATCTAAGTCAAGCATGCTTTGATTGATGAGGTTTCAATTACTTGCATTAGCTCCCTTGATTTCATTAAAACTCTTGGATATTTTGAGTACAATCTCAAGTCCACATGTAACACATTTCAAGGCTATGATAGAAGATAAATGCCTCATTTAGGTTGTATGTGGCTTCTTATTACCATCCCTCTTATCACCATCCACATAAAATTTATGATTTTTAACTTTCCCCTCTCTTATAACCTCCTACTTGGTAGACTTTGGAATCATCGCATGAGGGCCATCACCTCATTTGCATGTCAATGCATCAAATTCCCCCATAATGGTGTTATTTATAATATTCAAAGAAACACAAATCCTTAAAATTTTGAATGATTCCAAAAATGTGGTGTCTCTAAAATTCCTACCCTTGAACCTTTGCCCAGTATCCCATTTAGGTAATATCAATGTTTCAATTATCCTATCAATTTTACCCAAAGTTATAATGGTCACCCCAAACTCATCAGGAACATACCACCTAACCTCTTTGATTTTGATGATGATGAGATGGATGAGATAAGCCTCAAGATTAAAACTTATGATCTATCCCCTCATATCACTTCTTAACTTTTTGCATCCCTATATCCTTACTCCCATCAACCTCATATTGATGATATACCTATGGTCTTAACTAAGACTAGATATTATATTCATCATGTAGCTTTGATGACAATATCATACCTACCTATACCATCGACCTCCATGCACCTAATTATGATGATGATTATGCTTTAGATGACCCATTCTATGAATAATTGTCCAAGCTAGAGATGTTAAGATTCTTCAATATTGTACTTCTTTATTTCAGTCTTTTCATTCATCTTATCACATTCTTTCCTTCATAGTACCTAATTATAGTATTTTTCTTTTTTCAATAGGGTAGAGATGGAGCAATCAAATGGTATACCTCTATATTTAGTAGAGCCTCTTAGAAGAATGTTCATGGATCATGCCATGACTAATCCTTATAATTTTTCTCAATACTAGGATCCTTATAGTTTGTTTCCTTTAGAGATGTTATATATTGTTCTTAAGCGTTCTATGCATCTTTCTTCACCTTCAATTGAGCCATACCCTATTTCTTATCCTACTTTACCTTTAGATGAGCCTCATATAATTTCTAATTTTGACCCACCTTCCCTTGGTGATGGCCTTCTCTTTTTTTCGTATCTTGATCCCATGCCCACCCAATGGTTTGACCAACCTTATTGTGATATTCATAAAACTGTTGATCATTGGACTAGAGACTACCAGTTATATTAGCCTTCCCTATCTTTTCCTTCTACCTCTTTCATTATTAGACCCCAAAATTCTACTAACAAACATATTTGTTGTGTTCATGGAATAGATAATCATTCTTCCACCCATTTTGAAAGCTTCAATAATAACTTGACACATTGTGTCCTACACTTGCTCAATCCGAATACAAATCTATACCTCATCCCAATTTATTACTTGAGTATATCCATAAATATAGGGAGGTATATTATCTTTGGCACTAATGTGATACCCATCCTACTAATTAATGTTGCATTTTCTACTAGCACCTTCATGATCAACTTTTGATGATTCCTACACATGTTATTCCTCCTTCCATAAGTATTCCACACAAGAAGGCTCCTCCCTCTTCACCCATGGAACGTCTTCCCCCACCCATGGTTTCTTCCCTACCTATGGTTCCTTCCCTACCTATGGCTCATTTTCCATCTATGGCTCCTCCTTATTTTCCCAAAGATACCATTCCTACTCAGGCACCTATTCCTCTCCTTGAGTATTCTATGCAATAAATCCCTCATGAGCATGATCCTTTAGCTACACCTACATTTTATGTTGAGGAGATTTAGAGAGAGGTATTTTCAAAACTTTACATGAGGATTGATGAGACTCTAGTTGCCATTAGGATCCAACTTCGCAGTGATGTTTTAGATGCCATGAATAATTTATCAGTATTTATGAACATGAAATGGTGTTATTTCACTTTGTTCTTCACTATGATTTTGGATTGGATTTGTGATACACTTTTATATCATTTGACTATATCAAATTTTATTTCACCTATCTATTTTACATGGATCTTTATATTATGCTTTATGTGTTGTATATGGTTTCATTTACTTTCATCCTTTATTATGGATTATTTTTTTGTTCTTTCCATGATTATACACTTATGTATATACATTCCTTTCTTTCATGTATTTCTCTTTGATTGTTTGATATCTTGTCTCAACAACTCAGATAATTATTATTGTGACTTGGTTACACAAATCTTGATCCCCTTAGTAATCTTTCTTTAGCACATGATCAGTTAACAAACAATACATCTCATTGTAATTATATTATACCAATCTACTTTAGATATCCTTTTTATTCCCTTGTATTTTTTTCACATACTAAGCATACATATGGTTGAAACTTGAGATTACATATTGGTTCATAGGTTAGCTTAAGTGTTTAGTTAGTCATATATTTGGTTACTTAGCTTCTGTTAACCAAAGTCTAAAGATCATTTATATGTATCAATTCTATCACTCATGTCAGTTATTCCAAATCCATATGGAAGAGGACTCTTAAAATCCATAAAAATTAAAATTCCAATCATTAAACAAATGGTAATATATAAATCTCAAAATTCAAATCACACTAAAAGATGTGATTCATAACACATCTTTTTTTTTTGTAATTTAATATCAAACTCAAAATTTGGCCTCATGATAGAGTCAAGGTCCATTGGGGTACAGTAAGTTAGTAGATTGGAAAAAGAGAATAAAAAATATTTTACTGCTAGTTACTTTCTCAAACAAGTACCCAATCTTTATAGTAGATTAATGACTCTATAAAAGGTCATAAAAAATACGGAACATGTTATGGGAAGGTAGGTCCATTTTAATTTTTTGGTTCATATAACCAACATGAGTCGATCTTAGTATCTCACCTATTTTCCTATACAACTTTATGTTTATTGTATGTGTCCTTTGTATTTTGATGGTCACTAGACTCTTAGTGTCTCTCCTTTGTACCTAGTATGCCTCATGTTTCCTAAGGTTTTCTCATAGATACCTATGTCATGATTTTTACATTCCATATTCCATTACAACATTCCTAATATTTCCCTTTGAGAAATATTGTTTTGTTAACTAATCATTCCCCCTAGGGTTTCCCTTTATGAGTTGTTGTTCAAGACCATGAGTAGGACTAGGCCTTCCTCAGAAATTACCACATTACAAACATATATTAAAAACTTTCCCATAGTTGTTTCCACCTCATTGGTGTTCCCTTTGTGAGTAGCAATGTAAGACCACGGCTAGGACTCGGCCCTCCTCATAAAATATTAGAATACCTAGTTCTTACTATAACCAAGTCATAATGAAATTGCATGCATCAAATTTGAGATAAGTAGTGTTTGATTATGAGTAACATGTCGTTGACCTACTTCCCATCTTGAATTAGTATGTTTTATATTTACTTCATAACTCTCACACTTTTATCTTCTAATTTTTTAATTATTTGTATACTTGCAACTATTTTATTAATTTTTTCATACTTCCTAGCTTCAATTAGTGTGATTAATTTAATCCCCTTTTATATTTTGTCTTTCATTTTATACTTCCCAATGTGATTTAGTATGCTTGATTGACTTAATTGTTTTGTTTTTATACCATTAGTTTTTCATGTACCTTCTATTTTATTACAAATTTTCATACTTCCCAACATGATATAGTGTAATTTTAATATGTTTTAATTTGGTGCAACTCTTTACATGGTTTAAAAACATTCATTTATTATTCTTTTTACCATATTTTGATTTATTATATTTATTCATCTTTTGTTTTTACAAATTTCCCATCATGATATAGTGTGTATAAAATTTCTTTTGATTTCCTATACTTTTCCAAATCATTTTTGTCTTTTTTTATTTTTAACACATGAATGTGCCTCACATAATGTTAGAAAAGAAAACACACATCATATATTTTCCATAAGCATATACAACAAAAGATAAATGCATGTGCTAGGAAGGAAATATATCAATGAATCCATATTCAAATCCAAGTATAACTCATGAGATCAATATAATTATCAATACACACACACACACACACAATACAAGGTATTAATTATAATAACTACAACTCTAAGCCTATACTCCATGTCTATCATGTGGCCTAGCCATACTACCCATCAATGCCTACAAATGTCCCCTCTAAATAATGTAATATAAAGAGTTAATATGTGATCTCAATCCAAAAACATCTCCCTATAAATCGACCACTTGAACCTGCACATTTCCTAGCTAGATGTTGGTCACTATGTGCATGGTTCTCTTTTGTGCTAGGGTTTATTAGTCCTATGCCTCTTATGATCCAACCCATAATGGTGGTTTTAACCCATCACCACATACTTTCATCTACCCCAAAACCTCTCCCACTAGTCTAAACCATACCTCCTAATCTAGGGTATATAGAACCTTAAGATCATCTAAAGTAGTTAAGTCATATGGTGCCAACACCCCATCCAGAATGTCATGGTGTACAACCATAACTAGGGCTCCCTATTTAATATCCTCTATCAAAGCATCTACAAAACCAAAACCAAATAGACATCAGATCACACACACACACACACACACACACACACACAAAATCATTTATCTACTATAATCACAATGTAATTAATATTATATATCAAAAAATTAAATCAAATTTTAAAATATTTATCACTAATGTTGGGGTTATCAATCACAATCTCCTCATTTTCTAAGACATCAAGAACCTCCTCCATCAAATACCTCCACACTAATGTAAATCTAGGAGTCACCACCTAATTCCATCATGATCATGTCCTCAATGGTACTTCTATGGACCAACTATGTCCTAGAGTAGATATTGGATACCTATGTGAAATAGTAAACACTTGCATATCCTTGCACTAATGGTGCCTCCATCTTTGATGAGAATTGAATGGTCATTATTTCCTCTATTTTTGTGCCTTTGTGCTCTTACATCCACATCCATAGCATCTCCTCTTTTTGGCTATGTTGCCTCCTACTATCGTGCTCAACCAACCCATGGTCTAGCATGTTAAGTCTTGATCACTAGTATCTCCATAGGTGTCCTCTACCTCCTCTCCCTCTCAACTCTAAAGTATGTCCCTAATAAAAAGGAAATACTATAGGATATAGTGGATGGGGGAGTCATATATGTCATAGTACATGCAACACTAGATGAGGCTCCACCCATGAAGTGTAGTGGCTCATGATATGCACATGTGTTAACCCTATCATAATGGTAAACCAACTAGGCCATATGAAAACTTTGTGAATGTATGGTTTCTACATGATCTTCCCTCATGGTATAGTCTATAAGGATAGAAAATATGGCATGGCCTTCACTACATGGTCTTGTATCCATCATAAGACTTGAGGGATCCTATCATCGACTGCATAAGGTAACCTAACTAGCTAATATAGGGAGAAATGCTCATATATCCATGCAATAAAAAATCACTAGTCCTATCATATTATACCCTCTAGATATCATCCCATATATATCATAAATGGGTTAAGCCTAGATAACATACACAAAATCATAAAGTGTTACCTAATCAAATATAGACCTATACAAGACTATCGCATACAATGGTACCTTATCATCCAACTTGTGACATAACACTTGTATTATCACAAGTCCTATCACTACCTTCTAGATGTTCATAATGGCCACAATATAAACATAAAACAAGCTCACCCTCAACTTAAGGTGTATCCTATCTAATCAGTAGCCCACTAGGATAACTTTTATCTCTAATCCTCAAACTTTGGTGTATCAGTGATCATCGATATCTTGCCTATTAAAAGTCCAAGTAATACATGGACTTTCTCCATCATAATCACCACCTCAATGGTGTCCCCATCCACCTCCCATAAAAAAGTGTTGGTTAACCATTCCCATACTCTTATGAACATGATAATGAGATCAACAATTAAAGGGATCCATATCATTTCCATGATGTTGTCAAATCCCAAGGTAACTAGTTGAGCTCTATCCATATCAATAAAATGACCCAATATATCTAGTAGACATGATGCATATAATAGGCACCAATATCTCCATCATCTCTAAAAAATATCAAACAACAAAGGATGTATCAGATCTCCATGTCATAAATAATTAAAATAGATTTTTTAAAATTTACAAATTAAGCTAGTTTGATTTAGTTTCTTATTTTTCTATATAATAAACCCATTTGATACTAAATCAGTCTTATTACAATATTTTTAAACACCATCATCCAATTTGATACTAAATAAACCTTTTTTATTTTAGACTATTAGCCTATTTGATACTAAATTGGCCCTTTATGTGCTCTAACATACTACATTAGCCTTTTGGTACACATTTATCACCTGTTAGTAAATTGTATTAGCCAATTACTATGAAATTCATCAGATAAAAGGTACATAATTTACCATCTCCCCATATTTAACTACAATTTCCCACTGCTATAGAATCAATTACCTTCATCAATACTATGTTATCCCACTACTATATAGTCAACCCCTTATTTTCATCTCACCTTATGAACTAAGTCAACCTAGTTGACTATGTTCTTCACCTATGATGGATTTTTAACCATTTACCATAAATTCCTTAGGCATTTATTGGTCTATATTTTTCCTATCCAATACCCCATTATTTCCTTAGTCTACCTAAAAATTTCTTAGGGTCAGTTTCAATGTCTAGAATTTGCCTACCAATCAATTTCCTATATTTAGCTCAATTTCAAATAAAATTACTCAAAAAAATTGAAATACATGTTTTCTTACCTATGGTGCACTCATTACAATTGACAACCATCCTCCCCATCTTAGCTATCATCTCCTCACCATGGTTTCTTTCTAGTCTCAAAATGGGTCTCTCAAGTTTATTTTCTCATAATAGTAAAAATAAAAAATGAATTGCTTTTCACCCTATTTATATTTACTATTAAAAATTATTTACTTATCAAATATTTACAAGTAGATTCTATTTTTTGATCATAATGTATTTTTCATTTTTGTCCTTTCTTTTACCTTATTTACTTATTATTGCAATTTACTCAGCTTTAGTATTATGTATTTCTATGTTCTTTTCCCAAAGCTCCATCCCATGTTTCACCTACATGATATGTGATGAGTTTCACATGGGGAATATGTATACACATAATATTTTCAAACTTTATCAATTATTGATGCTTTTTATTTTTTAGAAAACCATCGAAACTTAATCTCTCGTAGTGTATGCCTTAAAGGGTACACTAAGAAAGGGGTGGGTAGACCATTGGTTCTTCAAAGGATTTTTATCCCTTATAATACCACTTACTATCTATATAACTTTATCCTATATACTTCCCTAATCTTTGCCTCCTCACTTTCACACAACTTCAAGCATTTCATTGCATTTATTAGCACTGATCTAAGCCTAAAACCCTTTTTGACAATTTACATTACACTATCGGCCTAGGTTAACCCTATATTTAAATTGTTAAAAGCATGTTATGGGTCTAGGTTGGCTCTAGCCAACCTAGATTGGGATCTAACTTATTTTTATCAATTAAAAATAAAAAAAATTGATTGAGACAACCATGTCAGCTAAAATTTCAAAAAGGTTTAAGGTTAGATCCAACTATATATACAAATCCACTTCCATCATTTATAAAAGAAGAGAAGAACAAGAAGAATATATTGCACATCTACTTATCTACCATTCTACTTGAGAATAATAGCTTAGGGTTTAAATATTATCTTTCGAGATATGAATCTTGTCTTATGAAGAAGACTTTTATTATCCTAGAGTTGATGTATCCTTGTTATCCTTACATACCAAAACAACTTCTTTCAAATCACCTTGGCCAAGGGAGAGATTGAGACTCGACTGGTTCGTCTTCAAAGGTAAGTATTCCTAACTTTGTTCCTCCTTTGTAAGAGTAAATAGATTTGCATTTATATTTATCTTCCATGCATTAGGGTTTTACCTATACATATCTTAATTATTATTATCCTATGCATGTTTTATTTTTATGTTTATTTCCCCCACTTTGTTCTGTAAGCTTTGGTGAGAACTAGGTTAGATTTTAACTTACTTATCATTTACTTTGTGAATAAGAAAACATAGGACCTAGCAAGGGTTATTACATAGTGTTTCTTGAATAGAAGATTTGAAACCCTCTCTATGATGTTATTGTGATAAAATATTCCTTAGTTAGGTTTAGTAGATCCATCTTAATCATGATGTTGAATATCTAAGTTATCAACTATCAGAAGTGTAAATAGTATTTATCTTCTTTGAGCTTGGATTGATTAATAAATTAGTTGTATTTTATTTTGTATACAAATACTAATAAGCTTACAATTAAGAAAGATGATATAACAAGAAAATGAATAAATGATATACATTTCTTTTTCATTATGTTATTCCTTACAAGGATGTTCCTAAATGTTATGATTATGTTAGTGACATATAATGTAATGATAATTTTTTATTGACATGAGATGTACCAATATTCCTAAATGCAAGTATTCTCTTATTAGTGTGATTTCTGATGATAATCCTTATATTGACATGAAATGTGATGATATTTGTAAACCACAAAATAATTGCTCTATTGATATGCAATGTGATAATCTTTCTTAGAAATACAATGATAGGAATATTTTTTATGAATATTTATATTTGTATTTAAGATATATGGTGAGATGAAATGTATGAATGAAATTTTCCAAACTAAAACCATGCCTACTATCCATATAGTGTCTATAATGCAATCAATGGGTGAATTTAAAAAGAGAATTTATTTTATCTTTAGAGTCCCAGCCATATAATGTATTAGAGTTATATGCCCAAATTACAAAAATAAAAATAGGAACAAATGAATCTATTAATGAATATGTATTAAGGTAAAAAATAATGTTGGCTAAAATGACCAATCTAATGGTAGATAAAGAGCTTCAATCAAAATTTCTTTGCCCAATAACATGAGTCCATTATTTTTAAAAAGTTTAAATTTTTTGATGACTTATGCCATATTTTTCATGATTGTGAAATGAACCTTATCTCATTTAACAAACTTAAGTATGTATCAAACACACTAACTACATCAAATTTAAAATTTACTATAAGAATAATTTATAAGGTAAAACCCACATAATCTACAAAGGAAACAACTACCATGTCTAATGCAGTGTCATAACAACCTAATCATCTTGTTTTATCCAATACACCAAGGAGACAATTTACATACTTACCTAAATCTCCAACTTTGTTAATTTCAAAGCTTGTGGAATGTCACCTCATATTTCCCTCATCATATAAAGGTTGATATGAGTTTGCCTCTAGCTAAATGATATGATGTAAATGGTTATAATGATTATCACCAAGGCCTAGGGCATTCTAAGAACTAGTGTTTTACCTTGAATCATAAGATTTTAACCTTATTGATGACCAAAATATTACATTTGATGATCCTCCAAAAGAATCAGGCTCACAAATAAGTGATCACTAGAATCAAAAAATATTTAGCAACCCTTTGTAAGATCAGTTAAGAAGGAACCAAAAGTGAAAATCCTATATAATGCACATCCTTATCTATCACATTATGGTCACCCATTTTATGGGGTTATTGGTACTTACACATGGCATCACCTTCTATGATTCAAATACCTTCTATTAATTTTGATGATAGTGAGATTGTGGATGATGACTCAAACATTCATTCAAGCATACCTTGATCACTATCCTATACACATTATTATGATTGATAATGGTGAAAGAGAGACTGTGTGCACCATGACATTACTTATGCATTTGGGTTATACACATGATGATTTACATCCTTCAACTAAATCAGTTAGAGCATTCAATTGGAACTCACAATAGGTTCTTGGTGAGATTTACTTACCTTTATAGGTGGGCCTAACATGTGGTTATTACCTTTTTTCTTAAACCCTAAACATGTATTTTTGATATGTCACTGGGATGACCTTTGATACATACACTACATGTATTACCTTCTGCATTCCATAAGTGTGTTAAATACATTCATGATAACATTGTAATTATAGTTTATATAATTTTATATGAAGATCCACTTAAACAAAATAATTTTATACAAAGATAATTAATTACCAAACCTACTAGGTTTAATCCTCTATAAAAAAGATAAGCAACAAGCAATCCCATTTGCTAGGTGGTTGGTACTTGAGAGACCCTTGAATTAGAGACACATAGATGATTCCATGGAATCCTTATATATTATGCACCATATTTAGTTATTTATAACTCCTAAACATATTATTATTTCTACTTCAAGTAAAGCACTCAATCATGGGTTCCATGATCCCCTACTACTTTTATTATCTCTTCATGACCACAGAGTCTTATTTTTCATATGCAGATAATTATGAATCCTATAATGATAGATATTAAACCTATGTATGCTCCTTAGAAGTATCACAATATTATTACTCTAGGTTCATAGTTTGGAGATACCTATTACCATCCTTTCGATGAGTTCATAGGATAGTTTTTTCTTATCAAATATTCTAAAAATACAAAATTGAAAAATCTAAAAATATTTTTAGCATTTACATATATATTAACTCCTTAGCACCTATGTTGTTAGTTTCATGTTGGTAGATAACATATCATTTATTTCTATATATACATGTATTTCACACATATTTTGAGTATGATATAGGCATGCCCATGTACATGATTTATACAATTTTAAATGGTGGGCCTTCCTTATACTCATGACATTTGGACATTAGGGGAATCTAATTCTTTGATCCTAATACACTCATGTTATATCATTATATTATCATTTTCCATTATCATTTTTTGAGTTTATATAGTTATACATGTCGTTATCTATGCTTATATCTTTTTAAATGTACTTGACATGCTATGTACTTAATTTTTTTGCTAACACATATATCTAGGAGCTAGTGTGATATTCTTATGTTGGTTGATTATATTCCATGATTTCCTTTTTGTAGTTCCTTGAATGTCTTGTCTTGCATTTTATTTCTTGTTTGAGTATTTGAATATGCTCCATTAATTGTGGGCCTCATGCCTATGTTTGATTATTGTGATATTTACATATGTCATAATTTGTTGTATGTTAACATTTGATTATTTCATTGATTGATTTGTAAAAATTTAACTAGGTCATGTCCATTTGATTGTCTATCATTTAAACATACCCCTTGTTTGAGATTTCCTTATATAGTTATATTTTTATATGTTATTGAGTGTTCATGTGTGTTTTATGTTTGTTAGCTTATATTGTTACTATCTAGGCATTGTCATGGTTCACATTATGTATATTAGGACTTTATGTAATCACATAATATGTATCTGATTTTTATGTCTGCCTAAACATGTTACTCTTTTATGTTACATGATACATTCATAGATTATACAGTTATCTTATACTTTTTAGGTAAGTTAATTACTAGTTTCTACTTCCCCTCACCTCAAAAAAGGGGGCATATTAGTGGGGGCTTGAAAAAAATCCATGGCTTTTACACATTCATAGTTTCAAATTATGGGGGGGCATGCCAAAAAGGAATGGTTTCCATACTTATTCAATATTTGACATTTTCATATTACAGTGGGGAAAGTTATGGAAATATGTTCTCCACACCTATACCAGTACTAAATTTTTCAAATTAGAGTGGGGATATGTTATGGAAATATATTTTACATGTCTTCCACACTTGAAATTTTTCAAAATTGGCCAAATTATATAGTTATATGATTCAAATACACACTTTTTATACCCAGGTTCCAATATGATATATATATGATGTGCATATTCCATAAAAAAAATCACCTTAAATTACAAAATTAAATTAGATTTCAAATTTTTAATACTTTTAGGGACTTCAGCTTATACCAAGATGGACTCTTATGAATTGTTATTGAGCCAATTTTCGACACTAGTTGGTTCACTTTTTGGTAGGGTTGAGTTTATTACATCACTATATCTTACCAATTTTATAGGATGGAGTGATCAAATCATCCACCCACACCAAATTTATAGTGTGAATTAACATGGATCACTCATGTTTTTTAGGTTGTAAGTATGATTAGGTTCCATGATTGAGCTAATCTCAACTATCAGTTGAAAACTCACCTTTTCTTCAAGGTTGGGGGAAATTTGCCCTCTAATACTTATATTTATTTCCACTTATAATTTTTAATATTGTCTTAATCTCAATTCCAAAGCTTCATAATAAATCATCTCTTTAAATAAAATTACCAAAAGGCAAGATGTTTGCATTAATATGCAATGATACTCCTAAACTTGTTCTCTTTACTTTCAAGATTTTCAAATTCTTTCAATTTAAGATTATATGCATGGATTATATACGGTAAAATGTTATTGGTTTCAGGTTAGTCACCAAAAAACCACTCAAGTGGGACTCACATAAAGACAATGTGTGCTATACACACCCAAGTATGCATTTTTTCCTTTAAACTAGAAATTTTATTACTAGATTAAAGGGGGGAAATGTAGACACTAAATCTGATTTATATAACACTTTAGCCATGTATACTTGTTAATTAATTATCATGGTTTTACCCTTTAGTTCTAAGATCTTCATGTTATCAAAAATCTTACACCCACTATTTCTTGTGCCTATTACTTATCTCTTATTTTAACCATATGTTATTATGATGATCAGGCCTCTTGTACTACTCAAAATGATATTAACCTACTTATTATCATCCTTTGAAAGTTTTGGAACTATACTTATTTTATAGCTTCCTAGACACTTGCATCCTAATTAGACACTTATGTCAATGCTAGTGTCTTATGCCAAACTAAGTGTCCAATGCCCTAAAATCATAAAAAAAATAAATGAAACATATCCCTAAGGTTGGCCTAAGTGATTTTATGTGAGATATTTTCAAAATGAATATATATATATATATATATATATATCAACCCTCATTTATTTCTCACCTAACACAAACCTAAAAAATCACAAGGTAACTTACCAAAGGCACTTAATCAATCATTCAAGTGAATAACTATTCCTTATTTTCTCATATTTCAATATTAGTCATAGGAACAACCCATCTACAAGTCTAAAGTATTAAAGGATCAATCTATGATCCATACTTACCAAGTTACAATCTAGGTCACTTTATGTACTTCTTTATCACTTGTTGCATATTTATACACACACAAGCCAACATGTAGGGGAGAATTATGTAAGTCTAAGTCCCCCTTAAAATTATTGCTTATGTAGGTAGTGCCCATTGATAGAGGGGTCCTTAGGGTATCTCAACACCATGTACCCACTAACCCATTTTTCTCATAGTCACTATAAAGGTTAAAAATATAGGGTTTGATCATTTTACCATGAGTGACACCATGTGTGTACTATTTAAACACACTAGATCAAAGTAATTAGAAAACCCATAAGGTTTTAGGTGGTTGCATTTAGATCTAGTCAATATTTCATACTAAACACTTGTGTCTAAGTTAGACAATAGTGTCGATGTTTTAATCCAAATCCAACACAAGAATCAAAGGGCATAAAATGAAAATAAAATAAAATTTGATGACTATTCCAAAATCTAGATCAATTCCACTTCCAACCTCTTCAACCTAGATATCCATGCGCACATTAAACCAGTTAAGTATTCTTATCTTCAATTTATTATAAAATTAATCAATAGTTATACCTTACATTTTTATCATATCTCGATATTATAAATTAAGAATATTGTTTATCTAAGTTTGTAAATTAATTGACCTACTACAGATCTATTTATCACCCATGTACTTATTCATTTTTATATTCTTAACCCTATACTATATTGACTCATATTAATTTAGGGTTAAACGAGTGGGTTTATAGATTTTTTTGTAAAATTAGAAGAATGTTTTATATATCATTTCAATAAGAATAAAGGTCCCAAATTAACATTGGAACAGCTCCTAAGCCTTTGGTAATATCATGATGAGCCTATATAAGATTACATTTTAAGGTTCAAAAATACACTAGTAAGGATATTTTACCTCCGCTTAGGGAAAAGAATATTTTTTAATACTTATCCTTATTTTGGGAAACTTTACTTTTATGTTTATGATTATGAGTGTGGTCATATATATTCTTGTGCCTCTAGTTATACTATTTATCAAAAGTTAACAACCTCAAATCATCAAAATGAATATCCACCTAAGAAGGAAGCTACAAATAAGATAATTAATACAAAGGATACTCACATGAGTCCTAATCTTTTAATTGTGGACCAACACATATAATTTCATATTCTTAAGGATAGACAAATTGTTATGTTATGTACGATCCTTACTAATTAAATGTTCACATTACCTTCTAATTGACAACATCCTACAAATAATATAGTAAGAGTGTAGGAAAGATAGTTTTGTACCTATCATCACATCAATGGGCATATAGATAACAATTATTTTTCATCTAAATATATAAATGAAAAATTTATGAATAAAGGTGTCATTACATTTGATAATTCTAACTACACTTCCAAAACATTAACCTTTCAATCTTATGTTATTACACAATCTATGAAGGTTGATTTATCCCAAGAAGTTTCTAAAAACAAAGCAATGGTCATTCAATCTATTATAGAAGATGATCATAAAAATTGAATTGTTTTTTATGATAGATACAATACAATGTATGCACATTTAATTTCCTTGAATAACTATGACATAATGTGATTAAGTTAAAACATACGAGAACCTATGAGGAATTAGTAGGACATATTACCATACTGGTCTCTTTTGGGCCTAAGATAGTGGAGACATAAGTTTATGAATCTTACTATTACATAACTCAATGCAATACTTGGAAAAATATGATTAAATAAAATGGATACAATAGTAAATAATATTAATAAGATTATTGTGTTCAATATCCAAGGTGGTTTGTTGACATTTCAAAGAGATTGTACATTTGACAATCAAACTCCTACTATGATTAAAATTACATATCAAAGCACATAAATATGTGTGCCAAATCAAATTAAATAAATTAAAAATAAATAAAATAAGTAATGAGTACTCCTACTCCACATAAAGTGTAAGAAAAAAATAATCTACAACTATTAGCATTGACCAAGTATCACTATGTACAATATCCCAAGTACATTTAACACAAGTATCTAATAAAAATGCAATCATAAGTATTCTTAAAAAATTGACACCAAATTTACATCCACATGATTCACTTACTCATTATCTAAATTAATCAAGTCAAGATGATACTATTTATGATGATGAATTATTATATATGCATGGTTGGTAAGATGATTCCATCCCATTCAATTTTTTGAATTGTGATAAGATCATTAGTTAGTTACGATTGAGACATGTTCTGATTTAATGATATATCATTAACACATCATATCTATCCATGATATCCTTAAAATATCAAAATTAAATATGCTAATAAAACATATAAATTATGAGAACACAAGATCTATAATCACATATATAAAATCTATGACATAGACATATATAAAGCATAATCAAATATCATATATAAAAGATAAGGCAAATGTTTATAATGAAAATATCAAATATATTATCTCAAGTACATGTAAATCACTTGATTTTGGGCATATTTTGGCCCTTAATATCTACATCATTATCCTTATCTTGATCCCTAATTCTATGGGCTCTTAAAGAGGAAGGCCATCTATCATTTAAACAAGATCATAATTGAGACTTGATATGTCTATCTAGATCCTCATATATCTCTAGCCTCACTTTTAGATCAACACACTCTACCACTATTTTGGTGTGTTATCCCTAAAGTTGCACATACTTAAAAAAGATAATTTTTCCTGAGTTTGTACTTAGATATAGTAGAGGCATTTGATAGACAACTAGTTGACCTCTCAACTCTGTGACCTCTTTCCTAAACTCATCCCACTCACATGAAATAACAATATAAGAATTTTTGTCATTATTTTATAGGATAGAAAAGTGACACATGCAAACCTAAATTATTTTCAACCATATATATTAAGCCACCTTTTACTACATCGTCAATAATGTGTCAAGTAATAACTTGAATAGATGCCTCAATAATCATAGTCTAGTATTCATCACTTGCATAACACATGAGATTTGTATTTAGCATAACATTATCAAATGATAAGCAAGATATTATTCCATACTAATATTTTTATGTAACTTAACTAGCATCAATAGCATTACACGGGGTAGCTTCATGTCCCTTCTCTCATTACTTTCCCATGCTATGTTAGGTGGTGCATCATGACCTGCATCAACCAACTCTACAATAGAAACAATATGGCCTAGTGTGATTAATCCCACCATTAGGTGTACTCTATATTACAACCTACATCATCACCATATACAATGATATTTGGGGGTCTACATCCTCCACCAGTATCAAAGCTAACTCTATGATAATAGGTTGACCTCATTCCTTTAAATGATGACCCTATTTATTTGTGCATGTCCATGTTATAGTTTTTTGGGGCACCTCTTATACAATCTCAAATTATCTAGTAATGTGCTCAATTGGAAGTGCTCATATATCCCAAATAATCTATTATGAAACCCACAACTAATATAGATTCAACATAATTTAATTACATGGTCGAAACATATAATGAATCCTTAATAAGGCATCCATATGATACAATTTGAGGTCAATCAGTCTAATAAAATTTTACAATCCATGGTACTTCCACCATTATCACATCAACTACCAAGCCATCTCTTTGTGTATATTTGTGGGTATGTCCACTCTACCAAAGGTTGACCTACTAGATAAGATACATATATATTCTCATAAATACCCACAAATGTAATAAAGTGGCTGATCCAAGCCCACTATATACTATTGTTTCCTTCACCAACATGTCGCATTTTCAAGCTAAAAATAGGGACTTTATTTCTTCTAAATTGAAGATTGATTTACCTGGTCAAGAGGGCCTCTTTAGAGTTATTTTGATGTATTTTCTTGAACCTTTCACTTATTGGAAATTAGCTATATGATAATTTATAAATGACTATTCATGTCTGTTTATAATACTTTTGCATTTTTTTCAACTCAATCTAAGCTTTCATCTATCAGCATCAAAGTTTAACTTGTAGGTTTATTTTAAGCCTATGAAGTCTTAGTCCATGATAAAATACTTTAGTATTCACCGATTTGAATGTTGGACCTATCCATTTAGTAAGTTCATCTAGATTTTGGGACCTCTTTTATAGCTTCTTTTTTGTAATATAACTTATGATTATGATTTTAATAGTAAATTAGATTGAATGTTTGCAATGTTTCATTTGAGACTTAGCTAAACATTCAATAATCATGATACTCTTTGCCTAAGCATGAATAAAGACTATCTCCCCTTTGTTTTAAATTATTTTATTTTGTACTTTACCCTATGAATATTTTGGGCTTAATTATTTTTTTATGTGAATGACTAGTTTCGATTCTTATATTAAATAACTGCTTCCCACATAAAATTTGCCTAGAAAAACTTGGATTTGTTGAAAATATTTACTTAGTAAAATTTCTTATTTCTTACACATTTTAAAAACTTCCTAGGGCCTCCCAAATCCTCCTACACATCCAAATATCATCAATGAATAGATTCAAAGTGGATTCCTTTTTGAAAAAATGAATAATTATTTTTAAAGCCCTCAGGCCCTGAGATCATCCCACACAACATGATCTCGATAACCCAACCCAGTGGAAAGTAAATAGGATATGTAAAGCCTTATGCACTTGAGGACCTAATATTATGAAACTTGGTGATATTTTAAGATCATGGTGGCCCAATAATGAATTGGTAATATCAAAATCTCCATGCCCATGCAAACATGGGAGTGTGCCACTTGGCACCATCCCAAGAGCCTAGGAACCTAAAGCAATGACAATATTAACCCAAGAGATAGGAGCATTGGTACTATTATCCCTAAACCACATGAATATGGGAAATAATGGAGATATTGAGAATATGAGAAAAATCCTTATGGTTATGATGATGATGGAAGCAAATAATAGAGTAGATACCACGGATGTTGATAGACTACCAATTGGCAAAGTAGGACATAGTGGGCAAAGCCATGAAGCCTAGAAAAGGATAAGTAATAAGAATATAATAAGGGACATGTTATAGTGATGACATAAAAATATGAGGGGACTAATATTGATGGCCTTCCTAGCTATTAAAACTTCCAAAAGTCATAGGATAACTTCATGTGAAGTTTGGAAAGCACAGTCAAAGTGTAGTTGGTTCCTCACTAACTAAAAGGCATAAAAGTAATATATTTTAAGATATTAAATGGTGAATTGATCCAATATAAAATCAATTTATTCCATGTACTTAATGAATAATTTTTCATAGAGCATGGTGGAATGGTAGCCCCAAGAAAATTCCAATGACAATCTACCACTAATAGTTGAATCTGAATGCAACTAGTTCATATAATTGATTGCAAAACTATCACTATGGTGTGAGTCATCAAACGATGTGCACATTTTAAGGATTTAGAGGTCCATAAAATATAGATATTATTTGAAATTCAACATTTGTCTTAAAGAGGCATAATTCTAACTAAATGAGTATGAGCATGCCTTAATATCTATCAAAGAAACTGTACTTACTCAAATCATCATTGATATTTGTATAAACCCCATTAGTGGAATGAGTTGGAATAAAATGTCATGAGCTCCCCAAATCACCTATTTAAGTGGGATACATTTCCATTGAAAAGGGTCAAAATTTTAGGCATCAAATATCTATTAGAATTAGCTTGTATTGCACTAGACTTTCTTGTATACTCTAGTGCCTTAGATGCTTGCTAGGGGTCAAACTTTTAGGCATCAAGTGGATTTTATAATTGACCTAAATTACATCAGCCTTTCCTTGGTGTTTTCACCTTAACTGTGTGTTCATGGGATGGATCTTTTTGTACCAAAACTCTATAATAATTATGCCAAGATTGCATATGCCTTTCTTTTTGTTTTACCTATATTATCTACCTAGAGATATTGATTGTACTAGAATGATCTTATAATGTTAAATATAGATTTCATTATGTTTTATTTGTTTAATGTCTATAGTATTTTTATTTGGTTAATTGGTGATAAGACTATTAATGTTCTTGTTTACATATGATTGTCTTAATTATGTTATGCAACAGCTATCATAACTAGTCTCTTGAATTTATTAATGTTTTATTTTGGAAGTATTTCTTTCATTATGTGTAATATTTATAGAGTGAAATATAGGCTACATTTAGAATTGATTCAATAGATCAATGGCTTTCATAATTATCCTCAGAAGCTTTCCCACTGAGTGGATAAAGTTTGTGCAATTGTTATACTAGGCACACAGTGGTATAACTATGGTCAAGCATGATTTTTAGTTTTTTTTGTACCAATAAGCTCATCTAGATCAAAGACACACTCTCTTTTCTTCCATTCCATCTCTCTCCTTTTTACTTTTTTATATGATGTTCTTCCCTAGTTTAGGTTGTGAAGTGAATTGTAGTGAAGTAGAGATTATTGTTTCATAAGTTGAAGTAAGATTTAGACAAGTAGAAAATAATTAAATGAACTTGAGATGTTCATATTAATTAAACCCTTGGTGGAAAAAGTTATTTCTCTTAGAGAACAAATTTATAATGGGAATTGTTCATCCCTTAGACCACCAATAAGCTACTAAAACCGATGGGGACATTTTATCCAATGTCTTATTATCTCCCATTGTCCCATCAAAATAGATAATCTAATAATTATTTTTGTTGTGAGTCACAAATTTAGATGAATAGAAAATGGCATTTTAAGTAGGTTCATAGTGTTTTCATTGATCTACTCATGATTATTAGTTTTATTTTTATTGCTGTCTATTTAAAAGTAACCTAGACCCCACTACAAGAATCACAAGGTCCATATTTAGGTTATTGTTCCTTTTGCTTCATGAGTTAAAACATAAATAGAGGTAGAACCATTAGAGATATGGACTATCTTGGTGATTCATCCATAAACATTTTGGGTATTCAGCATGCCTTTTTTAATAACTCCTTTAACTTCCTTCCTAAATTTATAATCAATATCAATAGAACCATTGATGAACACATTATTGATTATAGGTCTATTATGCACATTTTAAATATCAAATATGAGGATGTAGCCTACATATTGTTTCATTTTGCTCTATAAGAAGAATAATATGGCTAATTTTTAATTTTGGCACTTGATTCCATCACTAACAGTGATAAGCTTACAAATCAATTTCTACTACGATTTTTAAATTAGGTGGAAAACCTAGTCACTATGCCAAATTTTTCACCTAATGGTCAAAATGATCAAAATCCTATCATCATTACTAAATATTTTTTTCAATATGAGCAAGTTGATCGATCTTGAACCTACTACCCTTCCAAATTATGACATAAGTGAAATAGATGAACATATTCTATCCATTAAGGAAGAAATCTTAAAGTCACGAGAATAATTAGAATGCACTTCAAATAAGGATGATGATGATGAGGTCTTAAATTTGGAAGGGTCAAATTAGAATATGCTATAATAAAATATATGAGATCAAATAATGCATGTTCTTGTCTTAGCTGATCCAAATCTTCATGAATTAGTAGCTATTGAACCTTTTTTACCCAAAACCACCATTCTCGAGCCTCAAGGAAAATAATTCATTATTTGTGATTGATGGGATCATCAAGTAAAATTTATAATAGCATGGGTTATTTTTATAATTCTAAAGTAGATGAATCTGAAACTTATAATTATATTGATTCTAATTCTAGAATTTAAGATAGTGATAATTATGAGTACATGTACATAAATAATTTTGAGTCTAGAGGAGAATAAATTGATATTTATTGTAGTCTACCAGAGCAAGAACCATTCAAAGAGTTGAAGCATCAAGAGGAGGAAGACACATATTCTACATTCAAATCATCCTTCTCATATGTTCCTACTCATATATTTGTAAGGTTGATTTGAGATGGTGAGAAACTTTATAGTAATAGTTTGGCTTCCCTCTCATCATTAGTGAAAGATGAACCAATTAAATTAGAGACCATTTGGATTGTATATTCTAAGAAGAATAAATCCAAAGCATAATGGGTTGTTCCTTTGAATAAAATGAGTCAAAAGAGATCGAAGTTGATTCATTCTCTCAATAGTTTAACCTTGCCTTCAAAACAATTGTAAGTAACCATCCTTTCTTCATAGCAGTAGAGGCATTCAATAGGAAGATCAAGAATATAATGGATTAAATTAAGAAGACATGATAATGGATATGCAAGTTGAATACGATATAAGTCAACCAAGCTCTTCACATACTCCAACTAGGGACAAAAACTCTAGGAGGTCTTTGATGTGGGAAGAACTACTCCCATACCTCCTAGATGATAAAGACAAAGAAGAAGACTTTGCCAAAGCTTCAATTACTTTCCAAAGGTAGCCAATAATCTATAAATCTATGAGTTTAAATAGAGAATATACCCCTACCAAGTTGCATGTTCAAGACATTTTGGTATATATTAGCTCCAAGCCTCACTCTTCTTTATAGTTTCATGGTTAGGTTGAGTTATTTTCTTCACCCTATCTCATGCTTTCATATAATTAGATGTAAGCATAATGTTTGACTACATATCCTATTTTTTCTTCAACTAAATTAAATGAATATAGATAAATCTTTTTAGGATAGTTTTTTCAATCCTAGAGGACAACATAAAAGAAAGTAGTTATGCCCTTTTCCCTTCTCCAAATATTAATAAATTAGGGGTATAACTAATTTTTAAGCATGCTCTTACTTAAAAATTCTTATAATTAACTTCCTTTTTCTTGTCCCTTAATGTTAGCTTAATTTGCATTTTTTACTATTTTCCTTGTTTTGTTTTTATTATCATTAGTTTCAGCCTCATTGTGTTTCTTTTTTGGATAAATTATCTTATTTTTCCTTGAGGGTTCCATTTCTTAAACCATCCTTAATGAATTAAAGGGCCAGTTTGTGTAAATAAATCATCAATGGCATTCTAAATCTTAACTAAAGTCTTTCTTAAACATTCTATGTGATCTTATGTATTTATTTTGCATTTTTTGAATTTTTGAGGCCTGTGGTTCTTAATGGAGCACATGGATTTATAAATGTTGATTTATTTGTTTAAATCCACTTAACTAAAATATTTCTTAAACATTCTATGTGATCTTATGTATTTATTTTACATTTTTTGAATTTTTGAGGTCTGTGATTCTTAATGGAGCACATGGATTTATAAATGTTGATTTATTTGTTTAAATCCATAAAATTCACTCAATTTAAAGTATGCATAAACCACTATCATTTTTAATTTATCTCAAATGATCAATGATCTTTCTAAACTTTCCTAAACTCAAGGCTTATTTCCCAACCCTCAATGAAATGAATAGAAACCCCATTTCAAAAGGGAATGAAAATAAAATTAAAATTAAAATAACATGTGAGATCCCAAGATCCTCAAAAGGGTGATTCAGACAACCTCCACTATACGCTTTATGGCCTATTTGAAAATGGAGTAAGGTCTTGAAGGAGACCAAATGCATCTTTGTGGGGGATATAAACACTTGGCTAGCAATAGAATAGTACCCATGCCATTTCCCCTTAAACTAAATTGATAAATATTACTCCCTTAGAAGTTCTAATTTCTTAAATAGATCTAAAAGATTGTGTGTAAATAAGAACTATAAATGGGTTAATCACTTAAAACACACACATTGATGGTCTTTGGAAATAAATTAAATTAGTATGTCATGTGTTGAAGCAAAATTTGGTTCCCACTCTTTTAATTTTATCTCAAGTTACTCTTGCAGCTAATACTTATATTTGGATGCATGAACTAAAAAAATTAATTCTCTAAATACTTCAGAAGTATCTCCTAGTAGGAAGTCACCATTGTTATTTCCTTCACCAACATGCCCCATTTTCAAGCTAAAATTAGGGACCTCTTACTTCTAAATTGAATATTGATTTACCTAGTCTAGAGGGCCTCTTTAGAATTATTTTGATGTTTATTCTTGAATGCTACCCTGATTGGAAATTAGCTATATGCTAAGTTAAAAATTACTATTCACGCTTATTTCTAATAATTTTGTATTTTTCTCAATTCAATTTAAGATTTCATTTATGAGCATCAAATTCTAACTTTCATATTTATTTTAAGCCTATGAAGTGTTAATACATGATAAAATACTTCAGTGTTCACCCATTTGAATTTGTCATATCCCTTTAACAAGTTTATCTAAATTTTGGGACATCATTTATAGCTTCATTTTGGAAATATAACTCATTATTATGATTTTCATAGTTAATTGTCTTGAATATTTGTAATTATTCATTTAAGACTTAGCTAAATATTCATTAATCATTATGTTCTCTTCCCAAATGTGAATAAAGTCTATTGCCCCTTTTTTTTAAATCATTTTGTTATGGACTTCAACCTAAGAATATTTTGGGTTTAAATATTTTTCTTATGTGAATGAAAAGTTTTGATTCCTATGTTAAATAATTGTTTCTCACATAATTTTATTTAGCAAAACTTGGCTTTATCAAAAAATATTTACTTATTCAATTTTCTTGTTTTCTCTTGGGTTTTAAAAACTTCACAGGGTCCCCCAGATCCTTCCACATGTCTAAATCTCATCTTCATAGTCAAATCCTTTTCAAAAAATGACTAAGTATTTTTAAATCCCCTAAGCCCCAAGATTTTTTCATGCTACACAATCTCATTGACCTGACCCAGTACAAAGTCAATAGGATATGTAAAGTTCCATGTCCCCAAGGCCATAGGATTACACCACTTGGCACCATCCTAGGAGCTTAGTAGCCCAAGAATGAATTGGGAGTGGAAAAATCTCTATGCCCATAAGGGCCTATGATTGCAGCACTTATCACCATCCCAAGAGCCCATGAGTCTAGAAAGATGATAGTATTAACTTGGGAGCTTGGGGAATTGGTAGTATTAGCCTGTAACCACATGAACCTAGGAAATCATGGAGAGCTTGAGAAGTTGAGTAAAATCCTTGTGTTTGTGAAGATGATGGAAGAAAACAATGGAGTGGATCCCAAAGATGCCTAAAAAATACCAAGTGGTAAAGTGGGACTCAATGAGAAAATCCATGAAGCCTAGTGAAGGAGAAAGAATAAGCCAAAGAAGGCCCATGTCAAAGTGATTCCATTAGAAGATGAGGAGACTAAGATTGACCACCCATCTGGCTGTCAAAATTGTCAAAAGTCCCAGCACAATTATGTGACAAGTTTGGAAATCATAGTCAAAGTGTAGTTTATTCCTCACCAACTAAAAGGCTCATTAGTGACATATTATAGGATATTAAAGGGGTGAATTGATCCAAGAGACCATCAAGATAATCCATGTATTGAATGAATTAGTTTGCATAGGGCATGGGGAAGTGGTAAGCCTTAGAAAATTCTAATAACAATATACCATCAATATTTGAATTGAATGTAAATATCTCACTAATTATATTTAAAACTATTAGTATGGCATGAGTCATCACACAGTGTGCACATTATAAGGAGTTAAGTTCCATAAAAGACAAAGAGGAGCTAAAACACAAAATATATATCTTAGAGATGCATAGTTATAAATAAATGAGTATGTGCATGCCCTCATATCTATTATAGAATTAGGACCCTCAACTGCACTTATTCAAATCATAATTGATATTTATAATTGCCTCATTAATGGGAAGAGTTGGAAGATAAGGCCATGAGCTCCCAAAATTGCCTATGTAAGGGGCCTACATCACCACTTAAAAGGGTTGGCATTTTAGGCATCGAATGGCTATTAGAATTACTTTAGATTATACCAATCTTTCCTGTACACTTTATTACCTTAGCTACTTGTTAAAGCTTGGTATTTTAGGCATTGAATGGTTTTTTTAATTGGCCTAGACCAACCTTTCCTCGATGTTTTCACCTTGAATGTGCATCCATGGAATGACTCTTTTGGTACTAAAACTCTACAATAATTGTTCCAATATTGCATTTGCCTTTCTTTTTTATTTTACCTAGATTGTCTGCCTAGAGATATTGATTGTACCAAAATGATTTTAGAATGTTGAATACAGATTTTATTATGTTTTGTTTAATTAATGTATATAGTCTTTTGATTGAGTTGGTTAATTGGTGTTAAGACTATTAATGTGCTTGTTTACAAATGGTTGTCTTAGTTATTTTTTGTAATAGCTATCATAACTAGTCTCTTGAATTTATTCAAGATTTATTTTAGATTTGTTGCATTCATTGTGTGCAATAGATGTAGAGTGAAAGATATGATACATTTAGAATTGATTCAATAAATCAATGGATTTCACAATTACCCTTAGAATCTTTCCCATTGAGTGGCTAAAGTTTGTGTAATTACTAGATCAGGCACACAGTGGTATAACTATAGTCAATCATGTTTTTCAGATCTATAGTACCAAGAAGCTCATTTAAATTAAATACACCCTCTCTTTTCTTCTTTACCCCCTCTTTATTTTTTAATTTTTTGGATGATGTCCTACCTTAGTTTGGTTGTGAAGTGAATTGCAGTGAAGCAGAGCCTATTGTTCCACAAGTTGAATCAAGTAGATATCAAGATTTAGACAAGTAGCAATAAATTAAATGAACAAGATATGCTCATATCAACTATACCCATAGTGATAATAGTTGTTGCTCTCATAACACAAATTTATACTAGGAACTACTTGACCCTTAAACCACCATCAAGGTCCTAAAATTGATGAGGACATTCCATCCCATGTGCTATTATCACCCTTTATCCCATCAAAATAGTTAATTCAAATAATTATTTATAATTTGGGTCATAAATTGAGACCAACATATACTAGGGTCAGTGGTTTCTCCACTTGTAAGGAACACTCTAGATGTTTGAATTGTGTAGTGGTAATACCTTGTCCTATTAGCATGGTTGGAATTCAAAGCATAAAATATATAAATAATTAAATACAAATGAATTCTAAAAATAAAATAGTCAACCTATTTATATTAAATGAGATTAGTGTTATATGTGCACAAATCAAATTTTATTATTAATATAACATGACATGGAACACACAAAATATTAAGACTTGTATATTCATTATCCCTCTCATCAATTACATTGGAACACACATAGGATGTTTTTTGTACAATGAAAATTGTTAGCTCATTTATTACTACATTATAATAGGACATGTTATATACCTATTTCTAAGATATATATACATTTCTTAAGAACTCTCACACTATAGTGATAATACTATGATTGGGGCCAAATTACATAAAATATTATGAAACAAATCGATGTTGTCTAAGGCAATCCTTTATTTTTTAAATAAATATTATGTAGAGGACATAATTGCTTATGTTATTCACCTACCCACCAGGGGAAATTACTATGATTTAAACTAATAAGAATGCATCCACTCACATGAGGGATACAAGTGTATAATATAATTACAAAATCATCAAGCATCACAATATTAAAAGTTTAATAAATATTAAATGCCAAATTATATTAGAAATTATATACACTAGCGTATAATGATTAGATTTTGAGTGTTAAACCAACTTATTACCATCGATTACATATTTCATGTGTGTTTGAAAATATCCAATCTTTATATGGTGGCATATCTTTTCCTGTTAGTATATGTATTTTACATGATTATATTTTTATATATAACACATGATGCATATAATTATATTTTAAGGTGAGTCGTTCATAGGATTCATCCCTCATATCAAAAGGGGGTCATATATTATTTTTGTTTCATAGATTCAAACCATATCAGATGGAGAATTAGTGTGATGAAACATATTATTCAAATGCATCACACTAGACACATTTATAGATATTACATAATGTTATCAAAGAGATTATATGATTCAAATGGGTCAAATTGAACTGGTTGAGCTATATGTGGGGCATTCTACTTGATTATGAGGAATAGATGGGGAATTATATGATATTATGATAAATTATATGGGTCATATCAAGTAAATTTATTAGATTATATGGGTCAAAGTAATCATATTTATTATATTTATTGACATACATTCTATGACATTATGGCAAACATTAAATATTAATGAGGTGTAGATGCATCATACTGTGGCATGAACATTATTTATGTAAACACTTTTATACTTTTTATATTTAGGATTGATGGGGAATGATGGTACTACATTATCACTTTAGATCAAAAAAATATCTAATAGTTGATTTGGAGTTTTAATTAACAAATGAACATGTTTTAGGATTCCACTGTTACATAAAACCCTATTTTAAGATTCCACCTATACATAAAAACCTATTTCTAGGTCCCATATTTACATACGAGCTTGTTTCATGGGTATACCTATACATAAGAACCTATTTTATCATTCCATTATATTAATCTTATACAATCCTAGGTGTCATAGGATAGTTTATCTTATTATAATAAGTTGAATTTCCTTTCCCATAGGAATAGGAAGAGTTGTTTTGGGAATGTTAAGTAAACATCCATCTTGGATTATTTATATTAATGATTTTCTCATTTTAATTTGAAACATGAGTATAATTTTGGCTTACATCAAATATTGCTCATTGTCATTCTGTCAATAATTTATCTAGCCTAACATTTGTATTTGGGGAGGATTTTTTGTTTATTAGTCATTATATTCTCCATTCCTATTCTCAACCAATCAAAATTCATAAAATTTTAGTCTTTATCTAAGTGAGATGATGGAATAGTTACTTTTGTACATCTTTAAAGGTGATTAGTTATATTATAGCATCTCAGACCTATGTTTTTCTTCATTCAGTTGGCCCCAATGTGGTGTTATAATAGATATGAAGGACATGTTAAATGAATGTATAATGTGTTACTAAAAATAAAGGTGTTTTAATTATTTAAAGCTCATTATATTTTGATATTTGTCTTATTATTAGTTGAAATAAATGTGTTCTAGTTTGTTTAGTGTTCTTGTCTCTTGTTGTTGTGTTCTGGCATTGTGTAAGGTGTAATTATCCATTATTTTTGGCATTGAGTTTGTTGTTTTGGATTCTTAAAATTGTGTAATCCTCTATGATTGTGTTGGAAGATCCTGGAGTAGGGCATAGAGTTGTATATTATCCAGTGCATTCCTTACTTTTGTAGTTGACACTATTTTGAATACTTTTAATACTCAAATTTTGCAAAGACTACCATGTGGAGGAGTGAAAATTGATTATTTCAAGGAGGATGTCATATTTTTTATTTTCACATATTCTAATATTTGAAGTCCCTATGCATATAATAAAAATATGTAAGAAAAGCCTTTATATATTTGGAAGTACTTTATTTTATGATTTTTCATTTAAAAGAAAACTTTCATTTTTTAATTGTTTTTCTTTTAAAGTATTTAATAGCTTTGAGATAGCTAATCTATGACAATTTTATTGAGCATTGTCATTAATTATTTATCTTTGGTATTCATGTTGTCATTAATATCAAAGGTTATTATAAAGGTGCATGATCAAGTAAGTTTTGAGGTATATATATGATGATTTCTTTTGATATCATAGTGAGTATTGTTTGAAGAATGTTCTTATGTCAACTTGAGAAATATCTTGAGATCAGCATGGGTAAGTATAGGTTAGTATGTCAAGTGTCTTAAAAATCTTTGTCTATACTATGTGATATGGTATGTGTAGGTAGCATGATGAAATGAGTGAGCTCCAAATAAAATTTTCTATGCTCTGAAGATCTGTGTAAGTAGCTATGAAGATGCTCTATTGAAGCTACAAAGATCCTTAGTGAAGCTATAAATAATACTTAATAGTGTTTTAAAATGAGAGAGGTTATTTCAATTGGTACATGAGATGTTGAGGGCCTTGACAATGATTATAAGTTCATCTCTAAAGATCTATGTATGCAGTTTTGAAGATGCTCTGAGTGAGCTACGAGGATCCTTAGTCAAGCTTCAAAGATCTATAAATATCTTCAAAGATGCTCCACATGAGCCATAAAGATTATTTATTGAAGATATGAAGAAGATTAATTGAATAAGTTTTCTTGATCATACATAAGAGGCATTGGAACACATAGGAGAGTTTCAAGGTGAAGTCTATAGGGGTAAGTACTTCAGTCTAAGTTTGTAACTAAACTAGTTCTAGACCTTATATGGTGTAATAAGGCATCATGAGTTATTTATAAGACATATGAAGAATGTTTAATAAAATTTAATCATGATATGAGATTATATGGCATATATATGAGGTAATGAGAGCTTGGATACTGGTTACAAGGTTAGCTTTAAGACCTAATGTGACTTGTAGGCCAAGGTTTAGAAAGTAAAAAGAGAGATGGTGGTTGGGGTATCAAGATTAATTTCCAAGACATTGATGAGAATATGATCATTTAAAAATATGATTCAAGTTTTTTTAAGCATGTTCATAAAGTTTCAAGTCATGGTTTGCAAGAAAAAGGCTTGAAAAAGTGTTTTAAGGGCTCTTGAATGCATAGAATGAAGAGTTGTCTATCTGAGAAGGTTTTTTTAAGTGATCATTGGCATAGCATCATTTGCATGAGGATATTATTTTTTCATGGTAGATTATTAAGGTTCCTATCTCAAATTTCCAAACATTGGTTTTTGTAATGAAGAGCTAAGCTTGATGAATGATCATTAAGATTAGAAGTTGGTCTAAACCCTCAAAGAACCCTAAGAATGACCTAATATTGAACATCTTATTCTAAAGAGATTAGAATGGTTTGGTATGAATATAAAATTAATTAGAGGTTGAATTAAATGCTCTCAAGCATCTCTAAGTGTGATTGGTTTCTTAGGTGAGTGAGCAGAACCTATAGGAAAGTGCTTATTTTTAGATTTGTTGTAGTAGGCAGAGTTAACCAAGTCAAAGTTGCTAAGTGGATGAAGTTCAAAGTATGAGACTTTTAGTTATTATTCATGAAGGTTTTTTATAGGTTCCATATATTATTTATGAAAATTGGGTGATTCAATATGTTAATTGATAATAGACCTACTGGTATAGACAGTAAGAAAATCAGGTAGAAGTGAGAAGATGATTATTGATGTGTATTCATATAAGAGTGATGGATTTAAGCGTATGATGATGTTTTTTGTGACTTGAATAATCTATTAATTTTTTTCAAAATATTTTAAGTCATTGTAATAAGTTGGAACATTGAAGCTAAAATGTTTTATTTGGCTGAGTGGAGTCTATGAGAGAATAGATCAATAGATTGGTCTGCAAGACCAATAGTTGCCATTAGTAATTGTAATCATTTTAATGGATGTTTATCTAAGGATTTTATAAGAATATTTTTCATTAATTTAAATCTATTTAATCCATTCAATCAAGTTTCAAAATTTCATGCTTCCTTGACTATGTTTTAAAGTCATTTGGCAGTTTTGAGTGAGCATCTTACAGAGAAGAGTTTGAGCTTGTATACCCTGAGTTGAAGCATCTGATGAATTTTTTGATGACCTTGATTTCATGATATTTTTTTATATATAATTTTTTTTCATTTTTTTTGGAAAATTTTATTTTGTCTCAGTTGTTCAAAAATATATTTTTTGTTTATACACAGGCATTTTATTACCAGTGTTTTAAGATAAGGTTCAAATGGTGGTTGGATCTAAAAGGTATTATGGACATAAATTTAAGTTGGATAATATATATTGGAGTGAAATATTATTTTTTCCTACTATGTAAGGTGTTTTAATATGCTTCAATAAAGATCAAAGGGTAACGTGTTGTTAAGAAGACCTATTAAGTCTCCTTAAAGCCTAAAAGAGGAGTAAGGGATAATTGAGCTATGGTTGACCTAATATATTGAGTGATTAACGATTTAAGTATGTTATTTTAATATTATAATAAATATTACATGGATGACCTAATAATATAATAATATTTTTTTACTAGCAAGGATATGATCAAGTGACTTGTATAAATACTAGGCAATTTAGGCCTATTTGTGTATGCTAAGAAAGAGTGGAGAACAAGCAAATGATATAGATAATTGGTAATAAAAATAAATTATTTATACCATAAAATTAATTTCATGAATATCATATATAAGGTATTAATATGAGGATCAAATTCATAATAACTAATCAAGCCATGAAGAGGGCTAGTTGAGCGAAGAAGGTTAGAAGCCAGTTTGAGAGGGATAAAAGTGAGCAAAGAGATGAGAAAGAAGATAATAATTTTTTGTATAATAAAAAATGGTTTCTAAAAGTGATAAAATGTTTTAGGTGGCTTATTTTGTGCTAATTCATCTAGGGGGTTGGTGCCTCCTTGCAAGTGGGTGCTTGTTAAAGCCTAGTTGAGTTGGTGCTTAGCTAGTTGGGGTTGGTACTGCATGTGGAGTCAGTGCTTCACTAAATATTGGTGTTTGTATTATATTAATGTATTCCATTTTCATCATCAGTGTTCTTTCTTCCATTTAAGTTTTTTCCATGTATATACTATGTTCATATGTTTCATTCTTTTTTGATTTGGTGCTTATGCTTGCTAAGATGTACAAGCTTGTTAGAATAGTTCATATATGTTTAAATCAAATTAAATGCAAAGTTTTTGAAGATTGATTCACACCCCCCCAAATAATTTTGATTCCAAAAATTGGTATTATAGTTTGATGTTTTTAATTAGGTCTAAAATCCTAAAAGAGATCCTAAGAAGCAATAATGACTAGTCAGCTCGCTCAAGGTGGTTTCTCTACTAGTAAAGGTGCATGATCAAGTAAGCTTTGAGGTATGTATATGATGAGTTATTTTGACATCATAGTGAGTATTTTTATTTTATGATATTTGTGATGTGAGAGTATTATTTTAATAATGTTTTTATGTTATCTTGAAAAATATTTTTTATAGGTAGAATCATTGAGAGGGGGGGTGAATCAGTGAGCCCAAATAATCCAACTACAATTTTAATCTTTACAAACACTTAATCAATTAACATAAGCATTAATTAAGCATACATATCATTCATATAAATGAGCAAGAGAGACAATTTAAGATCAATCACATAACACATGACATACATGGGAAACCCTCTTGGAGAATAAAGCCCACTAAAACCTACAATTAAACTATTGTCTTATAAAACAAGAACCAATTTAGACCAGCTATAACTGATCAAGGAACTACCATTTTTTATTTTAGTGAGAAATTAATTCCATAAGGAGCTACTAAACCAATTTAGCTAAGCACCCATAATAACTAGACTTTTATAAAGTTTCACCTTGCAAGGAAGAAATAACCCCCTTAGATGTTGAGCACCCATAACAACACCTATGAACAAATCCACCTTTGAATTGATGTCTTCAAGACCTAATGATGGAACTCTAATTATCATATTTCACCTTCACTCAACACTCCATATTGTTCAAATCACATTACATACTTGAACCAATACACAAATATCAATTAGGACACATTACATATCCCAACTAACCCCACTCTTCAACTCTGCACACTCAAAGCATCCTTCATAGCAACAACTTTGTCATAGATTTAACAACATGACCAAATGGTCATACACATATTCCACACTATGATATGTCTCTCAGATCAACCACCAATATCACATACTCTTCACCTTACCTTTGCTCATAATATACTCTCTCTCAAATAGCCTCTTGAGCAACTTACTCATTCTACCTCCTGCAAGCTCATTAGGTCCAATGATCTATATGTATTCCTGCACCAACTTAATTAGAGAAGCATGTTTGACCCTCTTTGCTCTATTTTTTTCCTAACTAATTTTTACCTTCTATTTTAAAGGTTCTTACCTTCACTTGGATCCACATTTGCACTCTCTCATCCAAGTCTCACAAGTCTAAAAATCACCACCTTTGATTTCACTATTTATGGAGTAATCATTATAACCACTATCTTGGTCAACCATTAGGCATACCTTAACACTTAAGGAAACTATCACATGAAAACATATCTCAATACAAACTTCATATGTCATTCATAGCATCATGGGTCACCCTTAAGTAGATACGCCTTTTAATAAGGCCCTTGTAGCTCTTATAAGTCTCATGGAGACCTATTCACCCATTTAGTACATCATCAAACAAAAAAAGAACATAGTAACACTTCCAAATGTATATGTCCACACTACATAACCCCTTAGTCATCCTTAAATGCTTACATTCATCATTACACTCTTTTGTGTAAGCTCAACTAACATTATGTGCACATAGTCACCATCTAAACCTTTGTTTATACTTAATATAATTGGTCAAACCTTCATAATTCACATAGAGCATCCTCATATATTATAAAACACTCCCCAATATCCAATTCATATTTAAACATCAAAACAGCATCTACACAACCTCAATTACTCTTCTTGGGTCACTTGTAGAATGAGAATGAACACATAGTCAACTTTTAAAATTAATATCTTTGATTTTACACACTTATATATCTTAAAATCAGGTTCATTAGTTGAACCATGGATTTCTCTTCATATTTTCTTTTTACATCATCAATAAAATCATCTTAAATCAAAAGTTATGGATGAAATACTAAACACTAGTTTTTTCATTAGCAAATTCAAATATTCAAATGGCAATCATCACAATTAAACCTTGAAAACTTTGCAATCATCTCGTGTCCTCGCTAGTCAAATTGAATATGCACCATCAATCTTTTCTAATATTTAATACATAGTCACCAATTCTCAAATATTAAACCTCAATCACTTTGACCTCATCTCATGTACCCTTATAATGTTGACTTAATATGCACTCTCAATCTTTATGGATAAATCAAGTCTTTAACTAATAATGCTCATCATCAGATCAATCTATGTGATCATGCACTCACCATTGATCTTTATCCTTTACCTTTGCTTAGTTTTTAAATAACATGCACTTCTTTATATTTCATTACTTCCTAATATCTTGGATTAAATGCACTCTATCGATCTCCTTGAGACTTACTTGAAATTTACCTCTTGCATATTTGACTATGGGAACCTTGTTTTTCTGCCTGAGTAGCCATTTTTTAACCTTAATAAGTTATTCTACACTTAGATTCATGATCTCAAATTTTCACCATATGATCTCCTCATATAAGATAATCCAACCATATGTCAAATTACTCTTGAAACCTTCTCATGTGTGAGATATTAAACCATTAAAATGCCTTCTCAAAATCTTATGTCACATATCTAACTATGCTTAGAACTTGTCTATAAGGCCAACTTTTCTCATGCATATCTTTTGATGCACTTCCTCACATGATCTAAAATTTAGCACATTAGAACTAGGAAAAAAATTGAATAAACCCATATGATCACCTTATCCTAAAATTTTCACACATGTGATATATGCTACCATCAAAATTCCTACTTAGATCTTTCTTACCTCATGCAAATTTGTATAAGTATGGGAAAACACTGTCAAAATACCTAGGATCCCAACTTTGAACTTGCATATCTTTTGATGCACTTTAGTGCATGACCTAAGATTTAGTACATAAGAACTAGGCATAATATTGAACAAACCCATGTGATAATTTTTTCCTGAATCATCCACATGTGGAAATGGTGATGTCATCAAACTATCTACACAATTTTTTTGCCTCTGAACCCAAAGTGTCTATATGAAAACTACAACTGAATGAAATCCACTCATGCACACAAGCACTCAAAGCTTAGAAAACATCTTAGGGAATTCTTGAACATATTCAATACCCCATACTCAGCCATAAACATCTCTAACCATGAAAAAATAGAATATTAACCAATCATACTTCAAGAATACTAGGATAAGCATATTGTTCACTTTTTCATTATCACATAGACTATCAAGGCTCTTCATCTACTCAATAGGACACCTTTATGACAACACGATGACATCACTAATAACTCTCCAACAATATATTGAGATCATCATGGGTAAGTATACGTCAGTATGTCAAGTGTATTTCAAAGCTTTGTCTAGACTATTTGATATGGTATGTGTAGGGAACATGATGAAATGATTGACCTCCAAAGAAAAAGTTATATGCTCTAAAGATCTATGTAATCAGCTATGAAGATACTTTGTTGAATCTACAAATATCCTTAGAGAAGCTTTAAAGAATACTTGATAGTGTTTGAGTATTAGTGAGGTTGTGTGAGTTTGTACATGAGGTGTTGAGATCCTTGAAAATGATTAGAAGGTCAGCTTTGAAGATCTGTGTATGCAGCTCTGAAGATGCTCAAAGTGAGCTACAAAGATCCTTATTCAATCTTTAAAGATATATAATTAGCTCCAAAGATGTTCTTAGTGAGCCACACATATGGTCAATTAAATATATAAAGAAGATTAATTTAATAGGGTTGATTGAGCATACATAAGAGGTATTGGATCACATAGGAGAGTTGTAAGGTGATGTCTACAAGGGTAAGTACTTCAACCCAAGACTAAAACTAGACTAGTTTTAGATCATGCTTAGCCTAATAAGGCATCATGAGTTATTGATAAGACATATGAAGAATGTTTAATAATATTTAATAATTATAAGATATTTCATGGTATATATATGAGGTTCTAAGAGCTTGAATAATAGATAAAAGGTCAGCTTTAAGACTTAATGTGACTTGTAGGTCAAGGCTTAGAAAGCAAAAAAAGAGATGGTGGCCAAATAAGGTATCAAGATCAGCTTCTAAGACATTGGTGAATATATGATCATTGATAAAGGTGATTCAATTTTATTAAGCATGTGCAAAAAAATTTAGTTCATGGTTTGCAAGAAAAGGCTTAAAAAGTGTTTTAAGGGCTCTCGAGTGCACAAAATGAAGAGCTATCTATCCAATAAAGTTTTTTCAAATGTTCATTGGAATTTTCAAAATATACATGAGGATATAAGTTTTTTATGGTAGATAATTAATTTTATTAGCTCAAATTTCCAAGAAATGGTTTCTAGAATGAGGATCTAAGCTTTATGAATGATCGTTAAGACTAGAAGCTGGTCTAAACCCTTAAAGAACCCTAACAATGACCCAATGTTGAAGATATTATTATAAAGAGATCAAAATGGTTTGGTATGACTATAAAATTAATTTAAAGTTGAATTAAAATATCTAAGGAATATCCAGGTGTGATTGGTTTCTTAGGTGAGTGAGTAGACCCTACAAGAACGCTTATTTTTCAAAGATTTATTGTAGCAGGCAAAGCTGAGCAAGTCAAAGTTATTAAGTGGATGAAAGTTAAAGTGTGAGACTTTTAGTTATTATCTATGAAGGTTTATGGACATGTTTCATATCTCAGGTATGAAAATTTAGTGATTAAATATGGTCAGTCACTAATAGACCTAATGGTACAGACAGTAAGAAAATTAGGCAAAAGTAGAACATGATTCCTGATGTGTTTTCTTATAAGAGTGATGGATTAAAGTGTATAACAATTTTTTTGGTAATTTAAAAATATATCCATGTTTTTTAAAATCTTGGAATTTAGTGTAATAATTTTTAACATTGAATCCAAAATGACTTATCTAGTTGAGTGGAGTCTATGAATGAGTAGATCAACAGATTGGTTGACAAGACCAATAGTTGCCACTAGTACTTGTAATAATTTTGATGGAGGTTTATATTGAGATGTCATAAGATATTTTTCATATATTTATATACCTTTAATCCATTCAATCAAGTGTCATAAGTTCATGTTTTCTTGATTGTGTTTTGAAGTCATTTGGTAGTTCTAAGTGAGCATCTTACAGAGAAGAGTTTGAGCTTGTATACCCTAAGTTGAATCATTTGATGAATTTTGTGATGACCTTGAGGTCATGAGGTTTCTTAATATATAGTTTTTTACCATAGTTTTTTATAAAAATTGATTTTATGCCTCAGTTGTTCAAAGATAAATTTTTTATGTATACACAAGGCTTTTATGAACAGTGTTTTGAGAAAGGGTTCAAATGTTTACACAAGGCTTTTATGAACAGTGTAGCAAAAATATAAAAAACCTTTGGAATAAAAATCAAGTCCAAAAGAAAAAGTGTGTGCTATGTAAATTTTAATTATTTCAAAACATACAATAAGGCCATATCTTCCAAAAATTAAATCGATAATAAGTACAAGATTAAAAATAAGGGAAAAGGTAGCAAAATTGTCAATCAAGGTGGTCAAAATGAAAAATAAAATGACAAGCAACACCTCTACTGTGAATGATGTGATATAAAAGGAAGCCATGAAACCCACAAATGTAGGACTCCATGGGAAAAAATTGAAGCAAACTATAATAAAAAATAGGAAATTCAAATAAACAAATAAAATATTTAGACTATGCTAAATTCACTAATGAATGTGTACTTTTGAGTTCAAATGATGAAGCAAAAAATGTCTCAATTATTTCTTCATGATTTGATGTTTGACTTCTTAATACATGTGTCACCCTACATATGACTTTTTGAAAAGACTTATTTTAGGATTTTTATGAATAAATTTTTAGTAAAATAATCCTTTTAGATAGATTAATTTTATAACCATAAGGAAGAGGTACAATATGACTCAAGTGTCTAGGTCTTTTAGATTTCAAAATCCAAAATGTTCTATACATTCCATAATTAAAATGATAGTTGTTGTCTCTATTATTCATTTATAAACAAAGTCATTCCATATTTTTGGAAAATGGTGATGTCACTATTAGAAGGAAATGTGACAATTCAATCATCTTGATGGTATATGAGGAAGGAAAATTACTCAAACCAAAGGGTGAGCTCAGTTTCAAGTAATTATGCTCATATTATTGAAGAATAAATGTCTCTAAAAAAGTTTTGCCATGCTAAATTCATGCATACTCATGTTAGCATAGGTTCTTTGAAGAATCTAGAACACGTTAATTATAGGGATAGCTTGCATAGTAAATGAACAGATATAAATAAGGCATACTTCATAATTCCAAATTATTACTTGAAATCACATATGCACTTATGAAAAGAATAATCATATAAACAAAAAATATATAGCAAGATAGTAGATGTTAAATGAATAATAGATGTTAGAATAAAATAGAGTAATCACTATGCATATTACAATGATAAAAGATAATTTGAAGAACCATATCAAGACTATTCTATTAATTTTTATCACACATCAAAACCATCTTTCATTACATCTAATCACTATATAGAGAGCATTCCATAGCATTGTATCTTTACATGTTATCCTTTTGATATACTCAAAAGGAAAGACTCTTCACATTCTTCTACCGTCGCTAAATCTTATAAGGTCAAAGACATCTGAAAGACTATACAAAAGGCAAACTCATATACTCTGTACATGTGTCTAGCCAATTATATTTCATGATTTTACTAACCTCAATACATACCCAACACTTTACCAAAATTAATTTATTATCTCATCTTGAGACAAAGTCTTACCTTGAAGCTTACTCTAAAGCTTGGAGGATGAGTCATAAACATGAGTCAGAGTTATCATTCTAAGTGTCGTTTACCAATTTTCATCCATTATGCACTATGTAGCCACCCTTTTAGGTTTTTAACTAATTAGAATACAATCCTACCACCCTTTCAAGTTGTCAAAAGACTAGCAAGTGGATACCTTTTATGAGTTTTCAACCATTCTGGCCATGCCTTTAATGTTTAAGACTATCCTATATTATTTGTACAAAACTTGTGAAATCCAAAAAATTGAAATGTATAGTACCTATTGAGAAACTAATGATGTGCTTTAGAGTGGCTGAGGTGGGGGCTATTATGTTACTAGTTATGTCTAGACTATGGTTAGATCTATTGGGTGTGCAAGGTATGCTGAAGGAAATTTTTGTTGTTGGGTGCTTGTTGTAATTTACACAGCTACCTTACTTGGTTGAAGTATTTGCTAGAGTTATTATGGTGGAATGAGTTGAATTACTTCCACCAATTGAGAAATGGAAATATTTATATGTGCAATATCTTACTTTAGCATCTTTTAATTTGATAGTGCCTCATACACCATGGAAAGCAAGATGTGTATTAGAGTTTATATTAGCATCAAAGTTTGCACATCATCACCTTTTGCAATAGAGTTTAGTGCATTTGCATTTGACACTTTGAGATGAATATCCAACACTAGCTCATCCAATCAGTCTACATCCATTTGAGCTTGAATGCTTGTAAACATGTTATGCATTATCTCATTATGCCATATTTATAACTACTACATAGTATTGCCCTTAAGATCTAGCATTTGCTTGAGTGTAGTGCTCATTACAACTGCATTAACTATTTGATCATCTAACACCATTTTGGCTTTATCATCTAATATGAACTCAAGTTTCATAATAGTCAAACATTAATTGAGATGTTGCTTCCAATTAATCATTCTTTGGATTATCTATTTGGCCTGCTGCACAATTATCTCCAAAACCTACTCATATTCTTATAGCAGCTCACAAATTGCCTTTGTCTCCATCCTTAGGGCATGGCCCTATACACATAGTGCTTACAGTAATTACATAGTCAACCAATCCTTAGTAATTTAAATTAACATGGTTATGATTTGTTTGTTCACATGCATTACTTGATCACTTGGCACATGTGTAACTGAAGTGGGAAAAGTCAAATCTATAATTTGGTGTGCATTTTATAGTTAATTATTAAGGTCTACATCATCATCCCATATCCTTAGCACTTTTTATTCCAAGTTTGATGCCTTTTGTGCAATTGAATCTTAGAAAAAAATTATGCCTTCAATTATCTTTGATACTATTAGTTGTAACACATCTAAAGTTATTTAAAAAGTAGTGGTGGAAAACACTATAGACATGGTAGGAGTTTCAGATAGAGCCAGTGTGAATTGCATCAAAGGAAGAGTAAACATAGTTCATCAGGTGGATGTTGTGGGAACATCCCATAGCCACTAGTTAGTAATCTAAGGCTTTATCTATGAGTGATCCTCCTTCACACTTGATTATGTTTCTAGCTTATACTACACTAAGGACTCCACTTCCTTCTTGGCTTGTGTAGTTTTAGCTTTAGCTTTAACCTTAGCTTTATAATTTGCCTTAGCTTGAGCTTTGGTTTACATCTCGGGTTGAGCCTTGGCTTCAACTTCAGCTTTGGCTTCCACCTTTCCTTAAATTTTGCCTCAGCCTCAACCTTGGATTTCTATTGATCTGCTTACTCATCACTTGCTTGTTTTGTTTGTGTTTCCTTGGCCTTTTGTTTTGCCTCCTCTCTCTGCCATTATGTAGCTTGCATTTTTTGTTGTTTTTTGTCTACTTACTCTTGTTATTTTTTCCTTGCCTCCACTTATTCAGCTTACTTTATATAATCCTCTATTTCCTCCACTTGTTTCTTGTAGGATTCTTGTTGCTCAGCTTTCCTCTTCTCAGCCTCAACTTTCGTAGCCTCTACTTCTTCAGCCTGCTTCTATATTGGAACAATTAATGGCTATGGGTGTTATTTATGTACCCTTAATACATTAAATTATATTATTTAAATAATAATATATTTCATTATTTATCATAAGTTTATCTTTGTGTAAATAAATAATAAAATATATTAAATGACCTTTAGAGAGGTTGGACCTAATAATGTGGTAGTTGGAAAAGGTCACATTATAATGGTTAAATTATCTTACCTATATAATAAAGAGTTTATATTGTAAGATGCAATATAAAAAAGGATGTTTGAGACAAATGAGAAAATGTGGAGAACACATTTATAAGTAATGTGAAGATTGATTGAGAAGAAGTGAGAGGAAGAAATATTGTATTGGGTACTTTTAGTTTTTCATAATATGAATAATCTTTGTAGGTTTTTTACCTCTTAGAGATTTTCCCACATATATATTTTGTTGTTTTTATGTATCCCTTTGCTATTGATCTCATATCTAGATCCATTGCTTGTATGCATTATTTTACTTAATTTATCATTGTATCATAGCCTATTGATGCATGATAAAGTGGTAAAATCATATATCAGGTTTTTGGCTTGTGTTCAAGCCTAGTTTTATTCATTTTTAAGCTATGGTATATTCATGAGAATTTTTTGAAGCTTCTTTATTAGTAGAAGTAATTTTTTTCATTTATTTCTTCTCTTAGAGCCTAGAGATTTTAGATCTGAGCATTTTTTCATATTTTAAGCTTATTTTCATAACATAAATCTGCTTAAGTGTCTTGAATGGTCTATAAATGCTTCTTTGAGCACTGAAAATCATTAAAAAAATTCTCTATGTTAGTATAATGGTCTTTGTGAAGGTGTTTTAATCTCTCTAATTGCATATATAGCACCTAAAGGTAGTTAAATCATCAAGAGAATCAACAAGGGAGAAAATCAACTCTTGGATGTTGTTGTATGGCCTTTGCATGGCCTTCATTTTAAAAAAATCAATCAAAATCTCCTTTTTTTAATCTTTGTTGAATGGTTCTTATATTCTAAGGAGATTTTACCTATTTCTAAACCTCTCAAAGCTTCTATAAAGCCTCTTAAGTACTCCTATCAGTATTTTTTATTTTTTCCTTTGTGCAAGCTTGCCATAATATGGCTTGGTATGACCTCCTTGTTGAAATTTTAGTAAAAAAAAATTGTTTGAGATCATCTACTCTCTAGTTTTGGTCTTTGAAGGGTGTATGGTCAAGTTATAAGTATTCAACTCCTCCCAGACCTTGAAAACCCCTATCTAAGCTCAATTCATTATCCTTCATCTTCCATTGGCATCTTTGTATGGCCTCCATGAAGGAAATTTTTGTCAAAAATTCTGATTTGTCTCTCTAGAGTTTATTTTAAGGTGGATTTATAAGTATTTAAACCTATTTAATCCACTTACAGAGCTTAAGAACCAATAAAAAGGATTTTTTTGAATTTTATCAATCCTCAAGTATGCTATAGCAGTAGCATCATCATTAAAAATTAGTTTACAAGCATGAAAACTTAGATCTGATGCCCTGAAATGATTTAAAAGGTAGTGTCAAGGTACTTTTGAGCTTTAGATCATCAAAAATGGTTACCTGGAACTCCATGGATGCATTATTCTTCTCCACTTATGCAATTTCTTTGCCCTATGCATGCTATAGTAGTGTTTAAATAATTAGTATGATTTAAATGAAAATTATTTAATAAATAAAGTTTTTATTTAATACTTTATTTTCCACATAAGTTGTGGAGCCCCCTGGGTATTTTAATCTTTTTCAAATTAAAATATTTGCATGCATTTAATTGTTTATTGCAAATATTTAATTCTATTTTATTTTTAATAAAAAATTAGAGTTAATTAAATATTTTTTAAATCATGTAACTTGCATGTGAAGTCTGGTATTGAACAAAGGGAAGTTTACTAGTATTTTTTAGAAAATACTTGTATATCTAAGGTCCTTAAAACAAATATCAATCCCAACATGTTTTTTTATCAAAATTAATTTATTTATTTTAAAATAATTAGTTAAAATGTATGGTTATTAGCCATGCAAAATCTCACATGTGAAGTTTGCAACACTTTTCACACCATTAACTTGTCATATTTTTTATCAAAGATGGTCATGTGACCAATTGATACTTAAGATTTTGCATGTTTTAGACACATTGGGATGATATTTTATTTGATTTGAAACCTCCTTATATGAATTTTAGTGTAAAAGTTTTTTTATGACACTTTTGATTTTTTTCCCTTATTATGGTTCTTTGTGTTTTGTGAATTATTTTGCAATAAAATAAGTGTATAATGTTATTTACTCACTAGAATATTTGTTTTTATTAAAAAATCAAGTATAAAACATCTTAAAAAAATTAATTTCTAAATATTTTTTGTGTTTATTTAGTATAAAATGCAAACATGTAATGTCAACTTTAAAAGGAAAAAGAAATATTCATGGCTCAAATTATAATATAAATTATTATTAATATGATATATAATGTTTAGTTAAATTAGTATTAGATTATTAGTGAATTTATTGTATGTGCATACATAATTTGCTTGTTAAATTTAACATGTCTGATTGTAAGCTTACATATACTCCTATTAAAGGTTGTGTTAAAGCTTAATCCAAAAACTGTGTGATAAAGTTAACCCCTCTTTACAAAAATTTTGTTGATAGTTTGATTTATCTAACCATTACTAAGATATATATGTCATATGATGTGGGTTTTGCTTCTAGATTCATGCAGGATCCATACATAGATCATTGGAAATTATCAAAGTGAATACTTTGGTATATAAAAAGAACTATAAACTTTGGTTTATAGTATTCTTCCTTTGATAATGATAATTTATTTGGTTATTGTAATGCTAACCATGTAGTGTTATTATGAGTCTACTTTTGTATATGTCTTTGTGTTTGGTGTAGGTGTTATCACTTGGAGCACTTTATATGGAAGTTTTTGAAGAAGCCTTATGGCTATGAAAGATGATATAAGAATATTATGTAGAAGTTTCTCATTGTACCAACCTTCTTAGTGATAGTCAAAGTTGTATAGATTTGGTAGAAAATTCAATGCAACACCAACAAATTAAAGCTTATTTAATTTTATTCAATGTTGGGCCTATCAAAGTTACCATTGAGAGGGAGTGTGCATGACAATGTCACTTCTTAATAGTCATGTGGGTGATGTGTTTCTTTCTATCTCTCTATACTTCTTCTCATTATAAAACATTGTAATATATCACTTTATATGATTTTGGTAAAGTTCATATGGAAGTATACATTGTACCCAACACATAGTATCATAGATGTCTTTATGTTATAAAAGACTCTATTATGCTTTGTTGATTATTAATGAGAAATTATGGGATATATTCTCATTATGAGATGTAGTCTCATGATCATGCTAGCCTAAACTCACTCTAAGTGGTTTAGGGTAACATGGTATAATTGCTTTGAAGGTGCCTATGGGGACATAGTGAAAAACCTCTAGATGTGTATGGGTGTATAGTTTAATTCCTTTAATGGTGATTATGTGATTGTAGTTATATTGTGTAATACCTTTGGGTATTTATAGTTGTGTAGTGTAATTCCTTTAAAGTTGTTTATGTGATTGTGGTTATATAGTGTAATACCTTTGGGTATATATACTTAAATAGTGTAATACCTTTATGTGACTATGTTTATATAACATAATTTATTTAAAGCTGACTATGGCATGATGAAAGATGTTTTGTTCAATTATTACCTCCTAAAACTCATCATGTGGATGGTTCATGGTGTAAGTTCATTATGTTGTTACCTCCTAAAACTCATCATGTGGATGGTTCATGGAGTATAACTTTATTTTTATAAATGTGATTATGACATGTGTCTCCACTTAACATTAAGGGGAAGTATTGGAACAATTAATAATTAAGTGGTGTTATTTATGTACCCTTAATACATTAAATTATATTAGTTAAATAATAATATATTTTATTATTTATCATGATTTTATCTTCATGTAAATAAATAATAAAATATATGGTTGGACCCATTAATGTGGTGGTTGAAAAAGGTCACATTATAATGGTCAAATTATCTTGCCTATTTAATAAAAAGTTTATATTGTAAGATGCAATATTAAAAAAAAGTTGAGACAAATGAGGAAATGTGGACAACACATTTCTAGGTAATGTGAAGATTGATTTAGAATAAGTGAGAAGAAGAAATATTTATTGGAAAACTTGTTAGTTTCTCATAATATGAATAATCTTTCTAGATTTTTTACCTTTTGGATGTTTTTCCATGTATATTTTATGTTATTTTCATGTATGCCTTTGCTCTTGATCTCATATCTATATCCATTGTTTGCATGCATTATTTTTCTTAATTTATCATTCTACGTAGCCTCTACTTCTTTGGCCTACTTATAAATAACCTTTGCTTCTTTGGCCTAATATTTTTATTTTTGTTCTTTTGTAGCTTCATGTTGCCGGTGTTGCACCTCCTGTGCAGCTACTTGTTATGTATTTTCTTATTATTTTTTCTTTTTATCCTCCTTTATTATTTTCTTTTCATCCCTCTTTTTTGATCTTATGGATCTTCTTATTACTATGTAACTCTTTTTTGTGGCTCAGCCTAAGGTAAACTTGTTTCTTCAGGCTCCTCCATTGCCTCTAGTACATCAATCTTGGTGACTTTTTGAGTTTCCTTTGAAGAGGTTGATTCTATCATAATACCTCTCCACAAAAAAAAATTGTGTTGATAATGGTGGGGTAGTTGGGGTCTCCTTGACTCTCTTTGTAGCTTTGGTCTATAGTTGTTATTTTGAAGCTTGTGTTTCCTATGCACCAATCCCTTTTGGGTATTTTCCAAAAGACACCATCCTTTCTCTAACATGTTGTGTTGGAATTTTTTTTAAATGAATCCTTAGCTTGCACTTTGGATCTGGTAATGGAATTTCTTCTAACAATTTCTCTTTTTCTTACACATTCAAATATCTCTTAGTTGGATCTATGTGAAATATCTCGAATACCAATTTTTATCATGCTACTTATTATCCTACAATATCAACAATGATGGAAGTGGGGTTTACATGATGTCAACCCAAAGATCATGCCTTACCTGATTTTGCACTTGACAAGTGTACATTGATTTCCAAAATAAAAATTATTTCTCCTCCTCATTATCATATATGTCATGATCGATGTCCTCGAGCATGTCTTCAATACTTCATGTTCTTCCACTCCCATTTCTAGCAAGTCATACTAAGCTACGATGTTTGTAACATGCATATTATCCAACCAAGACTTTGTCTATCATGTCTGTTTTTTGGGTGGAGGAGATGAGGCTCATTACATAGGTTCCCTCCTTTTTTGTTTCTCTTTATGGGTTGGGGTTGTTGAAACTTGTGGTGGTACATGTGGTTGTGCTTGTTGTTGTGCTTGTATCTGTTCTGATGTGGTTGTTTCCCTTGTGGAAGAATAGATCAAAGAGGTGGAACCTTGTTTGTAGCTAAATCATTTTACCTCCATACTTTAGCCTTTGATTTTACCATTTTAATTAATAATGACATTATGGTAGTAGTTGGAGTGTCAAAATCATGAACTTTAATTTGAATGTCATTGTGTATCTTTCTAACTGATGCATATTGTCCTAAAAATTACATGACATCTTATGGGATTCTTGGGAGTGTTTTGATCAAGGCTAGGGCCTCCATACACCATGTATTAAACCACCCTAATTATTCATAATAATACCATATTTTAGTCTATGTGATGTTTACAAGGGTAGTGGTAGGCCAAACATATGTAGTAATATTGATTGGTCTTAGTGGATATTTACACTATGTAGGACATAATAGTAAGACAAAAAAATGATATTGAAATGTTTATAAGCCACCTTCAAGTACCTTCTTGATATTAGTGGTGAGCTTTGATGCTAAAAAATTGGGCTAATTGAAGTCCTCCCACTTTTGTATCATGCAATACACAATATCAATTACTCCCTTAATTGCCTTCTTGGTGTGTTTAGTAGTATGCCAAAATCTTTTTGTGATGCATTCAATCACAATGCTCAAAGCATCTTATATTGAATGAATAATTAAATTCCTCTGCATACTATTATGGTATACTTCTCTTGAATGTCTAAATAGATTAGTGGTGTAGTATATTTGCATTGAGGGAGGGATTTCCCATGACTAGGGAGGCTTATGGCTCTTTCCATAGATGGATCATCGATCTAGATTGTAATATCGTAGGAAAAATGGATAGTCCCTTGATTATGTCAACTTAAAAGAGTGAGTATGACCTCATTAAGCTACCCAAATGTAGGTATATTAATTAACCTCTCTATATTTTAACCTCGCATTGGATGTGTGAATACTAGGGTGTTGGCTTGTATAATTTCTTGATGTCCAGGAGAAAAAAATCTTAAATAACCATTATTTTTCCTTTTATCATACCTATCTTTTCATTGCTACCTTCCCATACTTATTTCATGACCTCTAGAAGTTGGCTTTAGTTATTCATCCTTAGTCTACTCTAGAAGCCAATTATGTATTATGATTATAACTTATTCTTGTTGGTTACGAGGGTTAGGATGCCAAAATCACACTGCACAAATATACTACCCTAACAAAATGAAACACAAACAAATAATGTGAAATCCTAACTAAATGGTGCCACTCAGCACCCACCCATATTATCAATAGAATGATAGAGATTAAAGGTGATAATCCTTAAGCCTACAACCATTTACACATCCTAATAGTATGGTTCCTTGAATATATTTTAACACAATAGTACCATGTTGTGAAACTTCATGTATAATGTTTCTATCTAGTACATAGTTTTCTAGGGAATGTTCTAAACCTACTATCATATAGAAATACCATTTTCTCTAGATAAAATTATTTAGTTCATAAGTTATGATCATTCCATGAATTTTAACTTAAATTATTTATCTCTTGTGTCCATAATTCCCTTTTTCAACTTTCATCCATCTTAGTCAAGTCCAATAACCTTTGCTTTAGAGAGTTGTGATCACACAACCTCATAATTATTGTAATACACAAGCTCAAAACTATATACTCTATATAGGCATTACTATTTGAAGCCCATAAACAATCTTAAAGGGAGTGAAAATAATAGTGTGATTATAATATTTTATGTATTCCTAAACAACCATAGTAATGTGATCCACCCAATCATCCCTTTGTACATTACAAATCTTTGTTAGCATTTTCTCCAATACCTTGCTTGATACTTTAGCCTACCCATTCACTTGAAGATGATAAGTCATGATTTTTTGGTGCAATATCATAAACTATTTATTGAGAGTCTTGATAGTTTGTTTGAGGAAATGTGTTCCTCTATCACTAAAAATCGTAATAGGACATCTGAACCTTGTGATGATTTTTCATATAATAACTTGGTAGCATCCTTCACACCAAAACATGGGGTTATAGTTTTTTCCACCAATTTGGTGAAATAATTAGTTGAATTAAAAATATACCATTCATGACTTCACTTTCTAGCAGGATTTATAGGCCTAATAAATTCAATTCCTGATGCAAGAGCATCAAGCTAAAACAGACACCATTTTTGAGTTATAGTAAACAGAGGTCAAACTTGGTAAAAATTGGATGTCAATGTGTGTAAGGGATTTTATTAGGTCCATTTATTCCCTTGGAGTCCATTTGGAGTCATAGAGGTGTGTTATATGGATTCTAGGAGTTTTCCCTAGAAATTTGAAAATTCAAATGCTTCAAAGAGCCTAGGAGGGCTTAAACATGGTTTAAAGAGGTTAGATGAGTGAATAATGGTTTAATAAGGCCAATATGTATTTTTAAGTGTGTTTTTAATCCAAAAAATTCTAATTCATTATATTAAGAAGATATTTTTATTAGTATAATCCCTAATCATACATTAGATTGATAAATGAAAGTTATATTTTGTAAATAACAAAAGAAATGAACATGGAAGTTGGTGAAAATAGAGTATGGTACGTGAGTTTAGAGGTTATATGGTTTATTATATGTGATATATATGTGTAAATAATCCCTAAGAAGTATAAATAGGGAGAAATGAGTAAAATTTGATATACCTCTCAAGGAAGATGGACAAATCCTCTAATAGACTAAATTTTGTAATCAAGACTATCAAAGTTGAATAAAAGAATTTTTTTTTGAGTTTGTTGTTCTCTCTCTAGTTTATAATTATGTAATATTTGTAATTCATTTTTTTTATGAATCCATAATTCCATGTACAAGGTTCTGATATGTTTATTTTAGGATGAATGTAAGGAATACAAATTCTAAGTAAAGAATAGGAAGGTGAGTAAGATTCTTGGTTTGAAATCCTTTAGATAATTATGTTGTTTGTGAAAATTTATGTAGTGAATGTAATCATTTTATGGTATATAATTCATGTAATGAAACTCAATTCAAAGATTGTAACTTGAACAATCAGTCTTTTTGGAGGATGAAACCTTGTGTATACAATCCCCACCCTAGTTGTAGGGTGTTGAGAAATAACATAAGATAGGGAAGCATGATTGATTGTTTAGTTGAATGATTATTGACATATATTTATGAGAATAATTTTTTATTAATATCTCTTAGAAGTGGGTAAATCCTTGGGATAGAATCTAGGTATTAAACAAAACACAGTCCTATGTAATGATACCCATGTTTACATAGTCAAGGAATAATAGAGTAGTGCAATAGGTTAATAGAAGTGAAGGTACATTAAGTAAAGTGATCCAATAATGTAAAAAAGTGTATAACCTCTATAAATAACATAGTTTAATATTATAATGTTGGTGAGAAAGTATAGACCTCAGAAGTGTTACATGATCCTATGTTAAGACTCAAGACTTTAAGCTTTGTGGTGTACAAGCTTTGGTATAATATAGAAAGGTATCACTGAGCATTAGAAAAGTAATAAAATAATAATATATACCTAATAGAGGCATTATAATTTTTTAAGGAAAACTATAATCAAATTCATTACACTTGGACCCTATTTTTCCATGCACAGTCAACATTATGTACAAAGTTTATTGTGTTTCATTGTGTTTCAAGTATTTAATGCATTGAAAGGATAAATAAAGTGTATATGAAGATGAATAATGTCAATAAATACCTAATCATGTAATTATTTCCATTGTAAGCTTGATCAAAATTGAGATAACAAATTTGTTACCCTCTCAGGCCTGAACATGGCATAAGAAACCCTAAACTAGGGTTTTGATGATTCTTAGAGATACCAAACGTCATAAAAATACAAAATTTTGTATTTTTTCTTACCTAATCATGTTTTAAGATATTTAGGTGTTTTTGGAGTATTAGAGTATGGTAATTTATGGATATCAATAGTTGAGTTTTAATAGGGCTAAATTAGGCCTAACGAGGGGTAATTAGAGAGCAGTCAAGGTTAGCAAGTGGTGAAATCAAATGAGATAGGTATTTAAACTTCATCAAGAGTGGAATATATACGTAAGGTGCCTTAAAGTTTTTATATATCTGAAGGAAAGGTGTCAGGTTTCTCAAACAAAGGAAAAAGGCTAAATCAGAAGGCTAGAAGCTTTAAGGACATATGGTGACCATAGAGTGAAGTGAGTCTTGAGTAGTAATTAAGTAATTATAAATGGTAAAACAAAGTGTAATTATACTAATAGAGAATATCCATGGAAAAATATGGAACCTTTGCAACCTAAATCAAGTTTTGGTCCTTGTGACCTAAGAGGAAGGTACCTAGTAAGCAACTAGGAAGAGATTGGAATCAAGCTTGTGAGTGTGATGAATGGAAGGAGGTAAAGGGTGAGTGGTGACTATATGGACAGAGTTCAATACCATCAAGGATGTTTTAATAAATGTATAAGTAATAAGTACTAAATAAATAAGTTTTAAGGCCTAATATTCAAAGCAACAGTTAAATTATGGAAGAAAAATTCAATCAAACCATGGCAAGTGAATTTGATTAGTTAGATTGAGAACCAGATAATGATTATATTGAAGACATATCCCCATGCCTCTACATAATTTGGTATAAGATCAAGGTTATTTTTATTTTAGTTTTATTATGAAGTTCTTTGAAATTTGTCTAATTTAAATTGACAAAGCATGCTATGAGGAATGCTTGAGATGGCACTTGCAAGGTATTGAGAGAAAAGAAGATGTTAAAGGTCTAATACATTGAGTTCAGTATAGAGGTATATCATATTGAGGAGAGAGAAACAATAGACCTAAATTCCTATGATAAGGACAAGAATTTAGTCAATAAAAGACTAGAAAAGATAGGTCGAAAAGAGAGCATTGAAGTTCCAAGAGAGAATAGATAAGAAAGAAGAATCCAAAATAGAGTTAAAGAGGATAAGAAGAGGTCCTAGATAGAGGAATAAAAGAATATTAAAGGTCCAAAATAGGTCTAAAATGCAAGGTTGATACACTTTCTAAGATGAAGGTCTAGATAGGCCTGGAAAATAAAGAAAGTGAGAGAACATGGATATAGAGAGAGAAGTGAAAGACATAAGAAGATAATTATGGCAAGGTATAGAGGGGATAAAGCTCATGATGAATATCATAAGAGAACAAGAAATCCAATGGAATTGATAAAATGTGATAAGGAGAGTGAAGTGGTCATTAGAGTCACTTATGAAAGAGAGAAGGCAAAAGAAATGTGTCTTGAGAGATGAGAATAAGAAAGAGAGAGCAGCCCAAAGAGACATGAGAAGAGAGATGTTTCCAAGTGAGAAAAAAATAGTGAGATTAAGAAGATATTTCTTGTTGAGGAGAACAATAATAATGTATAAGTTCCAAGAAGAGCATATGAAGGTGAAGACAAGAAGAGATGGAATATGTTTATGCCAAAGACATTCAAAGAGACTATGTGGTCTCTCATTTTGTATGCTAACATTGATTTTAATTTTGTGTATGCGGGTATGAATACAAGTGTGTTAAAGTCTAAGCATGATCATTCAAGGTTGATGAAGGATGGGCCAAGAATGTTACCCATCAAGTGGCAAGAGGATGATAAAGAAAGAGAATCTTTTGAAGAAGATCAAGTTGGATATTAAAGGTATACCACATGTTGAAAATGAAGAGAATGAGGAATTTATGATGCATTGCCAAGTATAGTGGCTAAAACCAAGGAAATGGTACACCAATAATACGTGAATATCACCCCAGAACATATGGAAGAAGAGATAAGCTTTCATAAATTTTAATTGGAGGTAAATGAATGCCTAAATGTTGATTTTGATTACATCTATGATGAAGGAAAAGCTAATGTGTAGATTGGGAAAAAGAATGACAAATTGTATCCCTTACTAAGAGAACAAGGGTATGGATATGTATGGCCTAAATGGATTAAACAAGAATGTAATTATAATTAAGAGGAGAACATCAAATAAGAGGTCAAACAAGGCAAAGACATAGATGGAAAATAAGCACAAGTGTGGAAACCAAGTACAAAAGGCAAGGTACATCAAGTTTGCATGGTAGAGAGCAAAGGTATGAAGCATGCAAAGGATGAAAGGATAAATAATTGGCAGCATACAAAGGTATAAGTAATAAAATAGGTGATAAAAATAAATAAAAGAGTACAATAAGATCATGTTACAAGTGTACTCCAAGAAAGCATGAAGGTTGAAGAAGATGGCAAGCCTATGAGGCAAGTAAAAGAGATGGTGCAAGAAATCCAAAAAAATGAGATGAAAGTACAGCCATATGAGTACATATAAGATAATAATTTACAATATGTGTTTTAAAATGTTGTTTATGATGATACTTTTAAATTTGATTCTAATGATTAAGATCTTTTATATATGGAAACCATTACCTTGATGGATGATTGTGTAGCAAAGCAAGATGAGGATGAATAACCTCAAAGAATGATTGAGAATAATGGTATGAAGCATGAGGAGGTTAATATGACTCTAAAAAATGAATTATTCAAAGGATAAGACAAAAAATAAGTTGTCAAATATAAGGAAGAGTAATGTGGACCAATATTTGATGAGGATTCTAAAGAGATGGATGTTTCCAAGTTGCAAGAAGAGTTATAAATGTTAGAGGACATGTTCATTACATCCAAGGGGCTGAAATTAGGTTAGTTACAATAGGTAAAGTTCAATATGAACTCCAATAAATATAAAAATAGAAGCAGCAAAGAGAATTACAAAGAGTTATGTCAACAAGACCACAAGCAAGCAAGCAAATGGAGAATGAGCAAGTACACAAGGTGAGTTACTTAATTGCAAAAGATACAACTGAATTTATATATGATAAGAATTGATATGGAATGACAAATATGGTTCAAATCATATTGTATTATGATGATAATGAGTGGAACAAAAGGTTGTTCTTGCATAATGAGCAAGATGATAGAAAAAGACATCAAAAGGAGAAGGAAAGTAAATTAGAGGAAGCAAGAGAAATTAAAATGGGGAAAATTATAGATTTTTAAATTCATGAGAGTCCATTAGAGCCTAATAAAGAATATGATGGTATGAACAAGAAGAAAAATCCACTAAACAAGCAAAAATCAAGTGAAAACAAAGAGGAGATAATCTATCCAAAAAACATGAGGAAAGAGAATAAGCTATATGTGGTTATAGTTGAGTATGAGAAAGGAAAAATTCAAATGAAATAGGTGGTAGATGTATCAAATAATACATTATAGTACTGGGCACACTTCATAGAGGTGGAGGATGCATGGACACAAAGACTAGACAAAGCCAGGAAGGGGACAAGAAAGAGTTTAGAAAAGAAAAATAAACAAGAACATAAAATCAGCATCATGTTGAGCATGAAGGACCCAAAAATATTGAATTTAAAGTCAAGGAAAAATATTTTTGGCTCAATTTTTCTCCCTTTTGGGGAATATGATGCAGGAGCATAAAGCTAAAATACACACCTTTTTTGAGTTATAGTCATAAGAGGTCAAAATTGGTCAAACTTGGTCAAAATTGGATGTCAGTGTGTGTTAAGTACTTTATTAGGTCCACTTATGTCTTTGGAGTCATAGAGGTGTGTTATAGGGATTCTAGGATTTTTCCCTCCAAAACTAGAAATTTGAAAATTTAAATGCTTCCAAGAACCTAGGAAGGCTTAAACATGGTCTAAAGAGGTCATATGAGTGAAAAATGGTTCAATAGGGCCAATATGTATTTTTAAGGGTGTTTTTAATCCATAAATGTCTAATTCATTATATTAATAATATATGTTTAGTAGTATAATCCCTAATCATACGCTGGATTGACAAATAGAAGTTATATTTTGTAACTAACAAAAGAAACCAACATGGAAGTTGGTGAAAATAGAGTATGGTATGTGATTTTATAGGTTATATTGAATAGGATAATATGAGAGAGATCCAAAAAGTATAAATATGGAGCCATGAGGAAAATTTTCTATACCTCTCAAGGAAGATGGACAAGACCTCTATGGATTGAATTTTGTAATCAAGACTGTCAAAGTTGAATAAAAGAAGTTTTTGAGTTTCTTGTTCTCTCTCTAGTTTATAATTGTGTAATATTTATCGATAATTTCATTTAGGAAGCCATAATTAAATGTACAAGGTTCTGATATATTTTTTGCTAGATGAATGTTAGGAGTACAAATTCCAAGTAAAGAATAGGAAGGTGAGTAAGATTCTTGGTTTGAAATCCTTTAGATCATTATGTTGTTTAGGAAAAGTGATGTAGTGAATGTAATAATTATAGGGGAGATAATTCATGTAATGAAACTCAATTCAAATATTTCAACTTGAACACTCATCCTTTTTGGAGAATTAAACCTTGTGTATACAATCCAAACTCTGGTTGTAGGGTGTTGAGAAATAAGGTAATATATGGAAGCATGGATGACTGTTTATTTGAATGATTATTGATAGATATTTAGGAGAATCATGTCTTATTAATATCTCTTATAAGTGGTTAAATCCTTGGGAAAGAACCCAAATATTAAACAAAACACAATCCTATGTAATGATACACATGTTTGCATAGTCAAGGAATAACAAAGCAGTGAAATGGGTAAATAAAAGTGAAGGGAAATTGAGTAAAGTGAGATAATAATTTAAAAATATGGATAACCTATATAAAGAATAAATTATAATGTTGGTGAGAAATTATAGACCTTATAAGTGTTTCACAGCCCTATGTTAGGTCTCAAGATTTTGAGTTTTGTGATGTGCAAGCTTTAGTATGATATAAAAATGGATCTCTAAGCATTATAAAAGTAATAAAATATTAATATGGACCTAAAAAATTCCTTAGAATGTTGTAATGAAAACTAGAATCAAATACATTACACTTGGACCCTATTTTGCCATGCATAGTCAACATTGTGTACATAATCTAATGTGTTTCAAGTATTTAATGCATTGAAAGGATCAATAAAGTCTATGGGAAGATGAATAAGGTCAATACAAACATAATCATGGCATTATTTTCATTTGAACCTTTATCAAACTCAAGATAATGAATTTGTTACCCTTTTATACCTGAATAGGGCATAGGAAACCCTAAACCGGGGTTTTGGTGATTCTTAGAGATACCACCATTAGAAAAATACCAAATTTTGTAGTTTTTCTCATCTAATCATGTTTGAATAGATTTAAGTTTTTTTGGAGTGAAATAGTATGGTAATTTATGTATATCAATAGTTGAGTTGTAACAAGGTTAAATTAGGCCTAACAAGGGGTAATTAGATAGCAATCAAGGTCAGTAGGTTGTGAAAGAAACTGATATAGGTCTTGAAACTCGATCATGAGTGCAATAGAGATGTAAGGTGATCTAAATTTTTTATAGATATTAAGGAAAGGTGTTAGGTTTCTCAAACAAAGTAAAAGGGCTAAAATAAAAGGCTAGAAACTTTAAGGACATATGGTGACCACAGAGTGAAGTGAGTCTTGAGTAGTAATTGAGGATTTTTAAAGGGTAAAACTAAGTGTAATGATACCAACAGAGACTATCCATGGAAAAATATGTAACCTTTTCAACCTAAGTCAAGTTTTGGTCCTTGTGACTTAAGAGGAAGGTGCCTAGTAAGCAACTAGGAAAAATAATCAAGCTTGTGAGTGTGATGAATGGACGGAGGTAAAGGGTGAGTTGTGATTGTATGGAAATATTTCCATACCATCAAGGAGTTTTTAATAAGGGTAAAAGGAATAACTACTAAATAAATAAGTTTTAAGGCCTAAGAGTCAAAGTAAGAGTTAGATTATGGAAGAAGAATTCAATCAAACCATTGCAAGTGAATTTGATCAGTTAGATTGAGAAATAGATAATGATGCTATTAGAGAATTATCACCATGAATATATACCAATTCCCCATTATTCAAATGGTTTCTCTAAAAGCTTTGGGACCAACAGCATCTCATCACATTGATTTGGCTTGTCGATTTGTTGGCATACATTGTATACTTAGCTACTATGTGCATATCTTAAAAAAATTTACACCACTAAAGACCAATTATTAATATTTTATTTACAGTGGATTCACCTAAAAACTGACCTATAATTACTTTATGATCTTCTTGAATAATTTATGGTCATTCATGTTCTAGTGCTACTTTACGCAACACATCATCTTTGCCCAGCTTGTACAAAAATTCATTAATGAGACTATAGATCAAGTGACCATTTGATTTTTGTCCCTTTCTAGATAGTGTGTAGGGAATTTATTTTGCCCCAAAAATTTATCAATATCCTCCATATTATCTAAAATTATATCAGCCCTAAGTAATTGCGCATCTAGGAATTTATCTTCTAGTTCTTCTATCTCCTCCCCATTGTGTAGCCAACTCAAATGATATGGCCCAATGTTTTCTTAACCTGATTTGACATTGATACAAAATTCAAATTATTAAAATATCATAAGCCACCTAGATATGCATCCTCCCAACACTATCTTGTTAACTAGGTAGTGTAGTGCTTGTTGATCCCTAAAAAAACTCAAATGGTGAAGTCAACAAGCAATGCCAAAAAAATTGTATCTTAAACACCATAGTTAATACCTCTCTTTTGGTAGTTATATAGTTATTTTCTATAGATTATAGTTTTCTACTTGAAAAATATATGGGATGATCCAACCCACCTTCACCACGTTATGCTAAAATAACTCCTACCGTAGTACTAAAAGCATCCTCATGTACGTGGAATGGTTTCTTCCAATCAAGAAAAACTAGAATTGGTTTTATTACCAGCATTTTTTAACTCAATGAATATTAATTGGTATTATGATGTCCATTTAAACCATGTATTTTTATGTAGTAATTTCTCCATGGGCACCGATATGGCTATGTATCCTTTGATAAATTTCTTATAGTATTCAATATGATCGAGAAATATGTGCACTGATGTAGAGCTAGTTGAAGGTGGCATCCCTACTATTATAGTAATCTTATCTAAATCAACAAAAATAGCATCACTACATACTACATGTCCTAATAAAACTCTAAAAGGTGTAAATAATAGACACTTCTTTAAATTCAAAAAAATGCACAAAGCACAACAATGCTCTAGCATTAATCACAATTTTGACAATTGTTCTTTAAATAGAGAGAAAATATCCCAGTCATCCAAATAGACTATTATAAAGTCATGCATGAAGTCTTTTAATGCATTTACTACAGTCTTAATAAATAATGTAGACGTATTATTTAAGCCAAAAGGCATTAACTTATATGTAAATGATCCTTATTTAGTTACAAAGGTAGTCTTAGTTTGGTCCTCCTTTATGATGGGAATCAGATGGTACCCACTAAATCCATATGTGAATGAATACACTTCACACCATGTAACAGACTCAAAGACATCATCTATGAATGGTATTGGGAATGGTTCTTTGATGCAAGCATCATTGAGTGCATAATAGTCCCTAGACACTTGAATATCCCCTCTTTTATTTAATTACATAATAATAGGACTTATACTTTATAAAATGTATAAATGATAGTAGCTTCTTGCATTTGATCCAATTCAGCCTTTACTTTAATTTTCATATTGGGTTTGAGACTATAGGGATGATTTTTGATAGGTTGTGCACTCTTTCAATTCTTTATGCATCTCTCCCAAAGATGGATCTATACTTTTTAATTTTGATAATTTTGTTGGGAACACATCTTGATAATCCCTTAGTAGTTGCAAGGCCTCCAAATTTTGTTCTTACCCCTAATAGTCTCCCACAGTCGCAAGCTAAGGATCCAACTCTATTATAATGTTCCATTCAATATTTATCAGGGTATCCTGGTATACTTTGATTGATATCCTAGTTAGAGAATCTTGTAGAATACACTTTCCTTTCCACTATGGGATGTTTATGTTGTGATGTCCTTCAACTTTCTCTACACTTTGAACTAGTTTTGGTTCAACTTTCCAATTTGGTTCAAAGAAACCTTCTAGCTCCATATCTCCATCACTATCACTGAACTCTATCAATTCCTTTGTTATTCTAATACATGTCTTAATAAGAGTTGGTTCTTATTTACTATCCTTATAATTATGAAGTAACAAATTCAATTCCTACACAACTTCATGTTGGGATGATGATTTAGCTATAGTGGCTAATTCTTTATCTCGTCCATGACATATAAATATTTTGATCTTTTGTAAGGTATTATGCACCACTAGATCATCATCATCAAACACAAAATTTTGAATAAAATCTTATCACATTTGTGCCAAATTTTTGGACTTTCCTACACTTTGATGCATATACTAGGTCATTGGTAGAGGTGCTAATGTATGACTAAAAATGTGCACCCAATACCTTGGATCTACTCCCTACACAGTCCATATATACACACACTAATGAATGTGCAACTTATGAAATTAACCTTTTTGAAATAAAGGCCATTTTGAATTCATAGTAGTTGGCAACTGGAATCTTACATGTAAAAAATTGCATGGTTCTTCTCAGTAAATTTTTGAATTTCTATGCACTGCCAACCAAGTTGCATTTGTCCCTTTCAGTGTATAGTTGAGTGCACTAACTCATTTATCCACCTATGGAACATGGTGTTTAATCCTTAATATTAAAGGATTTAAATCCTCTATCACAAAGTATTGAGGTATCTATCATTTAATAGTGAACACCATGTGTAGAGGTTGTATCTCATGATCTATTTGAGTTTAGTTCAACATATGAGTGACCAAGTCACCACTTATGGATGATATCATTTCCCAAGGTAGAACACCCTCTAGAGTAGATTATGTGTAATCCATCATTATTTCACCTATATTATATATAAAATATGTATGATATGCTCTTATTATTTTTGATGTAGCATTATTATTGTCGTTGATTTCAAAGTCATGACAGATGTCATTTATGTTAAGGTCAGTCTTGAGGATATGCATGATGAAATGGTGTGTGATAAATGAGTTGTGTCTCTATGATAAAATATAATTATAAGGAAACCTATAATTTATTTTAAGGATTGATTACATTTCAAGATTCAAAATAAGTATATTGTTGAGCACTACTACTAAGGCACATACAAGGTAAGCACACATGGGTTAACTAATCCATATATTCTACATGAGGTCTTAGAAAAGGGTTGTAATGTGATATATCTCATAAATTATATTGATAATATCATTATCTTTAGATAATCATGTTTGAATAGTGACATCATTGAGAGCTAGGTTGTTTGTGTCCAAACTCTAAGTATTAGGTATTTTGAGTAGCCTGGTCTAGCTCTATGAAGAATATGTATGCATAAATCATGGTAAATATTTGTGATTTGGGTTATTATAGCATGATAAATTATCATAATTTTTTTTAACAATTATCAAGACACAAAGAAGCTTACTCATGAATTCAAGGTCTAGTTTTGAGGCTTAATCTTTACTTGAAAGACTTAGTGAATGGCATAGGTCTGGTAACATGATGAGTTGAGTCATTTGAGATCTATGTGAGAAGTTTTGGTAGTTTATGATAATTATATGATATCACATGACATGTGAATGAGGTTTTTAAGATAGTTCAAGAGGTTTCAAGGCATGATCATAGTCTAAGTATGATTGGTAATGTAAGGCCTAATGTATAAAGTGACCTATAGTGGCCTAATGATAGGTCAAGATCATTTAAAAAGGTGGAATATCTATTTAAATAATTTAAAAAAAAATTATAGGTCATGTTAAGTGTGTGTACAAAATTTTAATTCAATACCTAAAGAAGAAATCATGAAAACCTATGATAAGGTTCCCTGTGTGCATAGAATGGGGTATTACAGACCCAAGAAGTGATTTCTTGTACTCATTGGCATGTGAAACCTTTGCATGAGATCCTAATAACTTAACATAATTTTTCTAAGTTTCTATATTTATTTTCCTATAATTGGTTTTGAATATGAGGGGCAACACTTTATGAATGATTGATAAGAAGTGAAACTAGTTAAAACTCTCTCAAAACCCTTATAATGACCCAATAAGAAATATCTAGTCAATTATGGCTCAGAATGGTATTTTTGACCTATTTTTATGTTTTTAATATGTAAATTACTCTTCAAGGTTTCCTTATGTGGTTTTTTTTTGTCAAGAATGTGAGCAAAAGCTACTAAAAACTACTTGTTTCTAAGAATTTTGATGTAGTAGGTAGGGTTGACCAGGTCAAAGCATGAAAATAGATGGAGGATGATGTTTAAGACTTATATTTTATTACATTGAAATTTTTTTAGTTTTTTAAGACCAAAAATGTGCTAAACTGGACATAGAAGTTGGCATATTGCTAAACAAGCCTAATGGGCAAAACAGTGAGAAACTAGGCAACAATGACAATGTGATTAGGGATTGGCTACAAAGGACTAGGGATGGATCCAAATGCATAGGTTAATTATTAAATACCTATTCCTCATATACCATTTTTTTATAATTTTTTATTATTCCTATTCTCAATCAAAAATTTATCATCAAATTGGTTTGTCAAACACAGTGAAGTATGTGTAGAGTGAAGTAGTGAAATTGGTTTGTAAGACCAATAAAGATATATGACCATGAAATATATATTTTAAAATATGATATAAGTATTATAAATTTTCACACAAACCCATTTTTAATATCACATAATTTTTCCCATAGGTGTTCTAAGATTTTATTTTCTTGACTGTGTTTTTAATGCTACATGCAACTTTCTATGTGTATGTGCAAATGATGTTTTTGAGCCATTTTTCACTAAGTTGAAGGATAAAATGGAATTTTATGTGTTATAAAGTATCATATGATCATATTAATTCTTTTTAATTCCCTATTCTATTATTGAGAATCAAATGTTTTTTACTAGTTGTTGACAATGTCTGGTGGTTTTGAGTAAGCCATTTGCAGGAGTGTTACTAAGGCCTTTTGGCCTATGTGGTGAAAAGAAAAGCATCTAGGAATTATTCAAAGTCATAAATATAATATTAATATTATTTTTATGTGTGTTTTATGTGTAAAATTTGTGTATGATGTTCATATTTTCAAGATAGACTTTCTGGTAGTGAGAAGGCCTAATGGCGAGTGGACCTAATTGGATGGTTCAAGGAGTGAAAAGAGCTAAATGGTATTGGGGACATAAGGAGGGATTATGAGTGGTAAATTAAAGTTAAATATGAATTTTTTCATCCATTTTTTAAGGCTCAAAGTTTTCAAAGGATTTCTAAGTGAAACAGGTGCTTAGGAAAGGCCTAATTGCATTAGGTCTCTATTATGCCTAATGGTGGTTTTAGATCTTAAGGGTAATTACTGACCTATGAAATTTATTTTTACTTGTGAAACATGTTTATTTATATATTTAAATCATAATATAATTATGTTTAGGTCCTTTTCTGAACAATATGGGTATGAGAAAGAATCAAGTATAAAGTAAAGGCCTAATGAGCCTATTTTGACTAGTTAGAGAATTGAGCTATTGAGTGAAGGATATAGAGTTTTGGAGAATATTTTAAGGTCATTAATATCACCAGATATATGATATAAATGTTACATGATTATATAAATGTGTTTATATATGTTTTGAGCAAGGTCATTTGACTTAATTCTACCAAGGAAAGGGCTAATTGAGTGAGAATGCAAAAGTGTGAGAAGAGAAAACAAAGGAGGCCATCATCAGTTAAATAAGAAATATGTTTCCAAGGGTGATCATAGATTTAAGGTATCTTAATTTGTGTTTGGTTTTGTATGGGGTTGGATCCTCCTTGTAGGTTGAATCTTATTAAAAGCACTAGTTGAGTTGGTACTTCACTAGTGAGGGATTAGTACTCCTTGTGGGGTTGGTTCCTCACTAAAATTTTTATTCATTAATTATATTAAAGTATTACAAGTTATTAATTAGTGTTTTTTCTTCCCCTATAGGTTTTTCCACATATATCTCATGTCATTATATTATTGTCTTTCATAGATGCTTGTGTATGCATTAACTAATGTATGTAAGTGAATGAATGCTTCATAGATCTTAAGTAAAATTGAAGGAATATTTTAATACTAATAATTCACCCCCATTCTTAGTATATATACTTTCAAAATTTTGTATTAGATCAGGTCCTTTAAATGAGGTCTTACAACCTAAAGGAGATTCTAAACAAGCTAATATGGATAGTCAAGCACAAGGTGGTTTTTTTACAAACAAAGCTCCATTGTTTAATGGATCCAATTATGCCTCTTAGATTTTTAGGATGAGGACATATCTAACATCTCAAGGTCATGATGGTATGTGTCATTGAAGAAATTTAATATCTAGACAAGCTAGAGATGGATGGACTTAATGGAACCCTAATATCTTATGAGATGAGGACAAGTAAAGGAAGACATGCAAAGAAGGAAGCTGCATTCAAGGAAAAAAGGAAGCCAAAAGAGAAGAATTTATAAGTTAATAAAGTCAAATATAATGATTAATATGATATTGATGATGATGATTTGATAGCTATGTTTGAAATAAAGTTGAAGATAGGTTCAGGTAAATACAAGGGTAAGCTACCTTTAAATGCTTCAATTATGGATAGGTTGGACACTTTTCCAATATATGTCATCATAATCGTAAGACAAATTATGATGTATAACATGATGATCATGATGATGATAAAAAATACTATAAATCTGATAAGATCAATAAAAACTTTAGAAGATATGACAACAAGAAAAGGTTATTCAAAAACAAAAGGAATCTTAACACCAAAGAAGATTACAGATCATCTAATGAGAGTGAGAGAAGTGATTTAGAGAGTGGTCATTAAAATCATGGTCCTTATGTCAATGAGTTTTTATTCATGTTTGAATAAGTAAGCTACTCAAATCTAGAAGAATCCATATCTATTGGAGGTGTTATTGGTTATTCAGATGAAGGAGATGAGGTGGATTTTGAGGATGAGTTGATGAATACTCTATAAGAAATGAAGATGGTACAAAATAATAATAGGGTGATGATATCTCTTCTCAAATATTATAAAGAGAAAATAAAATTGTTTGAATCTATACTAAGCAACAAATCCAAGGAATAAGAAGAAATAGGCAAATAGGTGAAGAGTCAACTTGAAACTGTGACTACATGCCTAGAGGCAAAAGAAGAAGAATGTGCAAGGTATGTAGCTAAAGTGAACTCATTAAGAGATAAATTGAAATAAACATCAAATAAATTCAATCCCTTTGTAAGGTTTAAAAAGAATGCCAATGATCTAGATAACCTTCTTAGTATTCAAAATATTGATAATGATAAAACAGGTCTTAGTTTTATTAGAGATCAAGAGAAGGACACTAATGTGATCAAAAATGTCAAAGATAAACCAAATAATGAGGGTGCTGATAAAATAAAGGTTAATACTATCAAGAAAACTAATAACATAAGGTATGTTGATCCTTTTGATGGATATTGTTATTTATGTAACCAATTTGGTCATAGAGCAAGGCATTGTAAAAATCCCTTCAAGAATGAATTAGCATGAAACTATGAGATGAACCATCAACTAATAGGTACGGGTCATGGTGTGTTTCCATCTAGAGGGATAATATGTTTCAATTATCATAAATTTGGTCATATTGCAAAATATTGTAAGCATGACTTCTCAAGACAAGACAAGAAATTTGAGGATTCTACAATACAAGAAAGAAGACAAAATAGTAAGTGTAAACCCAAGGTAGTTAAGGTTGATAACCAGTATGCAAGTCCAAGTGGACTATTTACCATGGTAGAGAAAAATCAAGATTCAAAGGAGTGCCAAGAATTTTCTCTATCAACTTAGATTATTGATGAAGGATTCAAGACCATTAAATTAATCTAGAACATTGCTCAAAAAAGGATTGAGGAGGTCAAGCCAGAAGGATAAATCAAGCATAAGAGGATCATGAATGAGGTTTAGTCTTGTAAGGACATAGAGATCTAGGAATATCCTAAATTTATGTTATTTTAGTTCTCTATAGTAGAGGTGACTCCATTAGGCTTCATGGAGACACTTAGCCAAGTAGTAAGAAGCATGAAGGATGTTTGGTCATAGGGGGAGTTTTATGGTCTTATGAGACCTTCATATTAAGTTCCAGTCAAGACTTTTGTTATAGAAGTCATCACAAGATACAAGTCACAAAAATTTTGCATGATGACTTAATCAAAACAAGTCACAATTTTGAAAATGTCTAAAATTATCATGGAAACAAGGGAAGCCAATCATGCCTCATGAGTAGGTATGTAGTCCAAGGTTTAAGGATCAAATAGTTGACAAGAAGATCAACCTTTGTCATTAATGTCAAAGGGGGAGAAAGTTCCTATTTGGTAGAAAGAACAAGTACTAAATAAGATCCTTAGCCACCTTGGAAACCTATTTCTAGTTTGAGGTGATGATAAATATTTACTATGTTAAGATGTTTTTCCATCAATGAAAAAGGGGGAGCCTATTGAAGTATGTTCATATTGTTTGTGATGTAGCATTGTTGTTGTCATTGATGTCAAAGTCATGATAGATGTCATTTATGCCAAGGTCAGTCTTGAGGTTATGCATGATGAAATGGTGTGTGATAAATAAGTTGTGTCTCTATAATAAGAGATAATTTGAAATCAAATTGACTTTTATTCTAAGGATGGATGACATGTCAAGGTTAACTTCAAGTTTCAAAAGAAGCATATTGTTGAGCACCAACACTGAGGAGCATACAAGGTAAGCACACATGGGTCAACTAGTCCTTGTATTCTATATGAGGTCTTATCACAAGGTTTTAAAGTCATAGACATCATAAAGTCTGTTGAAAATAGCCTTTTCTTTAGATAACCATGTTTTAAGAATGACATCATTGAAAGCCAGCTTGTTTGTGTCCAAACTCTAAGTAATAGGTATCTCGAACAACTTGGTCTAGATCTGTGAATAAGATGTATGCATGAATCATGGAAAAGCTTTATGATTTGGGTCAATAAAGTCATGATAAATTATCCTAATTTGTGTTAAAATTGAGCAAGATACAAATACGCTTATTGATGAGTTTTAAGGTCTAGTTTTGAGGCTTAATCTTTACTTGAAAGACCTAGTGAAATGGCATAGGTCTAGTAGCATGATTATTTAATCCATTTGAGACATATGTGATCAAGTTTGGAAGTGTATGATAATTATATGAGATCACATGACATGTAGATGAGTTTTTTAAGATATTTCAAGAGGCTTCAAGGCATGATCATAGTCTAAGTATGATTGGCAGTGTAAGGCCTAGAGTATAAAGTGACCTATAGTGGCCTAATGAGGGGTCAAGATAATTTAAAAAGGTGTTATATCTCTTTAAATAATTGAAAGAGGTGTGAGAGGTCATTTTAAGTGTGTGTAAAATGTTGGAAGTCAATACTTGAAGTAGAAATCATGAAAACATGTGATAAAGTTCCATATCTGCGTAGAATGTGGTGTTACAGACTTGAGAAGAGATTTCTTGTACTTGTTAGCATTTTCAACCTTTTCATGATATCATAAGAACTTAATTTAAGTTTGGTAGGTTCCCTATATTAATTTTCCTGACATTGGTTTTGAATATAAGGGGAAATCCTTTATGAATGATTGCTAAGAAGTGAAACTAGTCAAAACCCTCTCAAAACCCTTATGATGACCCAATAAGAAAGATATTATTATTTATGGCTTAGAATGGATATTTTGACATAGTTATATGTTTGTAACATGTAAATTACTCTTCAACATTTCCTTATGTGGTTTTATTTTTTCATGATGGTGAGTAGAAGCCACAAGAAACACCTTATTTCTAAGAATTTTGATGTAGCAGGTAGGGTTGACCAGGTTAAAGCATGTAAATAGTTATAGGATGATGTGTAAGACTTATAGTTTATTCCCATGAAATTTTTTAAGTAGGTTTAATACCAAAAATGTGTTAAATTGGTCACATAATTTGTCCTATCACTAAACAAGCCTAATTAGCAAAATAGTGAGAAAACTAAGCAAGAATGAGAATGAGATTAGAGATTGGTTGCAGAGGAATAGGGATGGATCCTAGTGCATGGGGTCATTATTCAAGACATATTACTCCTATACCCTTGGTTTATAAGTGTTTATGATGCCTATACTCAAGCAAAAATTTGTCATCAATCTGGTCTATCTAACATAGTGAAGTCTGTGTAGAGTGAATTACTAAGATTGGTTTGTAAGATTAATATTGATATATGACCATGAAATATATCTATTTAGAGATTATATAAGGATTATAAAGGTTCACACAAACCCATTATAATATCACATAAGTGTTCCCACTATTAGAGGTGCAATCATTAAGAGGGGTGAATCAGTGATGCAAGATAATCAAATGCAATTCCAAACCCTTAATCATTAAACACATACATTCATTAATCATACACATCATTCATATCAATGAACAAGAAATATAATTCAATATCAAGCACACAACACATGGATTATGTGGGAAAACCTCATGGGGAATAAAACCCACTCTCAAACTTGTAAATACTTGGACTACTTATCTTATAAGTTGATTACAAACATGAGACATTAGTGAAGCACCCACTTCACAAGGAGCCCCAGCCCCTAATGATGGATGAGCACCTCCTTCCCTATATTTTTATCACCCAAAACAACACCTATGAAATTAACATCTCTTTATCTCTAATTACCTACCAATCTAATGGAGATATAATAAATATCAGCTCTCTTCAGTCCTACACGCTCTCTCTAGACTTCATGCCCTCTCAATGCCTCTAAAACCACCTTTTGGATCACTTTACAATTTTTTTCACATACTCAATCATAAAACCTACAATAAATCTATCACAACATCACAAACATGAAAAAATAGTCATACACGCATACCTCACACTCCTCTGTCCTCAATCCATCCACCAAACTCACATAATCTTCACCTTTCCTTTGCTCACACTAAAAAATAACAATACTTCACTTATTAACTCTAAAAACCTAAAATTACACTATTATTATATCATAATTATAACTTATTGGTCATACACATAATCTTCAACCTACTTTGTTCTTCAATCCATCCACTAGGCACACTCATTTAATCAACCTTTTAGGCCTTCTCACTTAAAGAGCCTCTTTTAAGCTCATTAGGTATATTAACCTATGTATTTACATAAAAAAACCTTATCAAAAAAATGTACTCATATCTCCTTCTACTTTTAATGGTCCTTAATGACCTAGTATATCTCTTCAAATGAGCTCTTTCCTTTGCTTAAATTTCCAATTATCTAACAAACCAATTTGGCCTTATCTTTATACTGCTCACTCACTCAAGCAACTCTCCCTATCAATCAAATAACATTAAATACTTGAAAAAACATGAAAACATCAATCAATACACATTACATATCCCAACTAACCCCTCATAGGTTGACCATAGCATCCATGGGTCACCCTTTGGTAGCTATACCTTTCAATTAGGCCTTAAAAGCCCTTTTAGGTCTCATGGAGACTTATTCACCCATTTAGCACTACATAAAACAAATTAGGAACACAATATTACCTTAAAAAACATAGGTCCACTCAATATGACCCCTAAAACACCTTCAATATATTACATTCATCTTACTCACCTTTGCATATGCAAGACCTACTCAAATAGTAGCCTTGTACATAAAAACATAATGCATGAACAAAAACTCAACTTATAAGAATTTGTTTATACTAAATATGGATTTTTCAAACCTCAAAAATATATAGAAATGGTATTCATGGAGTCTAAAACACTCTTCAATAGTTAATTCACCTTGAAACATACAAACACCATCAATAAAATCTCAAACATCCTTCTTGGGTCACTTGCAAAAGATGGTCAAACCCATAGTCAACTTTGGAGATTAATAACTTAAACTTATAGATATTCAAACCTTATAACCAATTTTACTATATTCCCCTTGGAGTCCTTTACAACTTTCCTTTTTCCTCCATCAACAAATTCCTCCATATGCTCAATATATAAGCAAAACAATCAACACTGGTTTTCCTTTATTAATTTGAAAATTCAAATTCCAATGGTCACTATTTAATGAAAAATCTTCAGACACATGTCTTCATCTCATGCCCCCTATAAACTTGATCAAATTCACTATGTTTATCTCCTCGAGAGTCTCTTGGCCTTGGCTTTCATTGTTGGTCATTGAACTTTGATCCAAGTTTCTAAGATTGTGATACTTGGCATCCATGCATGCCTTCTATGTACCCTATTATCAATCTCCATTAAGTTAATGTTATTATGCCACTTTTTTTCCTTATGTAAAATCTGGGATTATTAACTTATTGACTCTATTTTCACCATCAATCTCCATTTTCATGGTTGAATGTGCAATATCAATCTTTGATTTGCATGACGAAATGCTCGCCATTGGTCTACTACCAATTCACTGTGATTATGACACATGTCACCATCACATTAAATCTCAAGATCCTTTGACTTATTGAATTTGTGTTCACCATTAGATCTCCATCTACATTATTGAACACATGTCATAGATCTTTGATATTGTAAATTTGGCTAAGTATGGAAACTAGTGAAATATGTCTGGGAGACAACTTTACATTACCATAGCATTTTCTATACATCATGTCAAGATCTAAAAAATGGAATACATGATTTTCTCTCATAGGGGAATCCATACATATACAAAACTACTCCTGATACCTTTACACATGTGAATTTTGACATCATAAATATGCCTACTCAGCCTTATCTACCAAGATGACTAGGAGAACCTAAACATTCATATGACTACTCTGATGAATTATTTTCACTTCCACAATCACTCCAAGCACTCATAATACCCCATAGGGTCTTTTTAACATGACCAAACCATCAATAAAATCCATAAATTACCTCACTAAGTCAAACACTAAAAAACCATGCAAGAAAACTAAAACACATTGAAGCACACTTTGTAATTGTCATTCTAACACACATGACACCTCATCAACATCCTTAGCCACCTTGGAGAAATAATTAAAAACACTCCAACACCCATAAGTATTCTAATATTTGATTTTATTGACTGTGTTTTTGATGCTACAAGCAACTTTTTATGTGTATGTGAAAATGATGTTTTTGAGTCATTTTTTACTAAGTTGAAGGAACCAATGTCATTGAAGGTGTTCTAAAAGTCTCATAAGATCATATGAATATATTCGACTTCATTTAAATCCATGTTCAAGTATGGAGATTCAAATGTTTTTGATTATTTATTGATAGTTTTTGGTGGCTTTGAGTAAGCCATTTATAAGAGTTTCATGAGGCCTTTTGGCCTATGTGGTGAAAACCAAAGCATATAAAGAAGTAGTTTAAGTTATAAAGATATTATTCACATGATTTGATGTGTGGGTCATGGGTAAAATTTATGTATATGGTTTAGGTTTCCAAGACAAACTTTCTAGCAGTTAGAACGCCTAATTGTGAGTGCACCTAATTAGATGGTTAAAGAAGTGAAAATATTAAAATGGTGTTGGGGACATAAGGAGATTTTTTCTTCTATTGGTGAAGGCTCAAAGTGTTCAAAGGAATTATAATTGAAATGTGTGCTTAGGAAAGGCCTAATTGCATTAGGTCTCTATTAGGCCTAATAGTGGTTTTAAATCTTAAATGTAATGACTGACCTATGCAATAGTTGATTCATTTGTGATACATGTGTAGTGATATATTTCAATCATAATCCAATTATGGTGAGGCCTTTGGCTGACAAAGATAGGTATGAGAAAGAATCAAGTATAAATTAAGGGCCTAATAAGCCTATTTTGACTAGTTAGAGTATTGATCTATTGAGTGTAGGATATAGAGTTTTAGAGAATAAGTTAAGGGCTTGAAGATCATCAAAGAACTGAGGCGATATGCCATGAGTATATAACTGTGTTTATGTAGGTATTGAGAAATGTTATTTGACCTAATTCTACCATGGAGAGGAATAATTGAGTCGTAAGGCCTAATAGGTTATGTTTTCACTTTAATTTTCACTTTTTGAGGATATGTCTCAGCTCTCCTCATCCAAGTGGCACAATGGAAACACATCTATGATTATGGGTAGCCTAAGGATGAGGTGAATCTCTAGGTAGGGATAGCTCCCTTGATGTACCACTTTGGATCACTAATATAACTAAACTTTGAGGGAGACAGGGAAAGAGATAATTGAAATCAAACTATCCTAAGGGAGGTGATACATGAAATAAGTCGATGACTTCCAACCAGCATCATGTTACACATGAGAACAAAAGACTAACCAAACATACACTCCTTCAATCTGCATCTTCTCACATCAATTTTACATTATGAGGTTATGGATGAATGTGTAAAGCTCTGAGGACTAGATAAGAGGCCTTGAATAGTACTAGTGAATAGACTAACTCACTTAATCCTTGACATTTCCTAAAACACTTCACATGCCCTATAATAAGAAGCTTCCCAACTATAAATAGGATGCAAGAATGAGACAACATGCTAAAAAAATCTTAGTTATCACTAAGCAAGATCAAAAATTCAAGTAGAAAACACTATGAATATTCATGAAGAGCTAAAAACTTAGTAGTCTTATTGATCAAATGGTATGCAAATGAGCAAGGCTTCACCATACTTAAGTGAAGCATAAGTTACAATGACCAAAATGGTTATTTCTTATGGAACTTGAGAGAGAGAGGAGAAGAGATAAGTCTAAGGGTCATAAGGACACATACCAAGATGAGAAAATTAGTGAATTATGCATGAAAAGAGGATGTGATATGAACCATGTAAGGTTAGGAAGCACAAATATCAATCAAAGCCATAAAACTCATGAAAGGTGGCATGAAATTCCTCATTCTATCTCAGAAAACTACCTTCCTAATTTGGACCTATTTGGACATTCCAAAACTAATTAGGGATAAGTATAATTATTAGAATTAAGGGGAATGTTTTTAGTCATGACTCTTCCTGCATTAGTTGTAGGCCTAGTCATCTAGAATCATCTAGAAGTGAGCCATCATCATCTGCAATCTAAAAAACTCTTCTTTCATGCAGCCTACACATTTTACCTCAAAAAAGGCATCAATTTTCCATGAAAATCCATGGGAGGGAGTGGATGACAATTTTCAAGACCCTTTATGGCCTTAGAATCATTAGTGACACCTTAAAATCAGCTCACTTAAAGTTTTTCACCCTTCTCACTAGCTTGTCCACTATACTAGTTTTGACTAGCTGAGATGAGAACTATTATTTGCACTATTAGAAGGTTTTTAAAGGCATTAAATGTCCATCTAGAGTTATTACAAGTGATAATATCCCTCCCAAACTTTATTTCATCTCTTGAACCTCCTGTAGCCTATAAAACACACAAAATAGTCAAAAGTACCCTATTTTGTACCATGTCCATACAAATACATACAGTCCAAAAGCATGGGGAGTATCTTGAGGGAGTCCTCTACAATTTACAATAACTTTCATGAGAAAATTATGTCATTAGGATATATATCCAACTTTATTCCTCCAATTGGGTCCTTGTCAAGGGTTTTAAATTGTTTTCACCTTTTAAGGTTCATTTATAAAAATTTCAAGTTGAATTTGAAAAAAAATTCCACAACATGGTTGTTTAAGGACCCTATTAACATCTCCAAATTCCTTGAGTCTCCATGCGAAGCACCAAGGGAGGTATGATCATTTTAAGTTACTTATTCGAGCTCTTCCTTAAATTTTTTATAGGCTAGAGTTGATTTTGAGCTAAAAAATGGACTATTTATGGCTTCCCCTACAAGGTGAGAACTTTAACATATCTAAAATGACCCAAAAATCATGTTATAATCTATTATAATTACCATTTAAAGCTATAGTTTAAAATGACCTCCTCTTTGGCTTCTAGGCCTAACCATACCTAATAGCCTGTCTGCACCTTGAAGCCCAAAATGACATTTGATGGTTTTCCCCTACATTAAAATATCTCAAAAACATATTTTTTGACCAAATTAACATGTTCCATTTTTTTATAAGACTTATGCAAGGCTAGAAAGGAAGTTGACTACCCATTTGGCTTTAGGCCAAAACTTTGCCTATTATGTCTACCTACATAATTGAGGATTTAAGATACCTTGTCTAGTTTCATTATTTATTGAAAGTTTATTCATGTTTCATTATGTTTATTTCAACCTCTCCCACCTTCTTGAATTTATATTTTTCTTTTGGTACACTGTTCTATTCTCATTCTCTAAAACTTGCCAGTTTTGACCCTAGGGAAGTACCCTCTGTCTAAGATAAAATATAGGGTACTTCCCCTATCTTTCCAATTAAAATTATTATTTTACAGGATCCTCCAATTAATTTATATTATATATACAAAAATTTATCTCTTGTTCTTATGAATAGACCCTCCAAAATCATGAAAGTCTGAGATAGACTTGTTAGGGAAACTATGTGCAGGGTTTTTAGCAGGAAAACTATGTGATGCATATTTAGGTCCTTTCTTTTCTATTCCATGTCCATCACAAAATATCCATAAGACTATAATGACAAAAATTAAGGTATTTTAAACCTTTATTATTCCGTAAACCTATCATATACTCCTCACACACTTGAACTCTTAAGGTTGTCTTTCAATTCTTAGTTGTGTTTCCTTTTTCAACAGTGACTTATAGGTCATCATGCATGTTATAGTTTGGAAAAAGATTGTAATGAACTTCCATTAAGACTTTAGATTCATTGTATCTTGATTTTGACCCATTTTCTTACCTTAACTAGCATGTATTCTCACTTAGACACCCTATTTCAATTTATTGTCTGCATACAATCAACTCCAGGTCAAATAGGATCATGTAGGTGATAATGTTTGTTCTAAGCATTGAAGATAATGAAAACAACTCTCATTGAAACTATTCATGGTCATCTACCTATGACTTAACTTATTCATTTCATACTTCAGCTAGATCATCACTTGGGACTATATTTTAGCTCATTGTCTACCTATAGTCAGTTGTAAGTGCTCATATCCAAATGAGATATATCTAAAGGTGTGAATGAGAACAAAAATTAACACTAAAACTTATCCATCTTGGTTTATATGAGGGAAAATTTCATATCATTATCTAGGTTACTATTCACCTAGGTTATTTAAAAGGAAAGCACCCTTTAAAACCTCCACTTTTGGCTGGTTGTAGGTAGCTAACCAAGCCTATGTACAGACTGGAGGTGGTATAGGAAGCAAAACACAATGAATTATCCTCCTTAATATGGTATTTTAGATCATGATTACCCATTTAAACCATTGGAAATATTCAAAAATTGTGCATAGGTTATTTTGAAACTTTGGATTAGAAAGGTTCCTTTCAGACTTAGACTTGTAGATGATAATGTCTGAGTTCAATGTTTTTATAGGTAATTTTAGGCCTCTCAATTGCCATCCTCCATTGCTCAGCTTCCCCTCAAACCTTGAAACATAATTATCCTATATTGAGGCTATAATATATGGTCATCAATATGTATAAAAGGTCTATGTAACCCTATGATGAGATATCATCAAAACCCCTAGGAACTTTGTTTTGTATTTTTTATGAAATTGTCCCTAAACTTACAATCATCTGACCTTAGAGCATGTTTCCAACTTCCATTTGTAAATTTAACACATAAAAATATTCTTTAAAATTCTACAAACATACTAGGGCTTTAAGGAATTCTATCACTTACTTTCATGCCTCACAAAAAACCTCTCATCTCTCCAACTGGGGTCACATGTAGGTGGCCTTTTCTTGTATAGGCAACAAAGTGATATTGTAGACAATGTGCATGTTTTCTACCCCATGAGTTCTAGGCTTATATTAATCATAAAATTAATTCTTAATATTTAAAAACATCTGAAATAAAATTCAATGCCTTCTTTAACATGAAATTTTCCCTCATGGCATCTGTAGGTGAATGTTTTCTCATATATGTAGGCAATGAAGAGGAGTACGAATAATGTGTGCATTGTCTTGACCACTAATAGACTCTAGACTCATTCCAATTCCTCAAAATTTAATCCTCACATCTCAAAGTGTCTAAAATAACATTAATACTCATTTTCCAACATGACATCATCCTCCAAGACTCATGTAAGTAAGCATGTTCATGGTTACCTAATTGAAAAGTTATATATGACTGTAATTCCACTTTTCTTACACCATGAAGAAGATTGATCACTAATTAATGATGATAAATGATACACAAATAATTTTAAAATGTTAAACACACCTTTTTGGGCATGTTTCACGTGCCTCATGCACATACTTCACCATAACTGCAAGTAAGAGTGAGCAAGAAGTTGAGTATGATAGTGGACTATAAGTTTATTCTAAACATGAGGTAAAGAGATCAAACATGAAGGGAGGTGATCAATATGGATCTAAGACATGGTTATGAACGTATATACATCATTTTAACCATTATCAAAGCATGAAAGCTTTAAAAATGGTGAAAATATGCCTATCATCCCAAAAAAGACTAATCTACCCACCTAAGATGATTTTCTTAATAAAACACTATGAAACCTAAAAACAAGCATGGAAGGAATTTGAGAATAGATCCAACATCCTCTGGAGTCCATCTCAGTAATTTTTTCATATGTAATTTCTCAAACCAAGGCAAAACTTATAGGGTACACAAATTAGTAGGTAGAAAAACATAGTCAACTTCATGAGGATGGTTCATGAAGCACATGCCATAATTATTCAAAATATTGTAATGAAAAAAAAGGTATCTAAGTGTACTTTCACCTCCTTAATTATTTTGATCTAAAAACTCTCTTGTTTCCCATACCAATTATAAACTTGAAAACTATTTATGTGTGCCTAGAAGGGTGAAAAAAGAGTAGAATGGTTTTGGGATAAAAATGTCATTTTTAGAGAATTTAAAATTTGAAACTAAGATTGAAGAAGCTGAAAGTACATTATATGATCTTCTCCCATGTGGCACACTTCCCCATGGGTCATACAAGTGTCATTTTCTTCTCTTTTCCTAAGAAAACTACCTTTTCTTCTAAAGAACCTACCACTTTTAGTTACCATTAGTTGATTAAGACATATAAGGAAACAAAAGATGTTACATAACCTTTTATAACCTTCACACTTCCTAATAAATTCGTACAAGTCATTAAATGCCCCTTTTTGACCTCAAAATGACTAAAATGACTAAGGACCAAGGCTAGTATAAACTTAAATGACATTAATTATTCTATAAAACACTTTATGACATATTTATTAGGCCCCTAAAGCATGTAAAAGTCAATTTTTTACCTGTAGGGGTCCCAATTTGACCTAAAAGTCAAATATGGTTAATAATTTGGTGACTCATAGGGGTAATATGCCTGTTTTACCAACTAGACCAGTAGCCTTATTAATCCATTGGATTTAGGAAGTCATTTAAAATTTGAGACACAACAAGAAGACTTTTACTATAGGCTTTGATCAAGACAAGATAACTAATTACCTCAACCACACAAAACAAAGGACACACACAAAAAAATCAAACACACTAACAAGACACATACACACATGTGCTCAAAGCACTTAGGAGAATAAGAGAATAAACTAGTATGCATAACTAGTAACTAAGCATATATCTTTTCCAAGATCAAAAGGAAAGTTTTTTGAATCATCCTCTTGATGATATGTATCATAGTGTCAAGCATGTTTCTCCTTGGATTGGATGTTTTATCAACCTTATTCCTTAGCAATTCACTTGACTTGCTCTCAAGTAGATCATCTTCAAATAGGTCTTCAATGTAGATATATTCTTCTTGAAAATGTTCACATACTTCATACTACTGCCCACTCTTCATTTCATGGTCAATTTATATCTTCTTGGTAGGCATGGCTTCAAGAGGAGTGATTTCTTGTTCTTTAAAAGATTGAGGCCAATAAGAGATTGTTCCATCCTTCAAGAGCTAATGTGTTTCTCCCAGCTAGTTTAGAGGATGATAACCCATCTTTATGACTTCAAACATATCATCATGAAATGTATATTCTTCTTACAAGGATATATTTTAAAGGTTGCTTTTCTTTTGCATGCTTACTTGAGTGCCAAGGCTGCCTTCTCCATCTTTGACTAGATAATAGCTTCCTTGAAGAGGAGTATAACCTACTATAATGACTACAAAAAAATCATCCCAAGGCTGATTAAGAGCTTGTTCTTTCCCATCCATGATATCTTGCATAGTTATGGAAGAACCATGGACTATTTCTCCTCTTTGGCAAAAGGAAGACATTCTTTCATATCAACCCAATATGAAGATTCAACATAAGAGACCACCTCTTCTTTAGAATTTAGAACGTCCTGAGAGATCTCAAGTTGTATCTCAACCTATACAACAAGACTTTGGTTCACAAGGGCTGAAATATCCTTCATTTCTTTCTCCTTCTTTGTGATTCCAAGACTAGTCATTTTGAAGTCATGTGACTTAGTCTAATGAGGTTGCCAAGGAACTAGGATTTCTTCAAGCAATAGTTATGAGTTTTTGTCAACCAATGGCTCCTCCTTATATTCCCATACCATATTTCCATCAAGGCAAATGGTGATGGGGTGAGTACAAGATGAACTAGTTGGAGATGTGGCAAGTGTAGGGGATTCTTTTGGAAGCTCTTGAGGAACGGGAGGCAGACCTTGAGATAAAATAGCTTGATTTTCTCCATTCCACTTAAAAATCACTTAATTTCAGTATGATTGGGCTTGATCAATCTCTTGGGAAAGGTTAGACGGGGTGTGTTTAGGCATAGGATCTTATTTTGGGTTTAACCCTTCCATCACACCTTGACTTAGAAATCTCATATTTGACTTTAACTCTTCAATTTGCTTGGCTAGGTTCTATTGGAAAAAAAATTCTAAAATCTCAGAGGAATAATCATGAGGATGAGGAGTACAACAGGTCTCATATGGAGGACAAGAAGTTTCTTGAGGAAGTATGGGAGGTACTTTCAAAGGATCAACTTCATTCATAATTTCACACTCCTTAACAATGCTTCTATCCTCTTTCTTTCCCCATGACTCCACTATTTTATTCTAGCTTATAATTTTAGGATTATAAGTCTTTTCTTGAGGTGTTGATGCAATTTGAGGAGTGGATGAAGTTCTCAAATAGCTTGGAATCTCCTTAGGCTTGGATTCTCCACCTTGTCTCCAACTTGGAATCTCATATATATAGGTCTTTTCTTGAGATTGGGATGTAATGGGAGAGGGAAAATGAGGGTTTGAATTCCACTTCCTTTACTGATGACATAGAATATTGCATATGCATGTTAGCCAACTCAATCTACCTATCAATATTAGCTTCAAACACAAGGTTTCTCTTTTCAACTCTCTCTTCCAACTAATTGGGAAAAGGATGACTTTAACAAGCTTGATTGGGTTCATGAGTAGTAGTTAAATAGGACTGATAGTAAACTTGGGGAAGTGGATATGAAGTTTAATAGGTTTGGTGAGGTTGTCTTTCATGAATTATTAGCCTATCCTCTAAGTAAGAAACCAAGCCACTCGCATCTATCATCTCACTTATGAGCCTTTGCCAATTGGCTCTCTCAATAGCAGCCCACTCACTTTTAACTAGCTCTAATTCATCTCTCACTTTATGGATAAGATGGCTAGGAACATCTACACCATATCCCCTTTGTGTGTCAAGATCTAACATATACCTCTCATAGCCCAAAAGTGTTTGTTTCAAGGTGGAAATGGATCAACTTAAGAAGTGACTAGGTTGATTAGGAGAAGAAAGCCATTGAGAAGGCTAGCTATAAGATTGATACACTTCATGAATGGGCTGATACACTTCATTTTGAAGCTGGTACACTTCATGACAAGGTTGATTAAGAATTTTCTCTTATTGAAAGGGAATGGCACAAGCTTGAAATGTCTCACCAACTTATGTAAAATAGAACTCAACACCAAAATTATCCATGAAACCTCATTGAAAGTAATAACACAAAGAAATATATTACCAAAAATATTTAAAATGAAACTTGGGCTACTTGACCAGTTGATGTATCTTCAAAGTCACCATTGGTGCTTAGATAGATGCCACCAAAGGCTGATTGTTGAAAGACAACACCAAAAGTGATTCAACCTCTTGGACTAAGAGTCCCATAAAGCATGCCAAAAACTATTTTCACTTGGATTTTCACCCTTTGAGGATATGTCTTGGCTCTCCTCATCCAAGTGGCACAATGGAAACACCTCTAGGCTTGTGGGTAGCCTAAGGATGAGATGAATCTCTAAGTAGAGATATCTCCTTTGATGTACCACTTTGGATCACTACTAGAACTAAAATTTAGTGGGGGGAAGGGAGAGATATAAATTAAAACAAACTATCCTAAGGGAGGTGATACACCAAATAATTTGATGACTTCCAACCAGTAGCACGTTACACATGAGAACAAAAGACTAACCAAACATACACTCCTTCAATCTACATCTTCTTACATCAATATTACATTATGATGTTATGGATGAATTTGAAAAGTTAAGAGGACTAAATAAGAGGACTTGACTGGAACTACTGAATAGGCTAACTCACTCAATCCTTGAAATTTTCTAGAACACTTCACATGCCCTGCAAGAAGAAGCTTTCTAACTACAAATAGGATGCAAGAATGAGACAACATGCTAAGGAAGTCTTAGTTATCACTAAGAAAGATCAAACATTCAAGTAGAACATACTATGAAAAGTCATGAAGAGGTAAAAAATTATTAGTCTTATTGATTAAATGATATGAAAATAAGCAGGGCTTCACCATACTCAGGTGGAGCATAAGTTACAATGGTCAAAATTGTTAGTTCTTATGGAACTTAAGAGAGAGAGGGCAGAAGAGATAATTCTAAGGGTCATAATAACACTTGTTAAGATAAAAAATTAGTTACTTGTGCATGATAATATTATGTCAGGTGAACCATGTAAGGTCAAGAAGCACAAGTGTCCATCTAAGTTATAAAACTCATGAAAGTTGGCATGAAACTCCTCATTCTGGCTCAAAAAGTTGTCTTCATGATATGGACCTATTTTAACATCCAAATACTAATTAGGGATCTGTATTATGATTTTAATTAGGGGTAATTTTTTTAGGCATGCCTCTCCATGCATTAGTTGTAGTCCTAGTCATCTAAAATCATCTAGAAGTGAGACATCATCATTTGCAGTCTAAAAAAATCTTCATTCATGCACCTTGCAACTTGGCCTCCAAAGAGGCATTATTTTTCCATTAAAATATATGGGATGGAGTGGATGAAAATTTTAAATACCCTTAATGGCCTTAAAATCATTAGGGACACCTTAAAATCACCTCACTTGAAGTTCTTCACCCTTCTCACTAGTTTATCCACTATACCAGTTTTGACTAGATGAGATGATAGCTATTGTTTACACACTTAAAAGATTTTTCAAGGCATTAAATGTAAATATGGAGTTATTAAAAGTTATAATATTCCCCCCAAACTTTATTTCATCTCTTGAAACCTCTTTTAGCTATTAAACACATAAAACAATCAAAAGTACCCTATTTTTTACCCTATCCATACAAATTCGTGTAGCCCAAAAGCATGGGGAGTAGCCTAAGGGAGTCCTCTACAAGTTATAATAACTTTCATGATAAAAATATGTTATTATAATATCTATCCAACTTCATTCCTTGAATTAGGTCTTTGTCAAGGGTTTGCAAGGGTTTTAGACTATTTTGACCTCTTACGGTTTGTTCATAAAGATATCACGTTGAATTTTTAAAAAAATTATACAAGATGGTTGCAATTACCCCATTAAAATCTCCAAATTCCTTAAGTCTCCATGCAAAGCACCAAGGGAGGTATAAGCATTTAAGGTTACCTATTCAAGCTCTTCCTTCCATTTCCTATAGGCTAGAGTTGATTCTGATCTTAAAAATGGACTATTTATGGTTTCCCCTATAAAGTGAGAGTTTTAACATATATAAAATGATTTAAAAATCATTTTCCAATCCATTAGAATTACCATCTAAGGCTAGAGTTAAAAATGACCTCCTCTTTAACTTCTAGGCCTAACCATGCCTAATAGCATGTCTACACCTTAAAGCCCAAAATGACCTTTGATGGTCTTCCCATAAATTCAAATATCTCAAAAAAAAATATTTTAACCCAATGAACATGTTCCATATAGTTATAATATTTATCCAAGGCTGGAAAGGAAGTTGACTACCCATTTGGCTTTAGGCCTAAACCTTGCCTATTGGGTATGCCTGCATAATTGAGGGTTTAAGATACGCTATCTAGTTTCATTATTTATTTAAAGGTTATTCATGTTTAATTATGTTTATTTCAGCCTCTCCCACCTTCTTTAAGGTCTCTTTCACTTCTGGTACACCTTTCTATTCTTATTCTCTAAAACCTACCAGTTTTGACCCTAGGGAAGTACCCTCTATCTGAGATAAAGCAGAGGATACTTCCCCTATTTTTCCAAGAAAAATTGTTATTTTAAGGGATCCTCCAAGTAATTTATATTCTCTATAAAAAACTTTATCTCTTGGTCTTATGCATACACCCTCCAAAACCATGAAAGTTTGAGACATACTTGTTAAGGAAACTGTGTGTAGGGTTTTTAGCAGGGAAACTATGTGATGCATATTTAGGTCCTTTATTGTCTATTCTATTTCCATCACAAAATATCCATAATAATATAATGACCAAAATTAAGGGATTCCAAACCTCACTTATTCACTAAATCTATCATATACTCCTCACACACTTGAACTCTTAAGGTTGCATTTCAATTCTTGACTGTGTTTCCTTTTTCAACAGTGACTTGTAGGTCATCATGCACATTGGAGTTTGGAAAAACATTTTAATAAACTTCCCTTAAGCCTTTAGAGTCATTTTATCTTGATTTTGACCCATTTTTGTACCTTAACTAGCCTATATTCTCACTTAGACACCCTGTTTCAATTTATTGCCTGCATACAATCAACTGTAGGTCAAATAGAATCTTATAGGTACTAATGCTTGTTCTAGGCCTTAAATATAATAAAAAAAACCCTCATTTAAACTCTCCATGGTCATATACCTATGAATTAACTTATTCATTGCATACTTGAGCTAGATCATCACTTAGGACTATATTTTAGCTCACTATCTACCTACAGTCAGCTATAACTACTCATTTCTAAATGAGGGATATTTGAAGGTCTAAATGAGACTAAAAATTAACACTCTAACCTATCCTTATTGATTTATATGAGGTAAATTTTCATACCATGTTCTAGGTTACTATGCACCTAGGTTTATTATAAGAAAAGCACCCTTTCAAACCTCCACTTTTGACTAGCTATAGGTGGCTAACTAGGCATGTGTACAGACTAAAGGTGGTATAGGAAGAAAAACACAATGCATTATCCTTCTTAAGATTGTATTTTAGATCATTATTACCCCTTTCAACCATTGGAAACATTCAAACATGGTGCATAGGCTATTTTGAAACTTTGGATGAAAAAGGTACCTTTTAGACTCAGTCATGTAGATGATAATAACTAAGTTGTGTATTTTTATAAGCAATTTTAGGCCTCTCAATTACCATCCTCCACTGATCATCTTACCCTAAAACCTTGAGAGGTAATTTTCCTATATGGAGGATATGAACTATGGTCATCAAGATGTATAAAAGGTCTATGCATCCCTATTTTGAGATATCATCAAAACCCCTAGGAAATCTATTTTGTATTTTTGGGGAAAATGTCCCTAAACTTACAATCATCTAACCTTAGAGCATGTTTCCAGCTTCCATTTGTCAATTTAACACCTCAAAATATTATGTCAAAGTCTAAAAACATACTAGGGATTAAAGGAATTCTATCACTTGTTTTCATGCCTCACAACAAACCTCTTAGCTCTCTGACTAGGATCACCTGTAGGTGGCCTTTTCCTATACAGGCGAAAAAGTGATATTGCAAACAATGTGCATGTTTTCTACCCAATGAGTTCTAGGCTTCTCTTAATCACCAAATGCATTCTTCATATTTCAAAACATCTGAAACAAAATTCAATTCCTTCTTTAACATGAAATTGTCCCTCATGGCACTTATATGTACATGTTTTCTCATATATGTAGGCAGTGAAGAGGAGTATGGGTAATGTGTGCATTGTATTAACCACCAATAGACTCTAGACTCATTATAATTCCTCAAAATGTAATCCTCACATCTAAAAGGTTCTAAAACACCACTAAGACTCCTATTCCAACATGACATCATCCTCCAAGACTCTTGTAGGTAAGCATTTTCATGGCTACCTAATTGAAAATGTTGCATATGATTGTAATTCTACTCTTCTTGCACTATATACAAGTTTTATCAACATTTAATGATACTAAATGATACAACAATACTTTAAAAACCTTCAACACACCTTTTTGGACATGTTATATAGGCCCCATGCACGTACTTCACCATAACTGCAAGTAGGAGTGAGCAAGAAGTTGACTGAGTATGATAGTGGACTACAAGTTTGTTCCAAGCATGATGTAGTGAGATCAAACATGAATGTAGATTATGAATATTGAATTGATACATGTTTATAAACCTATATATATCCTTTTGACCATTATTAAAGCATGGGAGCTCTAAAAATGGTGAAAAGTTACATGTCATCTCAAAAGAGACTAATCTACCCACCTGAGATGATTTCTTATGAAAATACCATGAAACCTAAAAAAATCTTGGAGGAAATCTAATAATAGATCCAACATCCTCTATATTCCACCTCAACAATTGGTTCATATGAAATTATTCAAACCAAGGTAAAACCTATAAGGTACATAGATTAGCAATCAAAAAAACACAGTCAACTTCATGAGGATGGTTCATGAAGTTCAAGCCATCATTCTTCAAAATATTTTAATTTAAATGAAGGTTTTTTAGTTTAATTTCACCTCCTTGAGGTGTTTGATTTGAAACCTTCCATGTTTTTCATACCAAGTACAAACCTAAAGAATAGTTTTGTGTGCTTATAAGGGTGAAAAAGGAGCAAAATAGTTTTAGTCAAAAAAATAGATATTCCAAAGAATTTCAAACATGTAACTAATATCGAGGAAGCTACATGGATATTCTATAATATTTTCCATGTGGCACACTTCCCCATGGGTCGTACAAGTGTCATTTTCTTCTCTTTTCCTAATAAAACTACATTTTATTTTGAAGAACCTACCACTTTTAGTTAATAATAGTTGATTAAGAAATATGAGGATACATGAGATGTGACATCACCTTTTGGAACTTTACACTTCCCAATAAATCTGTATGTCATTAAATTCCACTTTTTTAACCTCAAAATGACCCAAAATGACTAAAAGGACTAAAATTACTAAAGACTAAGGCTAGTATAACATTAAATGACATCAATTAGCCTATAAAACACCTTGAGGCATCTATATTAGACCCCTAAAATACATAAAAGTCAAGTTTTTACCTATAGGGGTCCCAATTTGACCTAAAATCAAAGTTAGTCAACAAATTATTTGAGAGAGAAAGAAGTGTGAGAAGAGAAAATAAATGCGGTCAACATTAGTTGAGTAAGTAACAAGTGTCCAATGGTGATCATAGATTTAAGGTATCTAATTTGGTGCTTGGTTGCTTAGGGTATTAGAGACTCCTTAGAGGTTGAAGCTTGCCAAAAGCACTATTTCAGTTGGTGCTTGACTAATGAGGGGTTGGTGTTCCTTATAGGTTTGGTGCTTCACTAAAAGGTTGATTCTTTACTTATATGATATTATTCCAAGTTGTGCACAAATGGTTTTTAATCCCCTAGAGGGTTTCCCACATATATCTCATGTCCTTATATTGTTTGCTTTCATAAATGTTTGTGTGTATATTAACTAATATATGTAAGTGAATGAATGCTTCATGAATCTTAAGTAAAATTGGAGGATCATTTTAATACTACTGATTCACCCCCTATTAGTATCTATACTTCCAACAAAATCTAATTTATTTTTCATAGGAGAGTACACTAACACATAAACATAATTTTTTTATCTGAATTTGCCTAGCTAGAGACTTTATTACAACAGGCTTGTACACTAGATGATCTTCCTATTATGCAGTGTGAAATTGTCCAACTTGATACTCTATAGGTCACAAAAAAAAATTCCTTTCATCTATATTGACCTTAAACCAACTATTATCCTTAGAAGCATAAGGATACTCTAGCTCTTTTGGGATGATATACAACTTTTACTTAGATTTATTAATGGGTATAACTACTATCTTATGCCCTTGATACACCTTTAGATGATTGTGCATAGTGTTAATCATCACTTTTCCATCATAGGCCCATTTCTTACTGATTAAGGCAAGATATGGGTTTTTGTTGCCTATATATCAATGACCTTAGAATATCTACACAAACTAAGCTTGGATACTTTAATCTTAACATCCTCTAGCCTACCAATGGGTTCCACCCTATCATAATCCACCAAACTGAGAGTAACTTTATTATAAATTAAGGCCATTCAATGAATGGCTTTCAAAGCTGATCGTGGAATCATATTGACCGTGCTACCAAATTCAAACACTCTATTTAAAACATCATATTTAGCTAGCTCAATGTCCATATGAGAATCAACATCCTAAGGTTTCTTCGTCTTAGCATACCATACTACTTTTTTAGTATGATATTGACCTCATTGTGTGTACTCCATAATATTATGTGAGAGATTAGTGATGTTTTTTAAAAATATATTTATTATGTAGAGTGATAAGTAACTTCATTAGGTCTGTCAAGGTAGTCACAACACCCTCCTTTCTCATTATTCTTAAAATGTCCCCATACATTTGAGCATGAATGGCTACATTATCACCTTCAGAAGATGATTATTGTTGGATTTCTTATAGAACCTAAAATATTTATTAAAAATATTCAGCCAAGATCTCTCCAATGGCTCATTACTATAGCTATTGATGCTTCAACATACACTCAAAAAATAAAATTAGTTGTAAGAAAAAAATTGTTATACACACAATGAGATCTGAAAAGGATTACAAAATCATGTAAATGCATGTATATTACAAAGAAGAGTAGTTGTTTATATAGGCAAGACAAAATAATATAAAATCTAAAATAGGCAATGTGGGATAACTACCCACATAGGATAAACCTAAAAAGCATGAGTAATAAGATACTCTAACACCCCTCCCTTAAGTGAAGATAGGGGCTAATAATAGAGTATGTAGTGTGAAGTCACATGTCCCTATAGATTTCAATCCATCATATTAGAGTACGTGGATGTCGAGCCACTGTAACTGTCAAGTCAAAGTAGGAATATTGAATACAACTATCACTAAACATAAACATTACACTTCAAAGTACTATGTAGAACGATGAACCCAAGGAATCCTTGCTTGAACACCCTTCAATAAGATAGTGAGAAGTGAGCACAAAGATTGGTGGGGCTACACACTAGGGTCACTAGTGGGGATACCACACTGGTGTCACTATAAGAATCACCAAGAAGGCCATGGAGTCAAAAAAAAATTATCATATGGGTTTTGGTAAACAAAGTGCCTGAATAAGATACCCATATACAAAAGAGAAATTCAAAAAACACTCAAAAAGTTCAAAATAAATATAACTCTCGTGAAATGGAGAAAAGATAGAAAATTCCTAAGAAAAACTCCCCTCCAAAAAATAGAGAAAAGAAAAAGAGAGCTAGAAATCCCCCCAGAGATGATTTTGAAGTGGTCTACACTCCAAGTACTCACAAGTCACAAAGGAACTTAATTTGTATGAGTATTCTAAGTCCACTACTTGATCACAAAATAACTGACACTAAGCTTCATGAGAATAGCTTCAATCAAGAAGACTATCAGTGGTGATAAAAGTACAAAAAATTACTTCATGTGTAAGGAACGCTCAACATCAAGAAGCATAATGTACATCACACCCCCTCCATACTACTGAATGGGTAGAGTGGAAGAAAAATGTGTTTTCATGAGTGGTCTAAATACACTACTTGAACATCAAAAAAATTGACATAGTATACACCAAAATAGCTCTAAAAAATAAGACTATCAACTATCAAAAAAAGGTGTTGAAAATATAGATAAGTCTCTCAAAGATGACGTCCCATGGTGGTGATGGAAAATACAAGTAACTAAAGAATTGAAAAGGTTCCTAGAATACAGCACATAAATGCATAAAGGTAGACAAGGCTGAGTTAGCAAACCCCCCATGGCACTTTATAAATCAGTTCAAGTATAATATAATCTATACACAAAAAACACTAGATGGAGACAAGAAAGACACTGAGTTTCACCAAAATAGTTCCAAATGAGGAGACTGTCAACCTATTGAATAATCCATCAAGAGATATTCTTCAAAAATAAGAGAATGAAGAAGTGTCTCCATAGAAGAATGTGAAATGCTAAGAAAATGGTGAAAAGTAATAATGCATGTCTTGGGCTAATATAAAAGTGTGGAAAATGGTGAAAAAAACCATAATATATGAAAACACACCAAAAAATAATCAACGACTAAAAACATGTAAATCACATGTAAAAGGACATCAAGTATAGTCAAAAATGCATCTAAGATAGTGCATGCACAAAGTATAATATAGGGCCCATATCATAGGAAAACCCCTACTAGTGACAATGCACACTCAAGAATAGGATGTCGATCTCAACCAAAAATGCATCTATGAGTGCAACAAATGATGAAAATGCAATTCAGAAGAAGCAAGAAAGAAGTTTGTGTTGCGTGTGAGGGGGTCAGACCTTTTGCCAAACCAGACCTCACCCTCTGATCTCTAAAAAACATAAAAGACAAGGTACTTTAAAATAATTAATATTCCCTCAACAAATTCTCACAACATAGCAAATATGTCACCACTAAAATGTCATCACAAACCATAAGCACAAGGCAGCATATCCAATGTGAAGAAAATCCCCCCAGAATGTGGCATTTTATATTTTAGTGCATTTTCTAATATAAATAGGCCTAGTGCATAGTAAATTAAAAACATTAACTTTTGAAAAAAAATGGTACTCAATTTCAACCTACCAATCAAAAGTTATTAAATAATTATGTTCTCATCAATAAAGCATATTTATTAAAAATTTACATTAAAAGTTTAAAAAATATTGTGGCTAATGGGACCTAGCCTTCAAACTACTGATTGGAACTAGCACAGAGCTAAGAATCTCCTCAAGTTAATATAAGTCAAAAAAAAATCCATCTAGTGATCTCTATGCATGTGTGAGTGAACTACACTTCCTCTTAAGGAAAAAATACAACTATTTAACACAAATAATGAATATACAGTTATGTTTAAGAGGATAAAATGTGGGTTAATTTTGTTAGTCACCTAGAAAATGGCTGAGAAAGTAATTGGGATTCTACCAAGATAGAACATTTCCAAGGATATTTTTGTACCTCCATGCATACCATCAGCAAAAAACATGGTCTACCAATGCTTAGATCTAGAAAAAAACTCCACACACCTGATAGTCTAGAAAAGAATGGAAATGTGAGAGTATACAATGCTCTCTAAGATTCCATGTTGATCTTCTCTCACCTCCCATGCAATGTTCAATCTTGGGAAAACTTAATACAACATCAAAAAAAATCCAACACCCAACTCCATACAAACCTAAAAAATCAACCCCAGATCTAGGCTAGGAGAGAAATGGAAAAGTGTTGGGAATGTCATTCTATGAAATTAGTCCACCTCCTCATCTTTGTTATTTGATTGAAGATACTTATGTATCACTCAGATCAAATCTTCCAACCTCAAAAAAGAACAAGATCCCAACAAAAAATTTAGAGAAGACTCGTAATCAACAACCCCACCATAGGTCTTGAACACTGGACCTTTGACTGTTGTGTGGGAGAGGGAGCAGGCCATAGGATGGAGTCATGAATAATGATGGAGATAAAACCCATTGGTGGTTTAAAAAAATTATAAATAGTTGTTAAAATCCATAATCACTATGAACCTTGATTCAAAGAGAAAAAAAATAGACCTTCACAATATATGTTGAGCTTTAAAGGCAAACCTAATGCATTGGATAAAAAATCTATAGCTGATGAGCTTAAAGACTACAACATCCATAAGGAAGGCTGGTCAAATCTAGTAGGCTCTATGAATATTTGATCATAGGAGAGAAGGCCTGATGAATCAATGTAGGAAGGACATCACCAAGTGTAGAAGATCAGTCACCATCTCTAATCTCCTATTACCATCAAATGACTATTTTTCCAAACTACCACCTATGAAAAAAAACCTTGATAGAGCTATAGACTTTCCATCCATGATGGTGAGTGGCAGGACTGAAACATCTTGAGCAAGTTATTGGACAATAATTCAATTCCTCTTTAGAACAAATAAGAAATAAAACCATAAAAAAGGCCATGGTCAATGCCACAGATCCATGGTAAATTCCAATCATCAACAAAGGAAAGCAAAATCAAGGCAAATTGCTTGATCAAAAAATAATATAGGCCATTTAAGAACCAATGGTGGAGGTCAAGTCTAATTTAACTAAAGAACCAATGGGCCATTGAAAGGAATAAAATTCCCAAAATAATGCAATCATACTTATTGAGTAATAGATATTGGAAGAAGGATCTGATACCATGAAAGAGTTATCAAAACTCTTTAGTCAGGATCTCTCCAATGGCTCATTTCTATAGCCATTGATGCTTTAGCATACACTCAATAAAGAAAAATAATTGTTATACGCACAATGAGATCTAAAAAGGATTACAAAATCATGTAAAAGTATGTATATTACAAAGAATAACACTTGCTTATATAGGCAAGGCAAAATAATATATCAGCTAAACTAGGTAACGTGGGATAAATCTCCACATAGGACAAACCTAGCAAGTATGAGTAATAAGATACTTTAACATAGCCTACATAATTTGGTACATCAAATTCTTTTCAATAGTAAGATCAGGATATTTGTCCTATAGTATTTTTCTAATCCCTTGATCTAGTGGCATTTCTAATGGTGGTAACACTTGTTCTGCTCTGTGTTTCCTAGTGGCTACTTGTACAATGTCATTCTCCTTTGGTTGAGTATTAATCATGTCTATGTTGTGCACTGGCCTTTCCTTCCTTTGTTTCTCAAGCATAGAAAAATATTTTATTTTGTGTTGACCTTAAACTTTGTAGTATACATAGTATATTTGTCTCTATGGATTAGTAGGCTAAATTCCTCACACAGTGATTTAACGCTCCACATAAATAACATTGCATAGCTGGTTGAGTTTGTCAATTTTCATTATTACAGCCTCTTTGATATCCCCCATGATATCCTCCCTTGTATCTTCTCCTATATCCACCTCTATTTTGTTTGTATCTCCAACCTTGTGTCTATTATCCACTATACCCTCCTTATTGGCTTTGCTACACATCATACCCCCCATATTGGTGTCAAGGGGAACTTAAAGCCCAATTGGACAATCATTTTTGAAGGCTCATATTGGTTCAAGGCTATCGATACTAACCAAAATATTGATAAGATGGTTATGATGTATTATTCCAACTTGATAGAGCCTATAGTTTATACTGGGGTAGTGAAGGCATCCATCTAAGACTACCTTGAGTCGCACTTGTCATCTCTACTTCTGGCTTGGAATTTCCTAATTTTTAGTTGATATTTATTGTGTTTCCATTATGAATACATTATTAGTAATATATTCATTCAACTCTTTTAATGCATGGTAATTATTTTCATCATGGTTAGTGGACTTACAAAAATTTCAAAATAAACCCTATCATTTTTTTATGTAGTGTTGTACAAGATGGAATTTGGAACTCACATGCCCTATTACCCTGCATATTTTAGAAAACTCATTATTAATCTTAGGACATTAAATTCTATGATGTAATTCTTATCCACATTCTGTGCATCATAAGCTTAATTTAGGCTTTTCTTTTTCATACATCTCACCCATTCTGCCCATGAATTCATCTATCTTGGCTTTAACATTGGAACCAGCTAAGGGAGCATCATCATAATCCTTAATTTTTTCTACTTACAAAGTAGCAGATTGAGCATTAGCTTTGCTTGGGTATTGTGTCTATGCAATGGTAAATATAATTCTTGGTTGTAGTCCTTCTATAAACCAAGCATCCTTATCTCTATCTTCTATAATGAATTCAATTCTATTCATTACATCAAAAAATATTCAATCATATTTTGCAATTGATTCACTATATTTTTACCAAATCTCCTTTAGGTCTTGAATAGTCTGGCTTGTACATTTATTTACCTTAAATTTGTGTTACTAATAGATCTTTGACTTGCATAAATTTAAGGGTGTTTACATTTATTTTAGAGATGAACTCTAAATTTCATCTTGATAAATCTCCTATGAGTTTTCACCTCTTAACATCATCAGAGATTTACCCTTTTACATTCCACTTCATATCACAAGTTACCAAATCCTTCTCAGGATCTATAGATCCATCTTATTTCATTAAGTTAACAAACATACATGCATTGAGTGCCAAAGTTTGCACACTTGTAATCGGTACCTTATATTGTTGAATACTATCAAATGTGACTGAAGGTAGTTGTGCAGTGTTGACTATGACTTTATGTGACTATGCATTGTTGACTTCAACTATGGCCTTCTATGTAATAGTCTTTTCAAGTGTCTTAAAAATTATTATTTCTTCTTCTATTTTATTCCTATCTAATGCCTACTTTGTCATTGCACTTAACTTTCCAAACTTATCCATAAATAAATCAAACCAATTTGTATCTACTTCTTCTCCTACACTTCTTTCTAATAATAAATTAGGTCGGGGGATGCGTACTCTTGAAATGAATAACTTCTAGTTTTAATTTATTCTAACTTTAAAATTTAACTTACATTATTTCTGCATTTGAATCTAACTTATTCCCAGCAACTTTTCTTCCTAGGTCCAGATAAAAACCCTTTCATTAACTGTGATCTACCTCTTCCATCTAATTATTTTGTTGCTAGTTTATCTTCTTCTACCTATCACACTAACTCCATATTTGCATCATTTATATCTTATTCCTAATTTTCATTAAGACCTTCTACATACTCTATGCATCCTTTGCTTCCACCATATTTCATAGTATATTTTTGCATCTTTACATCTCCAGCATCATCTATCTTATCTTTATTCCTATTCATAGTTAATTCTAGATCTCTTGCTTTATTCCATCATCTCTATTTTCATAGTTCCCTTTCTAGTCCTAGAATTTTATTGTCACTCTGAGTCTTTTCATCTTCCATTTTTTGGGATCAATTTTAAGTTTATTTTTCTTAGCTTCACATCATTCATTCCATCCTGCATACACCCCCATTGTGCCTAAATTTACTGCTCCATGTTGGCTTGAGTAGGCACTATGGCCTTTTCCACAACCAACATTTTTATCAATGTAGGTAGTCATTGTAAAAATTTCCCCTTTATTCCTTAGACAAACATGTCATATTCATCTTCAAAGGCTATATATCCTTGTATTATGAATTTTATAATAAAACCATCAATCATAATCCTCATCCAATAGTATACTACTTGGATCTAGTCTATATCCAGGTTATGTAGTCTTTCTAATTTCTCTTTTATTCAAACTATAAGCTTTATCCTCCCTGGGTTGAAGTAATAATATTCCACCCTAGATAACCACATAGATAATAATCCAAGTAACTCACACTAAAATATTTCATATATTTTTCCATATGTATGCTCTTGGATAATCTCCTTTGAAATTTTTTTTACTCTCCTCAATTCTTCTTCTATAAAATTTTGGATTCTCTCATCCAGTCATTTATCTATATCCCTTTATCCTAGCAACCATCTCAGCATATTTTATCCATGCTCACCACACCATTTTTATCAGAGGTTCATGGAAGACTCCATAACATGCTAATTATAGCATAACTTGTGCAGTAAAGGAATAGAGATAAACATGGCATAGACTTTATAATTTTATATTATTACTTAAAACTATAGGTGTAATTATGAAAGGAATAACCATATAAATATTAAATATAGATCAAGATAGTATATTCTAAATGAATCACATATATTAAATCAAAATAGAGTAATCATTGTGCATAATACAATAATAAAAGATAATTCAAAGAACCATATTAGGACTATTTTATTAATCTCTATCACACATCAGAAACATCTTTCATTACATCTTAGCACTATATATAGAGCATTCTAGAGTGTTGTCTCTTTACATTATAGCCTTTCAATATACTCAAAAGGAAAGACTCTTCACATTCTTATACCATTGCTTAAGCTTACAAGGTCAAATACATTTGAAGGACTATATAAAAGACAGACTCATATACTCTGTATATGTGTCTACCCAATTATACTTCATGGTTTTGTTGACCTTGATCCATACCTGACAACTCACTATAATAACATTTGTGTGTTAAAAAATAATGGTGTTTCTGGTTTGCTTGCCTTCCCTATAAAATTTGACAAAAATTATGAATCTTACATTTTAGCTAAACACACGATAACTATTTCCAAAGTCATAGTGGAAAGTTGATAGAAACTTATAACTAGTTCACTTAGAATTATGTTCTATTACAATTCTTTCAATTGGTGGTCATAAGTACTTCATATTGTTCATTGATCACTACAACAAAATGAAATTGATTTACTTATTCAAACAAAAATTTGAAGTATTTGATACATTCAAAAAGTTTTGAATGTTGATCAAAACACTCAAGACTGATAATGGTGGTGAATACATTTCAAATAATTTTGAATCCTATCTTGATAAAAATGAGATAAAACATCATCTCATATTTCCTGACACTCCACACCAAAATGGAGTTGTAGAGAGGTTGAACAGGATCATGATGAATATGATTCATATTATTTGTATTTTAAAGTCGTAAATCTTAATTTTTGGGCCAAAGTAGCTAAAAAATAGTATACCTCTACAATAAATCACCATCAATAGCCATTCAATTCAAGACTTTGACTAAGATGGGGTGTAATCATTTTCCTTCAGTACAACATCTTCAAGTTTTTGGATCCAATGATTACACGTTCATTCCAAAAGAGAAGAGGAATAAGTTGGACTATAAGAGTCATAAATGCATTCACTTGGGATATTCTAAATCCTCCAAGGTATACAAGTTATATGATGAGAAAATGAATAATTTTTTTTGTCACAAGAGAAGTTATATTTTATGAAATTACAAAGGAAAAAGTAAGCATTGATCAAAAAATAAATCAGCTTGATAAATATGAAAAGTTTGATGTCTACAAGGAGAGTGATTTGGATATTCCAAACAGTGAGTGGGAGACATATAAATGGGAATAAATTAATTTTTTATTAAGTGTTATACATGATAATGAAACTCCTAAAGGAGAAAGTGCAACTTCATCAAACAATGAATAAGGACCACAAGAACAAAGGATAGAAAGTGTATGAACTTCAAAAGATGAAATTAAAGCACCTAAACCATAGAAAATGATGCCTAAGTGGGCCACCTAGACATTGAATGATGTCAAACCTGATAAAATTTGGAAAATAAACACTATAAGTGCACATGCAGTTGCATCACAATCAAGCAAGTTCCTTGAAGAAATTTAATAAAATATTGAAAATTTCACCTTAAATCATTCTCTAGAAAACTAACTCAATGTTATATTTGATTAAGAACCAGCATTTTTCAAATAGGCTGAGAAGTTTGAACCTTGGAAAATAGCAATGAAATATGAGTACAATGCATTGGCCACACATGAAACATGGAAATTAGTTGATTCTCTATTCAAATGCAAAGTAATTTTCTACAAGTGGTTCTATCACAACAAATACAAGGTCAATGGCTCACTTTAAAAGTATAAAGCTAGGCTTTTCACAAAGGGATCAGCTCAAAAGGAAGGAATTGACTAGAATGAAATCTTTACACTTACAACAAAATGGACTACCATTCAAACTATGTTGGCTCTAAAATCACACAATGGATGGAAATTTTACCAAATGGACATCAAAATTGCATTTATGAATGGTTATCTCAAGGAAATAGTGTACATGACACAACTTGAAAGTTTTGCAATAAATGACCAAAATCACAATGTGTGTAAACTTGAAAAATTATTTTATACTTTGAAACAATCCCCCTCGAGCATGGTATGATAAAATAGCTAAGAACCTCATGAACATGAACTTTAAATGTTTTGAGTTTGAAGATGCAACTCTTTTCATAAAAATAGTTGTAAAAATAATTGTATTTGTAGTGGTGTATGTCTATGATTTGGTCATCATAGGGAATAATGAATAGGACACTATAAAGTTTAAATGACTATTGATGAAAAGCTTGGAAATGGTTGATTTGGCTTATCTTCATTACTATTTGTGTATTGAAGTAATGAAAAAATCAAAGTACATCTTCATCACATAGCAGAAGTGCATTGATCACATTCTGAGCAAGTTTTGAATGGAAGATTTAAGCCTCTTAATACACCCATAGAATAAAATATAAAATTGATATTAGAAGATACACCATGTTTTGTCAATGCGACTAAATTCAAAAAACTCATTATCAGTATGATTTATGTGACCACAACAAGATTGTATGTATCCTTCCTTGTTGGTGTTCTTTTAAGATTCATGCAATAACCCAAATATATTCATTGGGTAGTAGCAAAATGAGTATTTAGATATCTCAAAGGAACAAAGAATGTTAGGCACAAATACTCTATGGTGGGAGACTCCAAACTAGTTATAAATTCATATTCCAACTATTTTGGTGATCATGAAGATGGGAAATCCACTATGAGTTTTCAGATGAATTTGAGAATAACAGTTTTTAGTTAGAAATCTAATAAGCAATTAATGTCAGAAATTTATTTGACAAATCATAGTATATGGCCACCTTAGAGGTAACCAGAGAGATTCAATGGCTTAGAAGGGTTCTTTCAAATTTTTAGGAATAATAGGGTTTTTCAACACTTCTCATGGTTGACAACACTTCCAAAATTCAAATGGCAAATAAACCAGACTTTCATGACCGAATCAAGCATATCAATACCAAATTTATTTTGACTCAACACTATGTGAAATATGGTATTGTCAAGTTGAAACATTTCCATACGATAGAGAAACCAATAGACATCTTGGTAAAAGTGCTTGGACAAAAAAATATTGAAAATTTCATAAAAATATTCGGTCTCACCATGGACCTTATAGATTAAGGGGGGATGTAACAATATTTTACATAATCCTAGGTATCATAGGATAGCTTGTCTTATTATATTAAGTTTAATTTCCATTCATATAGGAATAGGAAGAGTCATTCAGGAAATGTGAAGTGAACAACCATCTTGGATTATTTATTGTAATATTTTGCCAATTTCAATTTGAATCATGAGGACAATTTTGGCTTGCACTAAAGACTACTCATTATCATTTCTATGTATGATTATGTGTTCTTCTGTCTACATTATCTTGATGCTTTTTTAGTTTGTCATAGGGATATTTGATTATATTTCTTCCATCTTTATTATTTTTTATGTTCAAGATAGTGTCGATAAACCCAAATTGTGTCAGTTACTGACATGGTCTAATGTCACCAACAATGTCTTAACATAACTTATGGGTATATTTTGAGTATGACACCCTTTGTGTTAGTTTTTTCAATCTTTTTGGGTCTTATTGGGTCAACTTGAGCATGTCAATAGTTCCCTAATTTAAATTTTATATAACTATATATACAAAGTCCTTAAAAGCATCCTAAGGATAAGCACTCATTGAAAGACAAGCCATACATAAAGTAAATATAAATCTAGTTTACTGATATTCTAGTTTAGCATATATCTAAAATTTTATATATGAATGAATTTGATTGCACACATCAATTACATGTTTGTAACAAAGGATGACCTAGGCAAAATTACATCTAGACTTGGCATGATTTAGCACACACACATTAGTGGGATAACTGCATGTAGTTTGAGCCCTTTTCAAATTATTGGAATGTATAAAACACTCAATTATTTAATCGAGAATGGCTGAGGTCAACCTAACCCAAAGAGCTAACCCATTTTTTAGGTCACCTGGGTGTCAAAAGTGAAATTAGGGTTTTGAATCAAAGAGAAGGAAAACAAAGATCAATGTGCAAGGCTAAAGAAAAATTCATGCATAGGAGGTATCTACAGGTGCAAGCACAATGGTCTAAGGTAGCATAGACCTACATAGTCAACTGGGATAATACTAGTAGAGCTTAGATAGTACCAGTCATCATAGGAGTTGGACTTCACTTGAAATATCCACAAAAGGTTTGAGTTCATATTTATTGATCTAATTGGTTATAGATCAGATATAGAATCATTTCAAGGATAATGACAAACATAGTGAGCAAAAAAATCAAAAATCAACTAAGTGCATCTCTCCTCCATTGCATTGTCAATTCTAAATTTAGTTAGTGTTTACCCTTTTGCATTCAAATTTTTATGAATATTTCCCTATTTTATACAATCTAATTATTCATAATTTATTTAAATCACATTAATTACAAAATTAGTAAAATGCATGAGTGTATTAGGGGCAATGTGTGATTTCATGTAATATGTTTAATGTACAAATTTGTCACACTTTTGAAAATTTGAATTGTTAATGGAATTTAATGTATTAATTATGATTCCATTATTCAAGGAAATGTGAATGAATATATTAAGGTTCAGGCCTGGTTAATGCCATAATGTGGGTGCAACTATAACTCTATTGTGAATTTAGTCAAATCCCATTTTTGTCCCACTATTTGTATTATTTTGGTGTTGTGTGCATTTGATTTTAATGAGAGTAACATTGAAAGTGAGTTCCATTTGAGATTGAAGATACATCTACATGTTTGGAAATATTTTATTCACATGGTATATTATGTGGTTTATGTCTTTGATCAATTGAATAAGACTAGAGACTATCTGGTCATCTTTATTCATTTGTTTTGAGTTTTGATCCATGATTTATTGTGGGGGCAAGTGTCTATGGTGCTTGTGAGAAATAATTTTGCATACCTCAAAAATAAACCCATAAAATTTTAGACCTTTTTGGGCTATGATACATGCATTACAACATCAAACAATATACATGTGCCCTAAAGTCTAACAACATAATGAACTTATGTACATGATTGGTCTTGCATTCTTATCACATCTGGGAACAAAGTTCACTGAGGCCCACTAGGTTAAGTGATTGATCATATTATTCCAGCAATAACTTCAAATTTTATATCTTTTGATTTGGGGCTAACCACTCCTTATAATGATTTTATATCTACAACATGTTGAATTCAGTAGAGGATATTCGTTTGAATGATATATCAAATTAACTACAAGATTGGATCATGTCATAAAAGTTTTGATTTGGGTTTAATTATATTGGAAAACATTAATACATCTTACATAAAACAAGAGCAAAATTCCCTAAACCAATGATTATAAATCTAACCATAGTCCTTAAGAGATATCAAGTCAACTAAGTTCCTTAATAATTAAATTTGAATAGTACACTACTCTTTAATATAGTTATAATTGTGAATTCATGTGATCATTATTGAACCATTATTTTATTAACCAAAACATGAAAATCAAGCTTAATTCAAAATTTAATAGCTACAAGTGTATACACCATAATACTTATATTAGATTCAAATGCCATAATGTTAACCAATGTCCATGTAGTCTCCTTGGAGCATAGTGAGATTTTGAGCACAACCAATTGTCCAAGTATCTTCATAGACTGTATTCATGTGTGATGGAATTTATAAAATATTTACTTCAAACTCTCCTAAAAATGGCCATTAATAATAAGACAACCAAATATTATTTAGTGTTTCATCTTATAACATGATATGTCCAAACCATAGTTCCAATTAGATTTGAACGGCATGATGCTTTGACATGTTTATCTAACTAAAACAAGACAAAATAATTTACATATGTACTAAAATAGTGCACAATAAATAAAATCTTACAACTTTATCCATATAAGTTACATTTAATAAAGGTTCATGATGTATACCATACAAGAGCCCTTAATTAGTCTCATGACTCAAAACAAGTGTACTCTACTATTGGCAAGGTCATTGTCCATACTAGTCCTAGACTATATCAAGACTCATTCCCAAGTTCACTAAGAACATTCTCCACTTCCAAAAGAAGATTTATGTGTAACAATGAATAGTGAAATAGTAAGAATGATGTACTAATTTCTAATTCATTATGAATTCAAATCTTCCAAGATACCACATTCATTATTAAGACAAGTTTGTCCTTCAAACATAATCAAACCTAGTTTACTTTATCTTCTTAAAGGAAAAAACAACCTCACTTGAGCACGGTCCACTTCCCAACAATTCATTCTCATTAGGGTTCAGTCCAATTGTATTTTTGTGTTTCTCAATAGATTCTATGTGGACAAGCAATGGTGCACACACTAGTTAACACAATATTATTCACTTCTATTCTTCTAATTCGTGCAACATGAATAACCTTCACTATAAATAAATAACTACTATTCAAAACAAACCAAGACTAAGTTTTATTTAATAGGGAATCCTTTGTTCCCACCCTTTGTTACATATTAATTATTTTATTAAGACAAAGTCATGCAATATAATGCCATTATACTACCAATTTTCCATGTTCTTAAGACTATCAAAGTATTAAGATGACATTAGTAAAGATAAGCTACAGTAGTAAAACATTCATGACACTCAAAAATTCACAATAACTCATGCAAGTAAAACACTAATGTGTTACTTGACATAATCAATTGGGGTTAAAACTAAATATAAGTACAATTCCCATTCCATGTTATATCCAGTATAGCCATACCCATATTTGGCTTATATTTCTACTCCATTGAAAATTTAACACTACTAACTCATTTAATCATAGCTAAAATGAACTTAGATTCCTTAAAGTAATTGAATCCAATAAGATAACCTTCAATATCTTAGCAAAATTTCCATAACTATATCATGTCCTACATTGCAGTCACTAAGTAACCTCCTAATAATATTAAAGATAAGCATAACAACATAGTCATTATATAATGAGCTTGAAGCTATAAAAGTATAAAACTGATATGATAACAAGACTCATAAAAGGTAGGAAAACATAGTTAGTGAGGGCTACAGTGTTCACAACCATTTGAATCCCTAATCATCATTACTTTCTTGATGACCATTTATCAAAGCACATAACATCAACTACACTAAACTTTTTATTGAAAATAGAGAATGCTAGACTTCCAACACATTCATAGTTAAGGCTACACACAGTCAAGATCAACTAAGGAATGAGCATCACTCAGATCTAAGCCTTACAACATAGTATTACATAACCCATATGGACTTGAATCATAAAGTAAGTGTGTGTGTGTGTGTGTGTGTGTGTGTGTGTGTGTGTGTGTGTGTGTGTACACTCTTTCAATAACAAGTAAGATCCTAATAATATTTACATATGCAAATATAACATTCCAATAACCACAAAAATTTCACAATACATCAAGTCAAATAGTGAAATCTAACATAGACATCTAGTTTCTTAGTAGAAGATTACCACAATTCCAATTATGTTTTATAATGTAACTATACAATGAAGATAAGTTAGCTCTAGTACATTGCATTGCTAAATTAGTAACATAAAATAGTTAATAGTTAATGAATCATAACACAAATTTTCGCAAGTATTATAAGAGAAACAATAACAATCAAGTAATGCAAGTTCTCCCCAAGATACTATGCCAAGAAGGGCATAATATAATCATTAGGTAATAACCATTATTAGTACATTATGATTCTACCTTTAGGGATAAACTGAACTACATAATTTATAAGAGCAATTATAATGAAATTACTTAGATGATTTGCAATAATAGAATAATACATCACAAAATTAAGAATAGAATAAATACATCAAAAACAACAATTGGAGAAAGATAAGAATACTTGAATATTATGACTGATCTACTTCAAGGGGGAACCTTCACAAAAATGAAATATGAAAAACATTCATAATATATCATCTAATACTAACTACTACCTCCTATATATAGTCTACTTAGCCATGGTTATTCCATAGGTTGACCTAATAAGAACATAGAGAAATGTGACAAGAATATAAAATAGGTATGTATGTCATAAGTTAGCCACACATATCCTTATACATGCCATAGGATAAGGGCATAGCATACCCCTCCCCTTCAAAACAATATTGTCCTCAACATTGACTCAACTCTAGATGTTGCTTTAGGAAAGCTTCATCCTCCCATGTTGCATTTTTACAATGCAAATTATTCCATTTGATCAAATACTCCTGAATTTCTCTAGTTTGTATTTACTTAGTGCATGTTTATAAGATTGCTTTAGGATTCATAATAACCTAACCTTCCTCATCTAATTCAAGTAACTCAGTCTAAGTAGAAACTCTATGGACAAATACCTTATTTAAGTAAGATACATGGAATATTGGATGTATGCGAGTGGCCTAGGTGAATTATAGCTTATAGGCCACACGACCAATTTTATACAAGATCTAATAAGGGCCATAATACTTAGGGGATATCTTGTTATCTTTTTTATGTTGCTTCAAATACATATGCTTATATGGTTATAATCACACAAAGACTCAATCACCTATGTTAAAATGTCACTCACTATACTGTTGATCTCTTTGTTATTTCATGTGATTATAATCCATGCCTAATTTTTCTTGAAAACTAGCGAGGACCTACTATTGATGATAAATGTGTTCCTCAACATCTCAAACCTTGGAATTGACCTTCAAATTTGAAGTGATGGATGAGGAGTGTATACACATAATATTTTCAAGCTTTATCAATTACTAATGGTTTCTCTCTTGCAAGAACCCATCGAGTCTCAATATCTTTGAGTGCATGCCTTAAAGGGTGCACCAAGAAAGGGGTGGGTAGACCATTGGTGCTTTGCAAGGTCAAGGAAAACTCTCATCATGTTGATCAAACTCTCTATCTCTATGGTTTTAAGATATGGGCTTGAAGTCAAATAGTTTTAGAGGGACCCCACCTACTTCCCTATGCTTTAACACCTCCCTTACACACTCCTCCAAGTAATTCACCACCTTGATCATCCCCTACCTAATCCAAAAACCTTTTTCAACATTTACCAAACAATGTCGACCTGGGTTGACCCTACACTTATAATATATTAGCATGTTACAGGTCTAGGTCAGCCTCAACCAACCTAGACTAGGACCTAACTTACTTTTATCAATTAATGATACAGAGTTGAATTGGGCTGACACTATCAACTAAACTTTCAAAAATATGTAGGGTTAGATTCAGCTATATATACACATTCTTTTTTTCATTTGTTAGAGAGAGAGATAAAGTTAATTATTCATTTGTGTTTCTTTATAATCTTCTCTTCCACCATTCTACTTGAGGAGTTATTGATTAGGGTTTATAGTTGAAGAAGAATCATGTCTTTTATAAAAGTTTTGGATGCTTTGGACTATCTTAGTGATCTTTACAAACTACAACCTCTTTTGAAGTAACTTTGGCCAAGGGAGAAATTGAGTCTCGATGGGTTCATCTTCAAGGTAAGTATCTATAACTTTACTCATCTATTTTAGTAGATAGAAGTAGCATAGGTAATGACTTTTTCATTTATTTTTCTCTCCATGTATTAGGGTTACATCTAACATAGCTTAATTATAATTATTCTATGCATGTTTACTTTCATGTTTTTTACCCCTATTTTTTACCATAAGCTTTGGTGAGCACTAGGTCATATTTTACTTTAATTTGTATTTACTTTGTGAATACCTATCTAGGGTTATTGTACGGTATTGTTTGATTAGAGGCTTTGGATCCCTCTCTAGTGATGTTATTGTGATAAGATACCCCTTGGTTAGGTCTAGGAAATCCATCTTGATCATGACCCTGATTATTTAAATGTACCAACAAGCAAAAGTGTAAGCATGGTTTCTCTTCTCTGAGCTAGGATTGATTTGTAGATCAACTACATTTTTCCTTGTATACATTCTGGTGAACCTGACATAAATCTAACCTTATAGATTTTATTCATGCATTCATTTTATTATCATATTATATATTTTTACTTTTATAGTATTGTATCAAACCTGTTGATAAAATCTAAAATTTTATGTGTAGGTTTAACACACACTCATTCCTAATCAACTATGTTTTCTCTATGCAAATCTTCTCCAAATATAGGTATTTGGATCGATCAGCTCAACATAGTTCTCTTGTTCAATCATAGGATTTTAAACTTTGTTGAACCAATCCACTCTATTCACGGTTCTCTTTTTTGGCATGTGGGTTTGTAGACTTAGTCCAACCAATTGACTCTGTTCACATATTATTGTTAGCATAGGTTTTGCAAACATCATCGACCTAGTCAACTCTATTCACAAAATATAAAAATTATCATTTGATAAACACAACATAAAATTTACAAACTAAGCGTCTTCAAAATTACCAAGGTTCATTCTTACCTTATCTAACATTTTTTTATCATTTGCAGTCATGTTTTTCATAATTTGCAGTGTATAAAACTACAACCCTATGGTGAATTGGGTCAACTAGCTCAACACAATTATCAACTAACTCGACATAGTTCTATAGCTTTTCTTTACTCTAGAAGACTCAATCAACACATTTGACTATGTTCTTTTGGATCTTGCTTCCATATAATAGTAGTAATATTGTCAACTCTATTATGTATTGTTTGCATATAGTGTCACATGAACCAACTCTATACTCTTTACAATCAAAGAAATTAAATTATTTTATTAGTAATTAATTCACTTTTCATTTTAGTCTCATGCTTACAGTAACAAACAGATTAATTAGGTGGTTTTCAATTTACTAATTTAGTCACACTATTTTTCTCGTTTACACACACTTCTAAATCACTTAACACTAAAAAATATTAAACATTTTCTTCCCAAGGTCTACCTACTTGGATTTCATCACCAAGAGGGAAGCCAGCTTGGTTTTCTCACTAAGTATAAACATGTGGTTGATGGTATATATTGAAAAATCACTCAAAAAATTTATCACTTCAAGATTATGAAGTGAGGGGGCAAGCCCCAATACAAAATAGTACCATCACCAATACAGATCTCTTTCAACCTAAACTACCTGAAACTATCCATAGATTGCTTTCTAGTTCTTTCTTATAGTGAACTCTCTATCACATTAATTTCAAAATTTATTATAACTTAACAATATTTAGGAATGACCAATTAGCTTAGCATTTATATTAAAATTTTGTTGCTTGCTCTTTGATCATTGTATTTTGTATTACAAAACTTGTACTAGCTAGTGTTAATACAATATTTATGTTGTGTGATATAATTAGATCAAACAAATGATATAATTGTTTGTGTGCTTCATGTTATATTTACTTAGCTATTATTTGGCCAAAAAAATTCTATTTTTAGAACATAGTCATCCTTATCGACGTAGTCTCTTAGAGACTCTTAGTTTTGCTTACCTTTAGTACATAGTCACCCTATATGACTATCTATCTTTTTAGCCTATTTAGTTTATCTATCTAAAATACACAGTCGACCTATTTGACTATGTATTTTACTAGCGTACCTCAATATTACAATCTACAAAATATTATCAAGCAATTCAAATATGTCTTTTGTATCATCTTATGTTGACCTTTCCAACAAACTCTATCAACCCTGTCGATTTTGTACCTCTTGTTTGATACTATTCTATATTTGGCTGACTCTATCCCTATATTTCCTCCTTGCTTCTTGATTTCAAATTATGCCTTCAAGCATCATAAAATCCTCTATCAAAATCTTTTTGAACAACTTGAATCCATTTAGATGTTATATGGGATGTTATTTTATTCCTACCTTCGCTACCCAAGGGTATTTTCACTCTTGGAATGTATTTTCCCATCCCTCATCTTTTGACTACAATATGGTCCAAATCACTCCAACATATGAAATTGGTGGATCAAATTCATTTTATACTTCTCAAAATAATTCTCACTTTAATGCACCCTACTATATTGTGAGTGAAATTGACACAAACCTAAAAAATAACCCCATAGGAAACCTTCTCAAAACCAACAACTTGAATCCTACCAATCCACCACCTAGAAATCCTCCCCCTAATAGCAATTTAGGAAATCCTCTTCCCACTAATCCTAATAATCCTCCCAACACCAACCCACTAATTCATACAACTCAAATTCTTACACAAATATTGTAATAAATAAACATCATGCAAACATCTAATATCTATCAAATGATGACACTAAACCATCATTCAATAAACAAGGCTAATCATCTTCCTATCATTCTTTCTCAAAATAACTAAAATTTCATCCCTCTACCTCTTAAATATGTCATGGGAAATATCATTCCCCAACTTATTATGAACAACAATATGCTTCAACATGTTCAAAATGAACATTTAGCCCCCTTCATTATATCTATTTATATTGGTAATATATCTCCAACTATTAAATATTATGGGACTAAAGACCCTGCATCTTTTCTCAAAGTGTTCGGTAATCTTTGTAAAGAGTAGATCCAAACTAATACCTTCACCACTACAAAAAATTTAGTTACAACCTTCATAGATGACATATCAAAATGGTATAGCCAACTCCCCCAACATTCTATATATAAAATTGAGGATTTAATCAATCCTTTAGTTAAGAAATTTCAACATAATGATCTTCTCAAAACAATTCTTAGTCATTTCATCAATGCTAAGTAATCCCCTACCAACTTAGCTCATGATTTTATCAAAATATGGAAATATTTGGCTCATAAAACCAATCACAACATGGTTGATGACAATTTGTTCAAACTTTTCATTACTTCCTTAACACCTTCCCTCCAATACAAGGTTTGAACTTTTACTTCCCAAACGTTAAATGATGATATCAATCAATCTAAGCAACAAGACTTTTTAATGAAACAATTTGAACCTAACACTAAAACCATCAAGGGATCTTTCCAACATTTAACCAATGCAATCATTGACAATGCTCCTCAACCAAAAACCAAGATTAGCCAAAATGGAAAATTCCCAACCTTCCCATATGCCACTAATTGTTTAACAAATGAAACAAAATGTAGCACCTTTTAAACCATTCACATATGTTAATAATCCTCCTCAATGGTATGAATCTAAAAAAAATTGTTGGTTTCATGCCGATATAGGTCATTCCCATGAAACATATCATGGGCTTACAAAAATTTCCATTTTTATGTTAGGAGATACATTCAATCACAATGGCATGATCAAAATTTGTCATCATGATTATGTAAATGCTTCTCAAAAGAAACAAGCTTTAAAATATTCCTCTAACAATCCAAAAACTTTCTCTACATCCAACCCTCAACAATCAAACAAGGATATTTGTGCGATTGACACTGACTATGAACAATATTATACCAACTCTCAATACGTGAATGCAGCTAAAATCAATTATCGACACAAAACCACCCACAAATATCTCATCATAAAACTAAAGAAACCATCATTTGAAAAGCAACTTCTCAAATACACTACTACCACCAACTTACCTTTAAAAACCAATGAGGAACCACTTCCTCAATCTTAACCTCCAACTACCTCTCTTCCTAATAAAAATATTTTACCTTTCAAGCCTTGTGTTGGTTCTTTCTCTTCAAAAACTCATTAGAATTTCTTAGAGGAACTTAACTCTATGCCTTGTAAAATAAATCTCATGGAATTAGTTCTCACTTCTCCCTATAATTGTAAATTCCTAATGCTATAACTACAATAAATTAAAGAACCATCTTCGCTAGAAGTGGAACAACCTTCTCATGAGCCTCCACCAATATAAGTTCATACCATTGAAACTATTTTTCCTTCTTCAAAGCCTTCCATAGAGTTTTTTGAAGAAGACATGATCAATGATAGAAATTCTTTTTTTCACTAATGACCCACCTCTCTTTATTAAAATAGCCATTAATACCACCCGTATTTGAAAAGTCTTAGTAGATGAAGGGTTGGGAATTAATGTGACATCTCTTTGGCTCATTGAAAAACTTGGGTATAACAAATATCATCTCAAGCAAACTCATCTAACATGTCATATATTCAACAAGACCAATCAATAACTACTTGGTTGTATTTGGCTCCCTCTTACTATTGGACCCAAAACTATACATACTAAGCTTATGGTTATTAACTTACCATTATCCTATAATATATTTCTAGGTCACTCATAGACACATCGCATGAGGGTTATTGCCTCTTTTGGTATCCAATGTATCAAGTTCATTCATTATTGTAAATGGTATAAACATGAGCCCAATCCTAACCCATGGAGTATTCAACTTCCCAATCCTAATGTCAGTATTAGACTCCATCCATTCTAAGAATTAATAGTGCACCTTTACTTGAATTTATCAATATGAATCCAGATGTAAAGGTCACTCTTATTGATTCTGATGATGATGAGCCAAATTATTTGCATGTAATACTACCAAACTACCTCCTTACATTTTAGAGTGGCTACCTCCTTCCTGTTTACCTCATGATCATACCATACCTCTCATCGATGAGATCACTGATTTCTCTCCTCCATGTAATGCACATGAAGCATCTTATACATAAGATTTCACTTGTAATTACTATGGAATGGCCAAGTTATTTCAAGACCCTTTAACCATGTCACCTCATAAATTTAATGATTTAGGCGTATTAACTTTTATTGATCCTTTAAAGACACATGCATGTATTATCTCTCCCACATGTGATGATAACTACATCATGGCCCAAGATCAATCATGAGACTTGGATGTTCAACACTATTATCACACCTTATCTAAAACACATGATTTCAACCAAGACATTCATACCATTTCCATGTATATTGAGTTACAACCTGAAGGTTGTGTACCTATAATTAATTCTTCACTTCTCGATCCTCTTTGGGTTGTTGAGTATATCTTAACTCTCATAAATTTAAAACTTTGTAACCTTCTATACCTCCTATCACACCAATAACTCTACCAAATCCCTTCCCTACCAACGATTCTAAAAATATGCCTATTATCAATCTAACTGAATCCAATCAACCTTCCTCCACAATTCCACCTACTCTCAAGATCATCATTGATGCCAAGGCAATAGATGTACACCAGATACACTTTGAGTATGATCACCATAGTAAAAAAATTATTTATCTTGAAGTATACATACAATACTATGGACCTTTACCTATGTTACCTAGCAATGAAACCATACTTGAGTTTCTCCATGGTCGACAACCTTAACTTCCTCGACAACATCACAAACTTTGAAATTTTAGATGAAAGACTCCTCATTTTAATAACTTCATTGCTAACATTGATCCCAAAACCAATCTCATTTTTTATCTTCCTAATGTGCCATATCAGTTTCAAGATGTAAATGTTATGATTATTAAATCAACCATGAGAATAGATTATGGCACACCCTCATGTCCTTGACCTATAATAGTTTATAGAGAACTCACACCAATCAAGCATGATAACTTTAGTCTATTATTCAATAAATATCATGAGACTTGACTAAAAGCTAATTCATAATCAGATGTACTTCTCTTGACCGAAATGGATAAGGAGAGTTGCCATGGACCTGTACCTTATACCTCATTTAGATATCAACTTGAGGACACAAACTTGATAGGATGATGTCACTGTATGTGCACAAGCTCTAATTTGATATTCTAATAATTATATCTAAGATGTTGAAGTGGATTAAATGAAATGCTTAAAATAAGACATGAACAAAATACTTTGAAATAAATTCTTATGCATTGGAAGATTCTTTAAACAAATCTAAGCAAGAATTTAATCACACAATTTAGAATTAAATCACATAATGCATAAAGAAATCAAATAACATGCTTAGCTATTAAAATAGATTGGATTGTTGCTATAAGGTTTCCAAAGGGGACCCTTCCTCGTGTCTTTCAGCTTCAATATTTCCTCTCACAACACTTAATTAAACTCAAAAATGCTTGTTCATATTAATCAAAACTACAACAATGAATTGTTACAAAAAGTTACAATAATTGTTGCTTAACAAAATGTACTTATGATAATCTCTAATCAACATCAACTACCTTTCAACTCTGTTGCTACATATTTATATACCATAGAGGAGATTGTTTTATGTAAAATTTTATATATATATATATATATATATATATATATATAAAAGAAATATTTGATTTAGGATAACTGAAATTTGTTCCTTTCACTAAAGTCAGCATTCATGGGAATTCTACAATATTACTACAGAACAAACAAAGTTGTTTCATTCTTCAATCGCTTCCTTACTGAGCTTCATGGAAGTTAGAGTCATTTATATGAGTCGGTTGAAAGAGAATAAAAATTTGTTCATCCATGGCTTTAGTTATGCAGTGGCTGGAAGATGGTCTATATAGTGAGATTTGATTGTTGCAGGATGATCCATGTTATATACCTATTTCTCCAAAAATCTTTAAAACACATTTATAGAAAAATCATCCTAAATAATAGACAACCATCATATATTTAATTCCAATACATAATTATAACTATTTCAAGGATTTTGAAAACATAATGCTATTTACGAGATTATGGAAAGAAACAATATGAAAAAGTGTTTAAAATCTTGGTAACAAGTGCAATAGATGAGGACAAAATAGGACATTACTATGGCTCATCACACCCCCCAACTTAAGATCTTGCTCAACCTCGAGCAACATACTTGTTCATTCCCATTTCATAAATAAATTTAAAATGCATGGAATCTATAGCACCACTGGCAAGGTGAGCATAAAATATGTGCCTCTATTCAAATAGTTGTCATATCTTAACTTCATTACCTTCATCCAATGGAGCTTTATCCTACCAATTAGGAATAGGATACCAGAATAGAGGGGGTTGGAATTTCATGTTCATTAGTTTGGATCCCATTTCATTTGCAAGAAGAATATATTTAGTGATCTTATCAAATGATGCTTTCAAGTTAAAAGGTGAATAGGGCTCCTTCTTTCTTAGTGTTGGGTTGATCTCATTCCATCATTCAGTTCATTATTCTCCTGTAGCAGGACCAATAGAAGTTCTCAATCCTAAATAAAAATCTTGGAACTTATCATAATTCTTACCAAACTAGGCTCTAACTTCTTTTTTCAACATGATATTATCTCATTCTGCTAAAACAACATTAGGTGCCATTGACTCCCTTCTGATGAGTAATTGACTTTCATTTTTATTTTTCTTATATTTAGCTACTTCTCTTCCTCTTTTTTATCATTCAACAAATATTATGAAAATGCCTATAGTTGGACATCTCCAACATATAGATTAGGGTTCCACTCTCTATCATATTAAACAACATAATTGTGAAGGTAGAACTTGCACAATTGTGCTTGTTATTCATGTGAACTTACTTTATAGATAGAAAAGGAGAAGGGATTAATAACTTCTTGGGGCATATCATAATAAATTCTCATAAATATGAACATGTGTCTTTGCTCTTCAAGGTAGACTAAATATACTTTGGCAAGAGCTCTATAATCTAGGAGCTCTTAGGTAAGACCAGCCATATCTTCAATTTTTTGTTTTAGTTTAGTGATGCTCTCTTCCTTCAGCTTATTCTCTTCTTTCAATTTCTTATTTTATTTTCTTAATTCCTTTAAAATTTTGGACTATCCATCCAATTCAACAATTTAGAAGATATTGTAAATGAGGAGTGATACCTGACTTCTTGGGTAGCTTTAGGTTCTTCTTATTGATTTATCTCTATAGAAGGTTGTGGAATGTTGACTATAGAATGGTCTTTGATAGAGGGATGTAGATGATAAGTTACTGCAGCAAGTGCATCTAGTCCTCTACTATATTGATCTTGCAGCTACTTTCTTAGTTTCTCAATTTCTTGTAGGGCTTGCTCAAGAATGGAAAATTCTATTTATACAGGAGGTCGCTCCAATTGTTTAGCTTCTTCCTACATGGGTTCCTCATTCAACTCTTCAAAACTATTCTCAACTTGTTCTAATTCTTCCTACATTAGTTCCTCATGTAGTTCTTCAGAACTATGCTCTTCTTGTTATACTTCTTCTTGCATTGGTTCCTCATGTAATTTTGTAGAACTATACTCTTCTTGTTCTACTTTCTGATTGAATTTTGGAGAACATTCTTCCCTATCTATTTTAATCTCTAGAAATTAATTACTACTAGAAATCTATTCTTCTCCAAATTCTTTATTTATTTCAATAATAAAATAAAGTTTAGTTCTCATTTTTCTTCTCAATCTATGAGATCTTCGAGGAGTAGGGGCTACCTTGGCCTTTCTGAGAGAAGGTGGAAGTTCCTCCTCAGATTCATCTAAATCTAGATGGAGAATGAGTTTATTCTTTTTCCTTCTAGATTTCCTACCAATGGAATTCATTTCTTCAATCCTTGTTATAGGTTCTTGTGTTACTGCAGGAAGGTCTCCTCCTACAGATTCTTGTGGACCTGCAGGAAGGTCTCCTTTTACAGGTTCTTATGGAGATGCAAGAATATTTTCTACTATAGGTTCTTGTGGTGTTGCAAGAAGGGCTTCTTTTGATCTTTTTTCTTCTACCTCTAATTCTTATTCTTCATTTCCTTATATATCATTTTCTACAGTTCTTGGTACTTGGAAAAATTCTTCCCAATTGATGGTGGGTCTAGTCTTTTATAAACAATCTTGAATAATTAACTGGATTATATAGTGATGGGAAAAAGCTTTAGAATTACCTCTTTGAAAAGTTTCTACCATTTTTGTGATCATGTAGAGTAGGAAATTGTGGATGTTTATATCTATGTCATGTTGTAAGTGATTCATGAACTTGAAGTGAATACCATGTAGCATGGAAAACCTCCTTTCACAAGTAAAATATATACATATGAATTCAGCAACTTTAGCCCATCTTTCCAGTAGAGATAACCTTATAGTGCCTTGCTTTAAAGTTTCTAGATGTTTATTTCCTCTGATGAATTTTTATCTCTCAGTCTCAACATCAAATTTGTCTTGCCATTCTTCTCATGTTCAAGGTAATCATGTCACTCTACTAATGATGGTCTCTATTAGATTTCTTTCTAACCCTCTTACTATTTTTATATTGTGATGTAGTGAGCCAACAAATTCCTCTACAATTCTTTCATCCAAGGCTTGTATTTTCTCAAAATATTGTTCCCATCCTATATGTTGGAACAAGGTAAAGATTTATAGGCTGTTGGTTAAAGGGGTGATATCAAGTGGATCATGTTTCAGAAAATCTCCTCTCATATTATGAGATGAAATGTGAGTTGCAAGTTTGAGTGATTATAGTAAGGGTTTTGGACTATGACAGAATGATTTGTGAATTTTAATTTAAGAGTGAAATAATCTATTTGAATTAATGTAAAATCTTCCCCTATAACATAAACTATCACTTATCTTCGAGGGACGAAGCCGACATGTGCAAAACACTCATGGTAAGAGTAAGGGGTGGGAGTAGCAATGTGTCAATGGTCACATAAATTAGCGAAGGAAATGGTAAGTGGAAACGATAAGGAGAAGATATGGTGGCACATTAATAGCATTAAGTCCCATCATCTTTAAAAATAATTAAAATGCATGACATGAAATAAATATAAAATAATTACCTTGCTACTTTTATAAATATCTTTCATGAATGCGCAAATGATGATTCGAAGTGGTGGAAGTAGTGTGTGGTATCATTTGATTGGGATCAAAATGCTTTGATGTAGGATGAAATAATAAGAATGCATCCTATAGCAAAAAATGTTTCTTGTAGCAATAAGTTCTTCATCCTGTAGCAAGAAATATTTCTTGTAGCAACAAGTTCATCCTGTAGCAAGAATAAAAATGTATTTTTGCTCTAAGGGAATGTTTCTGTAAGTAAAAATAGATGAAAACATAAAGTTCTATTATTGTAGTACATTTTTTCTTTTTCATATTTTTTTAACGAATATCGATCAGCTAGTGACCTGATTTTTTGAGACATCCGTCAGCAATGCCTAAAAGTTTTTATTGCTGAATTTTATTTTATTTTTATTTTTTTTGATTTTATGGTCCAAACTTAACTAGAATCACAAGAATCCATAAGGTAGGATTTTATTCAGCCTGAACCAAGCCATTGTGAATGATTTATTCTTGGTTGTAGAAATCTTTATTACTCTTGGAAAATATTAGAGAAGGGTTGATGGAAATAACCTTCGACTGTAGGAACATGTTGATTTGTTTCATGAAGAAGAGATGGATGTTGTTCTTTAAGAAGTTATCGATTGAGAGTTTTCTTATAAAATATTTTCTTATACAGCTTGAGTCTGTGTCTATTAACAAGCATTCAGAATCAAAAAAATTTAATGGTTGTGAGCTTTACAGCTCCATTATCAAAAACTTGTTTGATCTCATAAGGACCAAGTCATCTAGACTGTAGCTTTCCTTTATAATCCTTGTATTTAGAATCAAAAAAGAGGGCCCAATCTCCTAGTTAGAAATTTTTAGTTTTGATGTTTCTATCATGCCATCCCACATGTTATCTTTACACTATTTCATTATGATGAAGTGTTTCTTTTCTTAATTCATCAAGTGCATTCAGTTGCATGATCCTGTCTTGTTGAGCTGGGAAAGATCCAATCCCAAATCAAGTGTTGTCCTTAATGTCTTATGTTCAAACTCAATAGGTAAAATAGGTTTCTTACCATAAACTAGCTCATATGGAGTGAAAACAGTCATGATTTTTTAAGAGATTTTGTAAGCCCAAACTACTTCTAGGAGACAAGTTGATCAATCTTTCCTATGCAAGCTAATAGTCTTAGTGAGAATATTTTCTAGTTTTCAATTTGTCACTTCCACTTGACCATTTGACTTAGGATGGTAGGGGGTAGATTTATTATGTTTGATTTCATATTCTTTGACCAAGACAGCTGTGAAGTCTAATGTGAATTTTGGGCCTTAATTTGTGATGATCTCTCTTGAAACTCCATAGCAGATGAAGATTTCTTCACAAAAAAACTCAAATACCTTCTCATCTTAAGCATGGGTTAAAGCTTTGACTTATACCCATTTGGTGACATAATTAGTGCAGACTAGTATGTATTCCTTATTGTTGGATTTAGGATCAATGGGACCTATAAAATCTAGCCCCCATTTATCAAAGGGTTCCATAACTAGTTGTGGTTGTAATGGCATTTTATCAAAGCGAGTGGGTTTTCACATACTCTAGCATTGATCACCTCTACGAGTGTATATCATGGCATCCTTATGCAGAGAAGGCCAATAATATCTGGAAGTAAGTATTTTTATAGTACTTTGTTTGGCAAAAAAATGACCTTCACAACGTTCATCATGGCAGGGTCTGAGAATGTCATAAGCTTCATCTTCTCAGATATATTTTCTCATAACTAAATCTGATCCAGTGATAAAGAGATATCGTACAATCCAGGAATAATGTTTACTATTTTGGATAAGGTGTTGTTTGTCCCTAGGTGAGAAATGTTGTGGTAGTGATACTATAGCAAGATAGTTAGCAATATCTATGAACCAAGGAAATTGAATTGTTGCATCAAATAAATGTTCATCAGGAAAAAAATCATCAACAATAGGACTGTGCTCATCATTTTGAAACCAAGATAGAAAATATGCTACTACATTATCCTTACCAGGTCTGTCCATAATAATAATATCAAACTCTTATAGTAAAAGCAACCATCAAATTATCCTACTTGTTACAATAGGTTTGTTCATTAAATACCTGAATACTGCATGATCTATGTGGATGAATACTTGGTAACCTATAATGTAGTGTCAAATTTTATTAATGGCATAGATGATGGAAATAAATTTCTTCTTTATTATAGTATAGTTTAGTTTATCCCCTTGAAGATTCTTGCTAATAAAATAGATTGCATAACTTAGATATTCATTTTTTGGGCCAAGAACAGCTCCTAAAGTGGTGTCAGATGCATCTATATGAATGTGAAAATGCTTCTTCTAGTTAAGCCCTCTCAGAACGAGAGTTGTTATGAGAAGGTCTTTGAGTTACTGAAAGGTAGTTTGGTAATCATTAGTCCATGTAAATTTAGCATCCTTAATAAGCAATCTAAACAATGGGATGGCAATTTTACTAAAATCTTTGATGAATCATTTATAATAACCAGCATATCCTAAAAAACTTCTAACATCTTTTTGCTTCTTTGGTGTGGGTAGATCCTTAATAAGACTTATCTTTATTGGGTCAACTTGAATTCTAGCAAGGGATATGTGATGTCCCAACACAATCCCTTTAGTCCAAAGCATGTAACACTTTTCATTGCTCAAAGATAATTGATGGTCCTAGCAGTGTTGAAGAATTTTCTCTAGGTTGATAAGTGTTTCTTTGAATGTTTACCCATAGATAGTGAAACCATCCATGTAGATTTCAAAAAAGTCATGGGAGAGATCCAAAAATATGTACAACACATCACTTTGAAAAGTAGTTGGGGCATTGCAAAGACCAAATGGAAAGATGGCATAGGCATAGGTTCCCCAAGGGCAAGTAAAAGTGGTTTTGTCTTGGTCTTGTGGATCAGTTCATATTTGATTATAACTACTATAGTCGTCTAGGAAGGAAAAGTATATTTTCTCTACTAATGTAGCTAACACTTGATCAATAAATGGAAGGGGAAAGTGATCTTTCTTGGTAGCAATATTCAACTCTTGGTAGTCAATGCAAATACACTATTTGCCCTTTTTTTAAGGACAATGATCAGGGGAGAGACCCACTGGATATTTGAACTAGGATAAACAAATCCTGGATCCAAGAGTTTTGTAACTTAATTTTGACAATGTCTTTGACTGTAACATACATTCATCGTTGGGATTAGCGAATAGGTTTGCATTCATCTTAATGTAAATGTGATGTGCGGATAAATCTGTGGGTATTCCTCTCATGTCATGATAATCCCAAGCAAATTTTTCTATGTGTCTTCTCAACATTGTAAGTAAATGACTTTACTTTTGGGGTGTTAAGGAAGTGTTGATGTTGAGAGATTTGTTTAGTAGGATGTCTACTTGCTTTGTTAAAGAAAGCATGGGTCTCTACATTTGTGATTAAAGGAGCATAACTGCATTGATGGGAAAGTATTGATGGAATATCCAAATGTTTCTTATAATTTTAGAAAAATTATTCTCGAGAAAGGTATTTTGAAGAGGACGTGGTGTACATTCCAATAGTTGGTGGCTACAGGATCCTATTGATAGGTGTTTTTTAAGATACCAGTAAGGATAGTGTCTTCTTCTTGGGCTTGCAGAAATGAGCTTTGATTAATTGTGCAGAAAGTCTTCAATGAAATAGCTTCTTCAAAGTCTTCAATCTAAAGGGTCGAGCCATCATTTTGGGAAAGTTGAGCTAGTGGATACATAACCAATTTTTTAGTGTCATTTCCATTGGAAATTAGGATTATTCTTAACCTATAGCCAATAAAAGCATCATCAATGACCAACCATGGGTGGCCAAAGATGAGAGGATAACCCCCCAAATTACTTTTTGGCTACAGGATAATAAAATCTAGTGGATATTTCCAAGAATCCACAGTGATAACAAGGTCCTCAATAATCCTCTCAGGCTTAACAATTCATCTGTCAACCATCTGGAGGATGGTGGGTATTGGACAGAAAGTGGTAAGTTTTAGTTGTTGCACAGTCTCCATGGTCATCACATTGATGGTTGCACTAAAGTTAATTAAAGTATTGAATATGGGTTGGCCGTAGATGCTAACATTAACTACATGATTTTTTAGATTATAATATTTTGGGGGAACTATATTTTTTAACATGATATCTGCTAGTTGGCCAATGACTTAGACTATTTTAGGATCCTTCTTTCTTCTTAGTTTTTTTAAGCATAGCTCTTGAACAGCTTTATTGTAGTAGGAACATCATTTATTACTTGAAAGAGTGGGATTCTTATGTATGCATTCTTGATTTGTCCTAAAATATCAAATTCAGACTCTGATTCAGGATGTGATATGTTCAATATCTCTGAAAAAGGAAGATTGTTAGTTTCTTTTTTTTTTTTGGATGGACTTTATTCAGGATTGGCCATGGGTGGCTATGGATTAGCATGGAGTGGAGCTAGTTCAAGTGTTATGTGATGATGGGTCAGGTGGGTTGTGGAAGAACATGACCTAAGCAAAGTTTAACTTAATTAATATCCAAGGTGTATGTTGGATATTGCATTATTTTAGTGGATTGTGTTAGTTGAATTGACTTAATGGCAAGATTGGGGATGGGTTAGGAGGGTAATTGAGTGGTTTGAATAGGTTACTGAGTGTTTGGCATTATGGCTTATTGTTGTTGTGGTTGTATTTTTTAGGAAAATTCTTGATTACCTCTCCATTGTTATTGTCATGGATTAGAGGGATAGAACCATCGTTGGTTTTTAAATTGCCCTGGTTGAGGTTGTTGTCCATTATGTTGCATCCATAACTGATTCTAGGGTGGCTATCAACCTGTTTGAGACTAATTTTGATTGGGTATATTCATCCAAGAATTATACTGAGGATTATTTGAGAATTGAGAATTTTCAAACATAGAGTTTGATACCATACCTAATCTTTATACCCACAATTTTTATTAAGCCACAAAAAACACTTGATTCTCATCTTCTCATATGACATGCAACTCCACTATTTCAAGATTCTCCTCGGTTATTATGGCTACCCGAGCTTTCATATACTGGCATGTGCAATCCACCTTCTTCTTTCTCCATTCAGGGCAATAGGTAGTTAAGGCTTTCTTAATTTTTTCTTGCTTCTTCCATGTATGTAATGTATCAAGCTGAGTAGCTAGGTGATTGATGATGTCCTGCTTCATGTCTTGGATCAGGTTGCTAATTTCACTTTTATACAGTCCTACAATAGATGTTGTAGGAAGGGTTATGCCCTAACTTTTGTTCATGGTTAATTTGGAGTAATGTGTACATAGAATTTTTAGTTCATCAAATGGTAGTGTAAAAACATCACCACCAAACATTAAATCTAGTGCTTCCAGACAATCTCTAATCCCTTTCAAGAATATCAGCTTGATCGATTCCTTGTCCATTGTAGTTTTCTTGGATTTTTGCAAGTTGAACAAAAATCTTTCCATATATTCCTCCAATAATTCATCATCAGCTTGTGTCATTCGAAAAATGTCATCTCTTTTATAGTTTTTGCCCTTACAATAGTCTTGATATTTCATCACAAACTTCTCCTTAATTTCTTCTTACATAGAAATGGCATCCTTTCCAAGTCCCATGAACCATCTAAGTGTTGCATCTTTGAATGTTGCTAGAAAAAATTTGAAGTTTTGAGCATCATAATTATAATCATAGTTGCGACATAAGATGTCAAACTCAAAAATAAATGTGTCTATATCCTCAGAAGATTTTCCCCTAAAGGTAGGGAGATCACAATGGTGAATATTCTTCATGGGTACATTTTCATCAAGAGTAAGGATAGGAAATTCAAAAATACTAGATTCATTGGTAGTGTTTTCTTCCTAGTGATCCCCCATGAATACTCTTTTTATTGGTAGATGGGAGGTTATTGCAACCCATTGCTCAAAATTCGTATAAATTCTTTTATTTCTAGGGTGTAGAAGATGGAGACTATCTTTTTCCTTAGGAATGTATGGCTTCTTATACAATGGGGATGGTGTGTAGGTTTAAAAAGATTCAGCTAGTGTTTCAGAAATGAGTTTTTATAAATTGGAATATTCTATTGACCTGGTGTTTCTCTTAAGGTCAAGAATTTCCTAGAATGCCTCAGTAATAAATTTGGATGATAGAGAGAAGCGAACTTCAGATTTTGGAGTATAAGGTGATAAGGTGGGAATTCTCAGAGGTGGTACATATAGGTCTCTTTCAGGGGTATGAACCTCTTCAAGGTCTCCATCTTATGCAACCAATCCATTCAAGAATTCTTCCTTCTCTACCTCTACTATTGATAGCTACGAGTGATTTTCAAGAATTCCTTCATGTTCCTCAACTGTTTTAGGATGAATATCCAATATTACAATAATGCTTGATGATTTAGGCAAAAATATTCCTATATAGTCCCTTTCTCTTTGCATACGTTAACCATTTTTTTTAACTTTTTGTCAACCATGCCTACACAGGGTTAATAATATGGGGGGTTTTGAAATTTCCACTATCCTACTTTCAAAAAGGAAAATTTAAACTATGAAAGTACTAAATCTTTAATCTAAATAATAAAAAGCTTTGAATATAAAAATAATAAACATGTAGAAATAATTGCTATCAAGATTAAAGATTATAAGTATGTGACACCCTTCCTCGACAATGGTGCCAAAAATGAATAATAGATGATTCATAATTAGATGTACTTCTCTTGACCAAAATAGATGAGAGTCACCATGGACATGTACCTTCTACCTCATTTAGATATTAACCCAAGGACGTAGACTTGATAGGATGACATCATTGTATGTGCACCCTCAATCTCTAATTTGACATTTTGATAGTTGTATCTAAGATGTTGAAATGTAGTAAATGAAATGCTTCAAATAAAATATGAACAAAATACTGTGAAATAAATTATTATGCATTAGAAGCTTCCTTAAACAAATCTAAGCAAGAATGTAAATCACACAATTCAGAATTAAATCACACAATGCATAAAGAAATCAAATAACATGCTTAGCTATTAAAATGGGTTGGATTGTTATTTAAGGCTTCCAAATGGGGCACTTCCTCCTTCCATCTTTCAGCTTCAATCCTTCCTCTCACAATACTTAATTAAACTCAAAAATTCTTGTTCATAATAATCAAAATTGCAGTAATGAATTGTTGTAGAAAGTTATAATAATTGTTTCTTGACAAAACATACTTATGATAATCTATAATCAACATCTACTACCTCTCAACTCTATTACTACATATTTATATACCACAGAAGAGATTGTTTTATGCAAAACAATATATATATATATATATATATATATATATATATATATATATATATATATATATATATATATATATATATATTCTAATAAATATTTGATTTAGGATAATCAAAATTGGTTTCTTTTGCTAAAGTCATCATTCATGGGAATTCTACAATATTGTTGTAGAACAAACAAGATTGTTTCAGTCTTCAACCACTTCTTTATTGAGCTCCATGGAGGTTAGATTCGTTTCTATAAGTCGGTTGAAAGAGAATCAAAATTTGTTCATCTACGACTTTGATTATCCAGTGGTTATAAGATGGTCTGTGTAGTGAGATTCCCTTACTGTAGGATGCTCCATGCTATATACATATTTCTCCAAAATATCTTTAAAACATATTTATATAAAAAACATCATAAAGCAATAAACAGCCATCATATATTTAATTCCAATACATAATTCTAACTATTTCAAAGAGTTTGCAAACATAATGCTATTTGTGTGATTATGAAAAGAAACAATATGAAAAAGTGTTCAAAAGCTTGGTAACAAGTGCAATAGATGAGGACAAGAATAGGACATTATTGGGGCTCATTGATACTTTTAATTGGTCATATGAAGACATGCCTAGTATCAACCCTAGCATCATTTTGCACAACATAATCACATACCCAAATGCCAAACCTGTTTGGCAAAAATAATGCAAATTTCCACCCAAAGTTTCAACCCTATGCCATAAACAAATTATCAAACTATTAGATTCCAAGTTCATTAAACCTATGGACTATTTTGAATAGGTGTCAAACATTGTTCCCATTTGCAAAAAATTCATCATGGTTATTTGCATCTGCATCAACTTCCACCATCCTAACCTTGTTTGTCCCAAAGATAATATTTTGTTACCTTTAATAGATGCCATCATAGATTCCACTATTGGATATGAAATATTGTCACTCATGGATGATTTTTTGAACTACAATAAAGTTCACATAGCCCCCAAAGACCAACATAAGACAACATTCATTGTAGAATAGGGCACCTATTGTTATATTAATATGCCCTTCAGTGTTAAAAACACTAGAGTTGCCTATCATTGGGATATGACCCACATTTTTAATGATCTTATACATAATATTTTGGAAACCTATGTTAATGATCTCATTTCAAAATCAAAAAGTTTTACAACCCATCACTCTGATCTATCCATCATCTTTGATCGATTAATCAAGTACAAAGTTAGACTCAACCCCTATAAGTGTGTCTTTAGCATTACATCTGGTAAACTGTTAGGGTTTTTAGTCTCTCTTCATGTTATTGATGTCGATTCCACTAAAATAAATGATATACTCAACATGCCCATTCCTCACTCCATTATAAACATTCATACTTACCTCGGAAAGATTGGGGCAATCTAACGATTCATTCCTAAAATGGCTTATCGCATTTACTCTATTAATTCCCTTTTTAAAAAAAGTAATGCTCTAGAATGGATTGATCCCTATTAGAAGGCATTTGACAACATGAAATAATCATTACTCCATCTACCTACCCTTTGACCACCTTCCAATGATCATTACTTGATTTTGTACAATTATTATACTCTCATATTAGTTGGGGTAATGCTTTCCCAAAAAGATATTAAAAGAGAATATGTTATTTACTATATTAATCGAAGCCTCATCGATTACAATAAATGTTGTACTAAAGTAAAACATGATTGCCTTACTATTTATTTTACAGATGAAAAGCTTCATCACTACATGCTCTATCAAACAACCTATGTCATTTTTCATTTTGACCCACTTCATCACTTTTTCTCCAAAGCATTTCTACCTAGAGATAGAATTGGCAAGTGGATGGTTATCTTAATGAAATTTGACCTTCACATCATAACATAAAAAAAATTCAAAGGGCAAGTCATTGTCGACCAACTTACAACAACACCCATACCCACTACAAATCACCTTCAAGATTGTTTCCCAAATAATAACATTCTCTATATTGAAGGTCTTAATCAGGCTATCTCTCTTAAAGATTACTTCCATAATTTCACTATTGATTTAGAGGCAAGTAATCAAGAATATACCTATGTCATTCCCAACACTACTAAATCCAAAGTAGTTATTGAAGAGCTTCCTGAAGTCACCATCGATTTGCATGAAGACGCCTGAACTCTACACTTTGATGGCACCAAATGTCTCCAAAAAGATGAGGTAGGTTGTATTCTAACTAATCCTCATGGTAAAATGATCCTTTTAGAATTTTGACTAACATTTGATGTCACTAATAACATGGAAAAATATGAAGCATTAATCTTAGACATGAATATGGCACTTGATTTAAATATTCCATATCTACATGCTTTAAGTGACTCCCAACTTATTTGCCGCTAGGCTAACAGTGCTTACCAATGTAAAAATGAAAAAATTATCGCTTATCATTAAATGGCTATCACCCTCACCAAAGAATTTTCTTTTTTTACCATTCAGTCCATTCTAAGAGATCAGAGCTCTATCATTGACTCTCTTACTTCTTTGAAATCTTTATTTCATCTACACCAAGTACTTAGTGATTCCCAATTTCTTATTCAAATAAGAAATCCCTCATCTTCTATGCAATCACAAGATTCACTTATCTGTCACATTAAAGCTGTCACTATTTGATAGAGCCCATGGTATAAAAACATTATCCAATTCTTTGAAAATTAAATTTATCCTCCAGACAGATTCTCATAAAAATCTAGAATTTAAAAACAATCTTATAAATATGTCTTTCAATATAACACCCTTTATTATCATAATGCAAAAGGTACCATGCTCCATTGTGTAATGAAAGAACAAGTCCCTCATCTCCTTAAACAAGCACATGGGGACATTTTTTGGTGGTCACTATAGTGGAAATGTCATAGAACACAAATGCCTATGTATGGGATACCTTTGGCCTAATTTAAAAAAATACGCTCTCAAATTTGCTAAAAATTATAGTCATTGCCAACTACATGACAATCTAATCCATTCACCACCAGCTGAGCTCCAAACTGTCGAATCTCCTTGGCCATTTTTCATGTGGGGATTATATCTCATCAGCAAATTACCTCAATCACAAGATGGTCATATTTGTATCATCACTACTACTAAATATTTTATCAAATGGGTAAAATTCATGCCTCTTGTCAATGTCATGGGAACCACTATTTGTAAATTTATATTTAATTAAATCATTTGTCATTTTGGAGTTCTTCATATTATCATTTTTGATAATGGTGATAATTTCAATAGCAAGGACGTGAAGTAATTATGTGCTAAATTTAAAATATCTCATAAATTATCCACACCTTACCATCCACAATGCAATGGCCAAGATGAGGCCACTAATAAAATTCTCAATAAAATCCTCCAAAAGGCCATCTAATAAACCTGAATTGATTTGCATCTTCATTTATATCCCACACTTTGAGCCTATCATACTAGCATCCTACTGCCACTAGGGCAACTCCATTTTCACCAATTTATGGTTCTGAGTTTGTCTTACCATTAGAAGTTGAGTTTTCCTCCTTACATATAACTCTTCATGATATCATTCCCGATGAACAAGTACATGAAGCTCACCTTCATGTTCTTGATCTTCTCGATGAACATTGTCTAGCCACTCTTCAACATAACCACCAATATAAGGCTCATATTGTCGAGCAACATAATAAAAAAGTTAAAGTATGCACTTTCAATGTTGGTGATCTAGTCTTTAAATTAGAATATACCTAAGATAAATAAGGTAAATACACCCAAAAATAGTGGGGCCCCTATTTAGTGAAACACATTCTTGGTCCTAGCACCTATCACCTCCAAACTAATGAAGACCATATTTTCAAAGAGCCCGCTAATGCGTAATTATTGAATAAATATTTTTCTTAGATATTTTATTTTTTATCATATTTCTATATAGTGTCCTATTAACACTTCTTGCATAATTTCTACATGGATCTCACCCTCTGTAGCAGTCTTTTTTTATACAAACCTTAGTTCATTCAGCTTGATCCTTTGGTTTCTTTCTCTCATGAGTTGCATTATAATACCATGGATAGGCCCTGATTTTCCTCATGAATTCTTTTTGCTTTCATAAATTGACTTTTCATATCAACTTTGTTATTTTCTAATAAATTTTAGACCCTCTTGGGTTTCTCTTTTGCGAGTTATAATGTAAGACCATGGATAGGACCAAGCCTTCCTCACAAATATCATTTCTATTATTTTATTTTCACATATTTTGTTCACTTTTTTGAGTTTTTCTCTTGTGAATTATAGTATAAGACCATGGATAGGACCAGGCCCTCCTCACATATACCATTTTTACCTTTATTACACCCACTTAAGTTTCTCGTTTATGAGTTATAGTGTAAGACCACAGATAGGACCAGGCTCTCCTCATAAAATTACCATTTTATTTCACAACCCTTTTATTCAACCAAGCATTCCTTTTCTCAAATGTTCAAAAATAGTTACAAGTTTATGATCCCATATTCTTAACTTCAAATTTTGTTTTTGTAGATAAAACTTGCACAACAAACTATGTTAGCATGTTTCCATACACTGTCATACATTCTTATGATAAAGAATCAAATTTTCCTATCATTGTATCCCTTTTTCACTTTGTCATATTTTTTTATGATTTGAGGTAATTCAAATTATTTCATATTCATTCCCCTTGATTTTCTTTCCTTTCATTCCACTTTGATAAAATAAGGTCAAATTCAAGATAGCACTTTTATTTCATATGAATAAACAAGACTCTTAGACACCATACTCTTTAAGTTATATTTCTTACCAACTGATTCCAAATTTTTCAAACAATAGTCATTTTTAACACCCATGTTTGGTTCTTTAAATTTGTATGGAGGAGGAATCAAAAAAACCATCAAAATTTAAAATCTAAATAAATTAAAATAAAAAGCAATATACAAATTCATAATTTTAATCACACCAAAAGATGTAATTTATAGAACATTTCATATCTTCAATCAAAGCTCAAACTCTATAGTTAGTCTCATGATAGAGCTGAGGTCCATTGGGGTGTGATAAGCCAGTACATTAGGATAGGAGAATTCAAAATAATCTATAAAACTATCTAATTTTTCATGCAAGTACCTAATCTTCACAGTAGATTGACAGCTCTATAAGGGGTCCTAAAGAATAGGAAACATGTTATGGGAAAGTAGGTCCATTTATTTTCCATGCATATAGCCTTCATGGGATGTTAGTTATACTTCATTTGATGACCTAATAATTTTGTGGCTAGAAGTTCTTCAGAGTCCTTAATGTCGAAAGTCTTCTTGTTTTGACAAACTTAATTTTAAGTGTTTTGACTTCGATAAAGAGTTTTTCTACCTTGATTTTTTTCTTTCATTTTTTCCACCACCCATTTCATTCCTCCCTTGATAGGAAACTTTGATTCTAAATCTATTTCTCCACTTATATATTCTCTCTTCTTCATATCTTAAAAAAATGCTAACACTAATTTGTTTCAGTTTTATCTATCCTTAAAACAAAATAGTATGATTGAGTGATTATGGATTATCTTCTTCATACCATTGCTTTACATTTCTATATTTACCTTGGTTTATTTAAAAATCTTTTATAACTCCCTTTTTTCTTACAATTGCGTTCATTTCTAAATTTTTTATTATCTCCCTTTTTTTTAGATAACTACTTTTATTTCTATATTTTTGTTGTATTTCTTTTTTCAAACAATTGTGTCTATTTCTACTTTCATGTACTCATTTCATTGTTGAATGAGGTTGGATTGTTACTTCTCACTCACCAATGTTATTTTCTTTTTTATGTACTTTTTCCATTGATGATTGATTAAAGATTATTACTGTTCACTCATCAATGTTATTTTACCATTACTTTACCATCTTTGTTTAAGTAAGGATTTTTACTACTTTTACATTGATGTTTGATTACCATTTTTACTTGTATCTTTAGTTTGACTTGGTTTGTTTACCTTTTCTTACTTAAGATTTACTTGTTTGAGTTTCTTAATCACTTAGTAACATTGATTTTTCGGTTATCAAATTTAATTTAAATTTTGTCTTGGAAATTTGGTCCTAACTTAGCATTTACCACCTTAGTTTACCAAATTTTCAAGTATATCATGCTTACAAATTTTAGTTATTTTGGCTTTCCTACATTTATTTATTTTTGCTCTTTAGTTTTGTATCCTCAGAATTGTCTAAAGCAATCTCTGCACTCTCCATGATCAAAACTATAAACACAGCAGACAACCATTCAACAATAAAGGTATGTCAAGGTACATATACATTACTTTTATTTTTAGTTATTATATTTTAGTCATTTGATTTTAGTTATTTTATGCTTTAAAATACTATAATTTATTTAACATCAACATTATGTGTTACTATGTTATTTTCCTGAAGTACAATCCCATGTTGTATCTGAGTGATATGTGATGAGCTTCAAGTAGGGCATATGTATACACATAATATTTTCAAACTTTATTAATTATTGATGCTTTTTATCTTGCAAAAATCTGTCAAGTATCAATATCTATGAATGCATGCCTTAAAGGGTGCACCAGGAAAGGGGTAGACAAACTATTGATGGTTCACAAGATTGTTGTCCCTTTTACCATCATTTGTAATTAACACAAACCTTCTCCTATACACTTTCCTAAGCTTTGACACCTCACACACTCCTCCAAACAATTCACCACCTTAATCAGACCTTACCTAAAATAAAAATCCTTTTTAAAATTTATCAAATAATGTCGGTCTGGGCCAACCCTGTACTTAAAATATATTAGCACGTTATGGGTCTAGGTCAGCCTTAGCTAACCTAGACTGGGATCCAATTTGTTTTGATCAATTAAAAATACAAGGTCAAATTAGGTTGACACTATCAGCTAAACTTTCATAAAGGTTTAGGGTTAGATTCACACACACGCACACACACACATTCTTTTCATTATTTCTTAGAAAGATAGATTTAATTATTTAGTTGTGTTTCTTTACAATCTTCTCTTTCACCATTCTACTTGACGATTTATTGCTTAGGGTTTATATTTGGAGAAGAATCTTGTCTTGTAAAAAAATATTGGATGCTTTGAACTATCTTAGTGATCCTTACAAACCACAACCACCTCTTGTGAAACACCTTTAGCCAAGGGAGAGATTGAGTCTCAATGAATTCATCTTCAAGGTAAGTATCTCTAACTTTACTCCTCTACTTTAGTAGATAGAAGTAGCATAAATAATGGATTTTGAATATAATTCTCTATCTATGCATTAGGGTTACATATATGCATATCTTAATTAGAATTATTATATGCTTGTTTAATTTCATGTTTGTTACCCCTATTTTGTACCACAAGCTTTGATGAGCACTAGGTTAGATTTTACTTTACTTTGTATTTACTTTGTGAATATAAGAGAACATATGACCTAGCTAGGGTTATTACATGGTGTTGTTTGACTATAGGCTTTGGAACCCTCTCTAATGATGTTATTATGATAAGAGACCTCTAAGTTAGATTTAGCAGATCCATCTTGGTCATGACTTTGATTGTCTAAATGTGCTAACAAGCAGAAGTGTAAGCATGATTTATCTTCTTCGAACTAGTATTAATTTATAGATCAACTACATTTTTTCTTGTATACAGGGGGTGATAACTATATAAGGCCACAAAGGGAGACATTTTGGATGAACAAAATTATTATGCCACCATTCAGCAAGTGGCAACCAATGAACCCATTTTTCTTATTTATCAAAAAAAAATAGTAGAGATACCCTTCTAGACATTTTTTTACTGCCTCTATTTATCCATCAATTTGAGGATGATAGGATGAACTATGAGCCAATTGGGTACCCAAACATGCAAATAATTCAATCCAAAAATTACTGATAAATATGGGATATCAATCATCTACAATGATCTTTGGAGTACCATGCAATTTCTAGATGATATTGAAAAAATAAGAGTTATTATACTAGCAACAAAAGCTTGTGATACAGAACAAAAATAAGCATACTTGGTGAATCGATCTATAACTACTATGATAACATTTTTACCCTCAGACCATAGTAACGCAGTAATAAAATCCATGGAAACCTCCTCTCAACATTGGTAAGGGATGGATAAAGGCTACAAAAGATATGATGTCTTAATGATTTTCCCTTTGTTTTGTTGATATATCATGTATTCTGACACATATTTTTAGACATCCCTCTTGAGTCCTTCCTAAAGAAATCTTGCTTGATTCTATTATATGTTTTTAAAAATCCAAAGTGACCTCTAAGTGGAGAGGCATGAAGTTTCTAAAGAATTTTATGTTTGAAGAGAGAATGCTTATAGAGGTATAATATAGCTCTATACCATATGTGTTCCTCTTCCATGTAAAATTTTCAGATTCGTTAGAACCCTACTTAAGACTTTTAATCAAATCTTTAGTAGCATTGTCATTCTCCCATTTTGATCTTACTTTCTCTAACCAATCCACCTGTCACATGGTCATGGTACATAATAATGACTCAATTGATTCATCCCACTAGGAGAAGGCATCTGCCACTACATTCTATTTTCCTTTCTCATACACTATTTCAAAATTATAACTTAATATTTTAGTCACCCATTTTTGTCATTCTTTAAATGGCTATCTTTGTTCCAAAAAAAATTTGAGGATATCATGATCAGTCTTTACTTGAAAGTTATCATCCATCAGATAAGGTCTCCATTGTTTGATTGCATATAGAATAGCATCATCTATTTCTCATAAATCGTTTTGATCATATTGTATCCCTTTAATTGGTGACTTTAAAATGTCAGTGGTCTACCTTTTTGCATAAGTATAGCCTCTATTCCATATCCTAATACATCACACTCTACAATAAATTGAAAAAATGGGAGTAGCAAAATTGGAGTTGTGCACATAGTTGTTTCAATTATTCAAATGCCTTGGTAGTTGAATCAATCCACTAGGAGTCTTTATTCAATAAAAAGGTGAGTGGGGCTATAATGCTACCATAATTTTTGACAACCTTGAGATAGTAACTAGTTATCTCTAGAAATTTTCAAAGGTTTTTGAGGGTCTTTAGAACCTACCACTGTATCATCACTTTGATTTTTTTAGGATCAACTTTCACTCTTTGGACACCAAAATCACATTTAGAAACTTTCGCATAAAGTTGATGTTGTTCTAGAATTGAAATTACTTATTTCACATGTTTCAAATGGTCTTCCCAATTTTTGATGTAGATGAGGATATCATCAAAAAATGTCAATACAAACTTCATTAAAAATGGCCTAAAAGCAATATTCATCAACCTCTAAAATGTAGATGGTGAATTTGTGAGTCCAAAAGGCATGACCATAAATTCATAATGGCCTTTATGAGTTATAAAAGTGGTTTTAAGTATGTCCTCATCACGGATTCAAATTTGATGATATTGAGAGTGAAGGTCTAACTTGGTAAAATAAACAGCACCATGAAAAATATCTAAAAAATCATCAATATTGGAATTAAAAAATTATCTTTGATGGTGTACTTATTGATTTTTTTATAGTCTAGGAACATCATCTAAGTGTCATCCTTCTTCTGCACCATGACCATAGGGGAGGAATATATGTTTTGATTGTGTAGGATGATTTATGCCTCCAACATTTCATATACCATCTTCTTAATTTCACTCTTTTGGGTATAGGGATAATTGTAGCGTCTGATATTTGGTGGTGTACCTCCCAAAATGATCCTAATGGCATGATCAGTCATGTAGCTTAGAGGAAGTCCTTTTGGCATGTCACCAAAAATAACATAATGGTCATCCATCACCTATTGTAAATCAAGATGTGTAGACTCCTTGGTTGGTTGAATCTCTATGAGAAATAAACATGCCAAAAATCCCTCGGCACCTTTTCTAAGAATCTTCATCTGATGGGAACTAATCAATTGTGGAGATTTAACTCGTAAACCATGTAGTTCAAAGGCCCTATCTTTTGAATGTAACCTCATGAAAAGTTCTTAGAAATTCATCTAAATAGTTCCCAAAGTGATGAGACACTACACTCCCAAAATAATGTCAACTCCCATGAGAATAACAAACACAGGGAAATCAAACCCTATTCCCCTACACCAGGGGCTAATTTTCTACTTATACAATTTTCACAGCACCCTTGATCCAACCAGGAATATCAGAGTTGATAGTGGAGACATTTCTTCCAAGGCGGTGTCCGGCGATGCTATTGATGAGTCCTGGGTTTCCCCTGCTCCTACCAAAACAAAAGATGTCTCCTTCTCCACCCCTAAAAAGACCCCTATTGATACCCCTAGCTCCTTTGCGAGCAAGAAGGGTAAGAAGAGAAAGGTTGATGAAGAGGAAGAAAATATTAAAGAGACTACGGAGGGGACCCATAGGAATCTGGGCAGGGCCATGGGGGGCCAAGATGGCAAATCTCACAAGCCTTCCAAAATTAATAAGAAAGGATTCTCCTGCGAAGTGCAAAGGTCAAGGCGGATTGCTGGTAAACATGCCTTGAAGGCCAGACTGATTGATTACTCGAAAAGTGCTTCGAAAGAAGCAACCTAAGAGGAAGAGTCTAAGGAGCTGGAAATCCAAGAAATTTCGAAGGACATTGGAGGGAAGCAGGCTACTAAGGATTTTGAGGTTACTGAGGAGCAGGGTGCTGACACTATGGGAACTATTGACAATAAGAGGAAAATGTATGTCGAGGAAGTTGGCGAGGGTACTGAGAATGAAACTGATTGGAAAGTTGAAATTGGGACCCTGAAGGACCGTATTCAAACTCTGGAGAAGGTTTTCACCAAAGGACTTCGGAATACAATTCTGTTGAACATGTCTATGCTGGAAGTGGTGGGTAATACTAGGTATGCTAACAACGCAGAGAATGAGAAACTTAATGATCTTATCAAATCAATAGTTATGTAAGGGGACTCCTCTCTGACTCTGGTCTTTCCGTCGCTTGTGTTTTGTTTTTGTCTATTGTTCTCGATCGGGCTGTCGTCTCTCTGAAGGCATTTTTTATTTGTTTGCCTTGTCTTTTTTGATTGTAAAGGGTTTGGCCCTTGGTTTGCCGCCTTACTTTATCAAAAACAAACATAGAAAAATCTGAAAAGTAGTCTCCCATACCAAACTTAATGCTATGGCATTTTTTAGAATAGTTGACTATACCACCATCTACAATTATGACCTAAAATTATAGAGCTAGGTAAATGAAATAGTTCAAACGACTATCTAGCTTACTATTGATAAATTTATATGTACTCTCAAAGTCAATTAATACAATCACCTTATGTTTCTTTAAGAAACCCACCACCTTAAGAGTTTGAGGAATAATAATGTCTAAAAGTGCATGACAAGAAATAGTAGGTTGAGAATCTTAAGATTCATCATTGGGTTTTTCCAAACCTACCCTTGAAGCCTCATCATCTTCTTCCTCCTCATTGGTGACTTCATTGTAAAACAAGTTCTTTTCAGTACATTGATGTCCTTTAATCCATTTGCTATCGCAGCCAAAACACAAACTTTTTGCATGTTTTTCTTTAATTTGTTGAGGGGTCCATCTAGTAGGTTGTAGAAATAATGGTGCTAGGAAAGTGCATTCATGAGCATTAGTGAAAGGTCTTCATCTAATCAGTTCTTTTTCCTCAACCATGTGTGCCCTTGGTATGACTTTAGACACATTACTGGAATTAAACATGTGAACCTCCATTTGGATGTTATCTTTGAGGCCACCTAATAATAGCTAAGTCATTTTTTTCTCAATGATATGTCACACATAATGAGAAATTTTAAAATTGATGAATGTAATATTTTACAGTCTCGATTTAACACAACTTATCTAGTTGGCTAAAGTACTTTTCAAGGACATTATTGTGATAGTGGATCTGTAACTCCTCAAAAAAAATTGACCATGAAACAAAGACACCCTTTTTATATTGAGCACACAACCAACAATACCAATAAATTATTTGGATGCCATAACCACCTTTTTCAACTAGGGAGTCTCATGTAGATCAAATTAATTTTCAAATTGAGTAAGCCATGTGAGTGGATCCTTACCATCAAACTTGTGTAGGTCCACTTTTAGTAACATCAGCTTTAACCCTATATTGACACTAGAATTGTTTGGATTGGAAGACCCAAACTGGAGTGGTGGAGACTTATTTTGAAATGTTGAGTTACAAGGTTGGCCAATTGCCTAGTTAGTTATTGAAAATCCCTCAAGCCATTCGTCTCCCCTTTCACCCTGATGACTTCCCCTTAAACTGCACGAAAATCATCTTTTAACACCATGACATGTATCTTTGATTGAAGGTGTTAAACCACCACTAAAATCCTCAAATCCAAAGTTTCAGACTCCATGTATCCTGACAAGGAGTATTAGGCATTTTTTGCCCTTTTTCGTGTCTGTAAGTGTTAGGCTCAGCCATGCACAAACCCTATGAGGGTTGTAGCTTTGAAAAAAATGTATTGGTAGATGATACCATTGTGATCGTCTCGCCAAGATGAATCCAACGACTGCTAATATACAAAAGGATGAAAATTTTTAACTCAAAAAAAATATACCAATGGAATATGTCATTGTGATCATCTCATAGAGATGAATCCAATGACTGCTAATTTGTACAAGGTTAAAAAAAATTAGAATTTCTTTTTTTTCATTTATTTTGTAAAAAAAACTATGAACAAAATTGCAATGACGAAAAAATTCAATTATTTTCATATCACAAGTTATGTTTTTCTGATCTAGTGCTCAGAACACCGGATCCAAAAAATTGCACCATGAAAACTTGGATAAATCAAATCTTTGATACCACTTGTAATGAAATTACTTAGATAATTCATAATAACATAATAATATATTGCATGATTAAGAATAGAATAAGTAGATCCACAACAATAGTTGGTGAAAGAGTAGAATACTTGAATATTATGATAGTCACTTTGAGGGGGCAACCTTCACAAAAATGCAATAAGAACAAAATTCACAATATATCTTTTAAAACTAACTACTGCCTCCTATATATAGCCTACTTAACTATGGTTATTCCATAGGTCGACCTAATAAGAACATAGAGAAATGTGACAAGAATATAAAAGAGGTATGTATGCCATAGTTAGCCACACATATCCCTAAACATGCCATAGGATAAGGGTGTAGTAATAATAGTAGATAGAGTATTTGAATCACAAAAGAATTCTCTACACAAATCACAATACAATGATAATAAAATTACAATCAACCCTAGTGTCTCAAAAATCATTAGCATTCTTGTAAGATACTATCAATAACCATTCTCTCAAAACAACCATCTTGGGAGAAGTACAATAGAGAAGTAAGACATGTCAAGCAAAATCTAGCAATCAAGGAGAGATTATTTTAAGAAAAATTATAACCTAAACAACTCATCACTTAAATTAAGGTATTGCAATGAGATAAGTCAACACAAAGATGGTGATGTTAATTCCATTTTGGGTAAGCATTTTGATACCATTAAATCACTATACAAGCAAAGTTAATTCAAAAAGTGACTAACATAATAAAGAGGGGTTTTATGCAAACCTTCCTTATGTATATACTATGACACTAAACTAATATAATAATCTCTCATAAGCATAATTATCATATTTAAGTATATAATTCAATGAAGATCCATTAACCAATATCTACAAAAATCATCTTACTTCGTGAATGAGTCAAATCCATAAGTGGCCTATAAATGAGTGATAACTTCCATGGATAGTTTGTTTTTAGTTACATCTAGTTGCAGTCTAGTATTTTTAACTAAAGAATTATAATGCAAATCTGTTCATAATACTAGTAGCATTGAATCTTACTAACAAGATCACATGGGGATATAACACCTTCATTATTTCTCAAAATTCAAGCATGAATTCACACTAATTTCAAGTGTTATCAAGATTTATATAATAATAAGATAGCCTATAAACATAATATAACTCATAGATAGTTGAACTAGATCCCCATAATCATAAAAAGGTAGAGTATGTCATACATAATATAGTTTATTACATACCAGTTACTACAAATATGCATTTTTAGTAAAATAAGGTAGTTTTGGTATCAAGAACCCTTTGTTTAACCTTAAAATTTAGAAGTGGTGGGGATAGGATTAAGAATATAAAGTGGTTCAAGCACAAGGATGATAAACTAATCTATAACAGGTTAATTAATTACAAACTCAAATAAATGAATATTTTGAATTATTATACTAAAATATATAAAATATAGAAAGTACTAAATTCAAAATATGTTTAATTTATTACAATACCAAAGATAAATTATACTTAGTTGTGTTTTACTATGCACAAGTAGATTTGGGTTGAACACAAGTACAAGCAGGTTTAGGATTCTAGAATAATCATCAAATTTTAGAAATATTATTTGTGTAGCTACAGACATTATTGTCACCTACAGATACTACCATCAATGCAGGTGTATGTGTTGTGATGCTACTATCTTATGTAATATTTTAATTGGATTTCAATGCAACCAACTTTGTTATTATGGGTTTTTTATCATCTTTCTATTGATGTATTCAGATGTGGGATATATGTTATCACTCTTTTTTTATTAATTAAACCCAAGCTCTTCACCCTTCTTCACTTTTAAAATGAGTTGGTCAAAAATAGGTTAGTTGTTCATAATGTCGAGATATCATCAATGACTCGTCTGTCACTCAGTGTTACTTGCATAGCCAATACCCTAAAGAGGGCCTTAGACTTATGTAGTTTTCCCCTATATGTGGGAGTGTGTGTACAAGGGTGCAATATAGTATATGAATATGTATGTAGTGATCTAGCTTGTAACTTAACAAATGTCAATCAGGTTATGTTTTGAATGCTTCAAAATTTTTGTATGACTACTCCTATGACTGATAAATAAATATGGATGAATAAGGTAGAATAATTTAGTTGTGTGAATCATTGAATGAGCTTTGTTAAGTGTTTGTTTGGTATTTTCTGGATGATCAAGGAGAAGGCTTAGACATATATTTATACCACCTTTTGAAAATATCTCATGGTAGAGTTCAATAAGACAAATGAGTCAACCCATAGGGTTCGAATATTTTATAAATTAGATGATTTTTTTGGTAACTGAACACTAGATAAGGATGTGGACACTACCATCAGCGGTAGTATTCCTCTATGGCTGGTAATGTCTAGAAGGTTAGAAAATATCTATGGATCTAAAACTAAAAATGAAATATTTATATCATCTTTTAATCCTTATGTTAAGTACAGGATACCTATGTCATTATAATGATAAGATTCAGACCAAGAGATAAGTATTTAGGCACATTGAGATAGCGAATTTGAGCCTTTCGATAGCAAGGATGTCTAGAATTGAAGGGTAGATCCCTGAATGATATTTGTCAAATATATAATATTGAGATACTATAAATATTTAGCTTTAGTATATAAATCCCCCCTTTAATCTAGAAATGCATAAAGATAAAATATTAGGTTAAAGTAAATAAATACATACCTAGGTGTGTACAACACACCTTGCCTTTATTTGAGCCCACTTTGAGTGTTTTGTTGGTGTATGACTTGTCAACAAGAGCATGTTACAATATAAATCAATACATATAATCTCAAATTTGAAATAATTGAAATGCTTGAAAAGAAAGAGAGCAAGGAAGGAGTACATATGTGTGTCAATGCAACCATGCCGCCCCTTGGTACTTTGACTTGGTAAAGATGCTTCATTATGAAACATTGGAGTTGGAAGAGGTTCAGACCTAAACCTTGGAGATTTTAAGAGTGAGATTGGAAGGTATTATTCCCGCAATCTAGTATAAAGATGAGTTTTGACACAGCAATTGAGATCACTAAATCTCAATTACATAGCTCAAGTGTAAATATGTAATATGGTGAGAGTGAGTGATTTAATCATCTCATTATATAAATCTCATGATATTGGGTGATTTAATCAACCCAACCAATAAATCTAGTGAGGTTGAATGATTTAATCACTTCAATCTATAAAATGAACCAACTATTACAAAAAAATAAGGCTCGATAATAGTACTTCCTCATGTAATCAGTGCATCCTAGTGATAGTAACCTAGAGATATAATCGATAAATTTTACAATTTTTTATGCATTAGTATGGAGTATGTGTATTCAATCAAAATAAAATCAATCTACAACTTATCATACCCAATGATATCCAAGCTCAAAGAAGGTAATCAACTAACAATCTGCTTAGCAATACTTTATTATATCATAATCATGACCAATAATAGATCTGCTAAACCTACACTAAAGGATATCTTATCACACAATGGCAAAATGAAGGTTTTCAAGCCTCTATTCAAATGCCATTTTGTGATAACCTTGGCTATGTCTTATGATTGTAATAATAATCAATAAGCTAATATACTAAATGAACATGCAAGCTAATCTAATAAATAAATATGCAAGTTAATATAGTGCTCACCAAAGATTGTGGCACAAATGAGAAAGATAAAAAACAAGCAAAGATAATTCTATATATCATAACATAGAAATAATATGATCAATAAGAGATACAATTCAATCCATTAATTCTACAACACCTACTTATCAAAATATGAAGGACTAAAAATATACTTGCTTTGTATTTAATGAGTCTATCTTTGTATTTAAAGAGATTGAGTCTAACTTTGCATTTAGTGAGTCTATCCAAAATGATAGCCAAGTCATGAAGGTGAGATTTACGACTCTTAGATTTGGCAATGAGATCATCCACATAAATTTTGATAATTTTGTGAATAAGATCATGAAAAATATGGGGCATTGCATGTTGATAAGTAACTTTGGCATTTTTGAAGTCGAAAGGCATTTTAACATAATAATAGGTGCTCCATTTTATGGTAAATGTAGTTTTATGTTGATCTTCAGGAGCTATGTGAATATGGTTATGTCTTGAGAAAACATCCATGAGTGATAACATCTTATACCCATCGGTAGAATCGACAATGGCATCGATTGAAGGCAAAGGAAAGTTATCTTTTGGACATGCCAAATTTAGGTTACATAAGTCAACGCATATACGAATAACCATGGTGACTTTTTTATAGACAAGAATAATGATTGAGACCCATTTTAAGTAGTCCACTAATTTAATGAATTTAGCATCCAAAAGTTTAATGATTTATTTATGACATAAGGTATAAAACTTAGGTGGGAATTTTCATTGCTTTTGGCAAATGGGATTAGCATATGGATAAGTGATGATGTTATGAGAAATAATGCTAAGATCAATTCCCAACATATCTTCATATGACCAAGTGAATGCTTCATGACATTTTTCAAAGAAGAGAGAAATTATTGTGCTCTACAAGAGTGAGCTCTTTAGAGACAGTAATAGGTCGAAGACATGTAAGTGTTTGGTACTCTATTTTTGTATTTTCTTTGATGAGTATGGCATTTTTGTCTTGGAAATGGTATGGTGTAGGAAGGACAGAATAAATAGGATGCATTTTGGGATCCACACTGGCAATGAAGTTGTTTAAACAAGGAACCTTTTGTTTAAATTTACCGAACTTATGATGTTGACATGGAAGTTGTGGTTCTCTAGCATGGAGGAGCTCTAGTATAGCTTCGTCACTAGGAAGTGTAGGTAAAAGTCCATAGTATTCGACATCCATTTCAAAATAAATTATTTGATTACCTTTGTTATCATATTCAAAATGTATTTGTCTGATGTCAATGGCTTTAACATCTAAGGTACTTTCAGGGGTAGTGAAAATAGATTCTATGTTCGTGAGATTAGGTTAAGTTAGATCAATTGTATCTATAGTCATTGTATTGGTTTGCTCAATAGATGAGGTTTCAATCAAATTGAGCTGAATAGATTTAGATGGTATTAATTTAGTTTGATCAATGCAATTGTAAGAAGGGGAAATAATGTTTGTAGTTGATAAAATAGATTGTATTAGATTAGGTTGTGTAGAAGGTTCAGAAGATATCATAGTTGAGATTTCTTTGATTACCCATGGGGTGTTTAAAAATGATGGATTAATAGGAGGTATATAACATTTAAGTTCGGATTGAATATCGAATGAGATATGAATGACATGGACATCATGATTGAAGTCATGTATTTTTGCTAATGTCTATTGATAATGTTGTACATCGAAATCTCATGATTGGGCTTGAGCCATGATATAGTTATCATCATAAGTGTGAGAAATAGTGCATGCATGTGTTTTCGTAGGAGAATTGGTGGTTGAAACATCTATGTTGATAAATTTATGAGGAGACAGATAAAAGATCTTGAAAAAGTTTTGCTACTCCATATCCATTACATGTGAAATCATCCTGTGTAAGAGGCTTCACATGCATTGCATGGAGGGGGAGTATCAGTAGTATCATCGATTAGAGGAATGGTGCAATCATGTGGGATTAAAGGAGGAATACATTTTGTTATATAAAGATATAGTCGAGTGGTATTGAAAGTGTTTTGCAATTCATTTGGTTCATCATCATCTAAATCAATGAGAGTAATATGTAAATCAACATGCACATTAATGAATTGAGGGAGTGGTGGACTGTTGATGTGGGAAATGGTTGGAATTAGGATTTGGTAATTGAATACTCCATAGATTAGGATCATCTTCATGTTTGTAACATTTGGCATTATGTATGAATTTGATACATTGACTACCTGAAGAGGCAATAGCACATGTAGGATGTGTCCATGGGCAACCAAGGAGCATGTTGTAATATAAGGGAAGATCAAGAACCATGAGCTTAGTGTGAGTTGTCTTGGGTCCAATGGTCAGTGGGAGCCAAATGCAACCAAGTGGTTTTTGATTGGTCTTATCAAATCTTCTACATGTGAGGCATGTTAGTTTGATATTTTCTTTAGTGTATCTGATTTGTTGAATTAACCAAACAATAGTGACATTAATTCTTGATCCTTCTACTAGGATTTTTCGAATAAGGGTATTATTGATAACAATTTTAATAAACAGGGGTGGATCTTCTACTTAAAAAATACTTTCATCATTAATGATATCCTCTTTGAGAAATTATATGGATGATTTTTAGGATGTGGAAATGGTTTCAATTATCTATACTTCTGTAAGTGAAAGATCATTAAAAGGGATTTTTGAATCAAAAGGTTGTGGTTAGTCAATATTTTATAATTACTGCATAAATAATTTATGATGATATGGATAAGTGCAAACTAATTCCATAAGGAGAATTTTGCAATGTATTGAATTAGGTTCTTCCAAAAACTTCCAATGTGATTTAGAGGATGAAGAACTAGCACGAGGTTTATGAGATAAGACATTTTTCATGGGAAGAGGAGAACTAGGTTGGGGTTAGGTTTGTATAAGTGATTTCTCCTTTGGTTCGAAGATATGGATGCATTAGTTGTACATTTAAGGAGTTGTACATCAGTAGAGGGTTTCTTAGGTTTAGTGACAGGGTCTTTGTGAGCAGGTTTTCATCCATAGTTAAATTTCGTTGTATTTATATATTGAGAGTAGGTATAATATTAATCTTAATCAACATCAATTGCACAAATATTGTCATTGGAATGTTGTGTGTTGGAAGTAGAGGAGAATTTTTTAGGTCTAGGAGGTATAGATTTAGTAACCTATTTCTTTTGGGATGTTTTGAAGTAATCATGATGGCGTATTTTGATTATAGCATCATGGTCAAATATGTCTCCTAACGTGAATGAAATAGCAAATTTGACAAGTCCATGACATGTTTCATGAGAATGACCCACATTAGCATAAAACCAACAAAATTCATTAGGATCATACCATGAAGGTGGGGCGCTATTATAAGTGAAGGGTTTAGATGAAGATAATAATTTCTTCGTTTTTTGTATCGTTAATGGTGGGTGGGAAGCAAGTTGATTATTTGTTTTGATTACTCCTACTTTTGTTTGAGTATTAACACTTGTAATTATATTAGTTGAAGTTTGGAAAGATTCTTTGGTTGAGCTATGCATTGGTTCAAATTGTTTCATAAGGGTATCATCTTTTAGCTTGGTTGAATGCTTCATTTAAGGGTTTTGGAGAAAAAGTTTGAACCTTATATTGAAGGGAATGTGTTAAAATAGTGATAAATAATTTAAAGAGATTATCACCATTCATGTTTTGATTTGTTTTATGAGCTAATGATTTTCATCATTTGATAAAAGCATGAGTTAATTATAAGAGTGATTGCCTAGCATTGATAAAATGACTAAGACAATTTTTTGAAAGATCATTTTGTTGAAATTCTTTAACTAACACATTGATCAAATCTTATAATTGTGAGATAGAATGTTGAGGCAATTGGTTATACCTTTATAAACATATCCTATGAATGTTTTGACTAGAAGTTTAGTAGTAGCAAAAATATTGGATTGGACACATTCCTTATAGAGATTGTCAAATGCTTTAAGAATGCAAGGTCTTTAGTTCCATCATATTCAATAGTTGGAGATATGTTTCTAGTATCAATGGATACTATGAAAGGAGATAAAGGTTCGTTTTGAAGGCTTTGGAGCATCTTGTTATGCATAAAAGGTTGAAGAATTATATTTCTGTTGGCATCTCTAAGGGAGAATAAAATTTTGATTATTATGAGGTGATATAAGAGGAGGTCGATTACTCATTTGTAATATATGATGTTTCATTTTCATCATTTGAGAAGTGTTTGTTATTTGCATAACATTCATTTGTTGGACTATTTGTGCAAGAACTTGAATAGTATCAATTTGTGTATTTTGGTTACTAGTGTTAGGAGGTGGAATGTTGGTGTTGGTAGGAGGAATGTTAGTGTTGATAGGAGGAACATTCTCATTGTTAGGAGTAGGGATGTTGCCTCTAAGAGGATTCCTTGTGGGAGTATTCATTATGATGGTATTTATTGCTTTAATGGTGTAGTAAGGAAGTTTAAATAGGTTGGTATTCTAGGAAGTGTGAAATGGATTAGAGCCATCTAAATCATCACTTTGAGTGATTTAAACCATGTTGCAATCATTAGATTTAGATGAAGGATGGGAAAAGGTGCACCATGAAGGATTATCCTCTTAGGTGGCTAAGGTATGTGAGAAAGAGCAACCCATGTATCTTCTAAATAGATTAAGATTATCAAGAAAGATTTTGATAGGTAATTTCATGATATTAAATATGGTAAAAAGAAAGATAAGAATGTGTAGGTTGTTCGTAGGAAAAAAAATAAAGAAAAAAAACTAAGTTGCCTAGATATTGAATGGGATCGACCAATAAAGTTTTAGAATTGAAAAAGAATTGAGTCGGCCAACCAGTACACAGTTAGGCAAGTTGATGTAGTTCAAACAGGGAAGAAACTAGTGTAAAGGTAAACTATGTCAGCTAGAAAGTACGGAGTCAAGTAAGTTGACGTAGTGAATTATTGAACTAGAAAATATTAAACATTATGAAAAATGCAATAAGTCAGCCAATACGTATGAAGTCGAATAGGTTGGCGTAGTTAAGTAGGTACAATAACAAAAAAAATTGGAAACGAATTGGGTCAATCTAGTCGAGGAAGTTTAACAGGTAGGAAAATTTATGAAAGACTGGGTCGAGTTGGTCGATGAAGTTTTACCAAGAAGGAAAATTAAGACAGTCTGTGAAAAACTGGGTTGAGTTAGTCAACAAAGTTTTGACATGAAGAAAAACAAAATAGTCTATGAAAGACTGGGTCAAGCTAGTTGACTATGTTTTGTAATCTATGAAAAAATAATATAATTTTAGATGATTTAGTTTTAATTACAAAAAATTAAAGCTAAACACATAGGCAATTAAGTTGAGGTGTTTAATCTAATTGTAGCACACATCACAAATCTTATATGAATGTTGGGTAATAAAAATATGCAATACAACATAGAGTATCAAATAACAAGAAACAAGGATATAATTTGAAAAGCTAATTAATTGTTTGAAAAGAAGATCTAAAAAATATGCTAAAGGTTTTAATTGAAAGTGTAAGCTTCCAAAGATACTTGTTTGTCCGTTAGAAAGTGTTGGCCTAATGTTTCAAAGCACTGACTATGGAGGAAGTATCATTCATATAGCTTACTAAACCTAGTTTTAAAGGTAAGCTGAAAGTAGTTTTTCAGTGCTGACCCTAACCAATGCACCATAAATAAATGAATAGTTGGATTTGTAAAGTTTAATAAAGAGGAAAATCCTAGGCATTTCTAAATTACCATGAAGTTTATATAAACTAAAGACCATATTTAGCTCTATACTATGTTTATGAGTATTGGAGCAATCCCCTCATATCATAATATATGTAAACGATAGACAATGACTATAAATAGAGTATCAATTAGCCCTTCATGATAGTAGCTAAGTCATTTTAAAACTGTCAATACATGGTTTCTAAGAAAAGCCAAGCAAAGTGAAAAATAATAACAAAAATCAATGTTTCAAAAATTAAGTTTTAGTTTTTGAAAAGTAAATAAATAACTAACTGAAAATTAAAGTGAGTTTAATTACTATCAATTTAGATAAATTTATTTTGCTTGAACTAGGAAGTAAAACAAACTAAACAAGGTCGAGTCGGTCAACCAAGTTGAACAAACAAAAGAAAATAGAGTAAAGTTGATCAACTCAGTCTGTTGCAAAGACAAGATAGAGTAAACACAGTCGAGCAAGTCAACTTAGTTTTTTGGGAAGAAAATAGAAACAAAACTAGGTTAAGCTAGTCAACTTAGTTGACTATAGATGTATAGTTTTATAGAACTAAAAAACTGGTAAAAATAGTACTAAATTTAAATTATGAATAAAAGGCAATAAAATAAAATAAAATTGAAACTCGATAAAGTTAAAATATCGATCTAGCTAGATAGAACCTAGTAGATAAGAAAGAGTCGATCAGGTCGATGTAGTAGTTTTCTTGAATATGTTGAGTTATTGTTTTGAATTGGGTCATCCAGGTGAAAGTTTAAACCTACAAAAGCAAAAAACAAGATTATTAAACAGAGTCGAGTCAGTCAACTTAGTATAAATAAAATGGGTAGATAACAAAACAATAGAACTATGTCAATCAAATCGATGTAGTTATAAAAAAGAAATGCAGAAAAGAAAAGAATCAATTGGATTGATTTTGTTAGCTATAGAAGGCAAAAAAATAAACTGAGTCAATCGATTCGATTCAATTATTTAAAACTAGATATTCCATGCACAAAAATCCAAACTGGGTCAACAAGGTCACCCTAGTTGGAAAACATGTAAACAAATGGCCAAACTAGGTCGATGAAGCTAACAAAACCTGCACAAAGAGTTAAACTAGGTCGATAGGCTTGATGAAGTATATAAGCCTACGCACAGAATGTTAAACTAGGTTGACAGGGTCAATCAATTTGTTTAGAAAAGAAAATTAAAACTACAAGGATTAAGTTCACGTTGGGTTCATTAGAATGTATGCAAGTGAAATAAGATATATCTACAACTTATCATACTCAATAATATCCAAGCTCAGAGAAGATAATCAACTAGAAATCCACTTATAAATACTTTGTTATATCATAATCATGACCAATAATAGATCTACTAAACCTGCACTAAGGGATCTCTTATCACACAATGACAAAGGAGAGGTTTCCAAGGCCTCTAGTCAAATACCATATTGTGATAACCCTAGTTATATCTTATGATTATAATAATATTAAGCAAGTTGATCAATCTACTAAATGAACATGCAAGTTAATCTAATAAATAAATATGGAAGCTAATCTAGTGCTCATCAAAGCTTGTGGCACAAATAGGAAAGATAACAAGCAAAGATAATTCTATATATCATAACATTGAAATAATCTAAGGAGAGATACAATTCAATCCATTAATTCTACAACATCTACTTATCGAAATATAAAAGGGTAGAAATGTACTTACCTCATTGAAGTGAATCTATCGTGCCTTAATCTCTCCCTTGGTCAATGATATTTTGTAAGAAGTTGTGGCTTTTAGGGATCATAAAAATAAATTAGTGCTAAGCTGCAAGACTTTTTCTATGCATCCAAGACTTCCACAAGATAAGTGTTACTTCTCCAAAGTAAAAACCTAAGTAATGAAACCTTTTATTGATAACATATTTATGAGCAATAATGATGCATAATTGAATGATCCTCTATTTAGAAATGAAGTTGAGAGGGTATTTATAGTCAAGATATACCCTAAACCCTCCTAGAAATTTAGCCAACAAGGTCGTCCAAGTCAACTTTGTTTGATGAGAAATAGACCTGTTAGGCCTCAAAATACATTGCCTTGGGCCAACAAGGTTCCATAATGTGCACTAAATTCCTAACAAGATCAATTCGATCAACGTTGTAAAAAAGGTGAGTAAAAGGGATTTTTGCATGGGTAAGGACTATTTTGGACAGTGAATTGCTTAGGGGAGTGTATACTTAAGTTTTTATTATTTAGGCAATTGGATAAGAGTAGCTTATATTGATTTTAGGTAATGGTATAGGTGCCAAGAATCTTTTGAAAAGTACCAAAGGTTTGTCAACTCCTTTCCCAGTGCACCCTTTAAGACATACACTCAAAGAGATTAAGATTTGACGGATTCTTACAAAAGAGAAAACATCAATAACTAATAAAATTTAAAAATATTGTGTATACAATATGCACCTCTAATATATCTCAACTAGAGTATGTGTCATAAATCTGAAAAAACTCTATTTCAAATCTATACAAAATCGATGCAATGTATTGGATTTTGGCCCAAGTGTATATCTAAATCATGAAATTGTATTGGAGATTATGCAATTGTGGAGGTCATGTCTTTGTGACATACCCCCACTAAAATCTTGAGATATTGAAAACTAAATAAGTGTGGAGGTCATGTCTTTATGAAATGCCCCCATTGAATCTAGAAACTATGAAAAATGTGGACGTCATGCTTTTATGACAATCTCCCACTAATATGCCCCCCAATTGAGGTGAGAGAAATAGAATTTGGTAGATACCTTACCTCAAAATGATAAGGTAATTATGCAATTTATATATGTATCATGTAGCATATATAAGTAACATGTCTAAGCAGATATATCAATGAAGCTCACAGTATGTGATCACATCAAGTTCTAAGATGCATGATATGGATCATGGTAATGTCTAGAGAGTAATAGTACAAGCTCAATGAACAATCAAGCACACAAATAAGAATACTCAATGTAATGCAGAATAAATGTCCAAAAAAGTACAAGAGGCATGTTCAAATGTCACATAATTAAAAGAGTGATATATTCAAATGTTTAAACAATATACAATGGCACGAAGGCCAACAAACAAGTAACATATTCAAATGTTCCACAAACAAGACAATAACAAGCAATGAAATACACTCGAGAAAGTGAAAATGCCAATAAATAAAGTATAAGTAACTAGCATAATGATATCATACTAGTGCTTGCATATATGTGTTAGCCAAAAATGTTATGTAACATTGCATATCAAGAACATTGTGAAAGATGTGAGCATGGATCTAAACATGTGTAAGCATTAGCATATAAGCTCAAACATGATAATGTAGAAATGATCATAAAGGATATATAACTTGTATCAATCATGATCAAAGAAACATATGCCCCTAATGTATTATATGGCACAGGTAAAAGAGAGGTCCAACATTTGTATGTGCATATAATGTGCTTGGGTATCCCTGTATCACACTCAAAGATGCATGAAACATATGTGTATATAAAAAGGAAATGATATGTTATCTACTAATATGAAGAAAACAACATAGATGCCAAGGAGATAGTCAACATGAGAATGTTAAATATTTTTATTTTTTTAATTGATTTGAATGTTTTTGTATTTTCTTGAATATTTGAATTTTTGGATTTTTTTTTTGAAGTTTGATTGGAATGAAAAGAGATGATTTCTCCCATTTGGACCGTAAAAGATTGTTTGATGGCTCTCTTGACTCCTTTGTTTCCCAAGATTGTTTATGCTTGATCATTGCCAGTATTTCAATGTTTTCTAATAATTTGGTTCCAACAGTTGTAATAGGTTTATCATTGTATCCATCATGAAAAATACAAATTTATTTATCTTTGAATTGAAAAAGAAAGCACATATTGTATTATTCACTGTAGCATTCATATCGGTTAACCAATGTTGTCTGAGATGAAAGGTTAAGTTTGGTTTTGGATTCAATACCCATATGATGGTATTAACTACCTTTGGTCCACACGTTATGGGTAGTATAATGTACCCAAGAGATTTTGGCACCAATGGAGACTTTTAACTCGTTGACATTATGTCCCAACTGTTGTCAAAGCATAGCATTGCAAATTATATCCCAACTGCCTAAATCAAACTTGAGATGTTGACAATGGACCCCATCAATATTTGTTGTAATAGTTAGATTTTTTTTGGCATGGACGCTTACAAGTATGCCCCATTATTTCTTTTTCTTTTGAAGTATTGAAAATCAGTAGTCTTTTCCATTGTTTAGGTATGATCTATATATGTCCATCATTTTTGGTATTTCTGAATTTGGTTTCGCAATGCCTCACATCAATATGTATTATGGCCAATGATCTGATGATAGGAACAATATGGTGACCCCTCTCTACAAATGAGTTTGTGGCGTGACATGTGTTAGTTAGGAGGTATATATATCATTATATGCTCATGTAACATAGAATGTATTTTATGCAAAGGATATTGTTTTACTTTGATTTGTAAAATCTAGTGTGGAGATGTATGTGAAGATTCCACATTACTAACATGATTATTTGCATTTGTCCCTTGTAAGGTTGACTCAATGTTTGTAGCCAAAAGGGATGAATTGAATAACAAGTATCTACATGTTCATCTGCTAATTTGGCTTGCCCTTATCCAAATTTGATTTGGTATAATTTGGTGATAAATTTTAGCTTGTAAGTGACAGGGCTTATAGGTGAAAATAGGTTATGTGACATATTTTCAAGTGGATCAAAACTTATTTTTTTCAATTGTTCATCAATCATAGCATGAGGAAATTCATCATCGCTATCATAATAATTTGAAACTTTTCCATCTTGTTGTTCAGTATTAACCAATAAAGAAAGCTCAAATGCTTGATTTTCTTGTTGTTTGGGTATCATTAGTTCCTTTGGTAATGGTTCTTGTATTGGATGTGCACCTCAATGCTTAGTGCCTTATGGGTATCTTGAGGTAAATGAGTTATTTTGATTGATTCGCCCATCTCATAAGTTGATATACTTTCAAGTTGAATGTATTGTTTTGGAGGTATCATTTTAGGAACCCCTTCCATGTCAAAATGTAGCATTTGGCAAAAAATTGAAAGACTTGTCATCTGCAGGGATTATCCATAATGTCTCATCATGTATGAATTTGACATATCGATGTAATGTAGATGGAACAACTTCCATTATGTGCATCCAAGGCCTACTCAAAAGTAAATTGTAATGCAATGATTAAGACATTACTTGAAATGTAGTTGGTACTATTTTTGGTCCCATTGTCACATCTAATGTGATTTGACCAATTTACAGGCTATATGAGTTATCAAATCCTTTGACATGTGCATCTAATTTTTGAAGAAGGTTAGTGTTAATGCCCAGTGTCGTTAAAAATTTGGTGCTACAGATAATTAGGCTAGATCCATTATCGATTAGCACTCTTTTGATTTCTTTGTTATGCATACTAATTTGAAAGGCAAGTTCAGGTTAATAATGTCTTTCGATGGTAAATATTTTGGATCAAAACTAATATGATGGGTATTTTTTTTCATATATTGCATAATATCCACCCCAAAGTAAGTTGGTTCTATATCACTTAGTACTTGTGTTTCACTTAAAGCTTTGTAAAATATATTCTTATAAATAGTGGATTGTTTTTAAAGCTCGAGGATTGAAATCTTAGCATGTGTATTGCTCAATTGGTCAACAAGATCATATCCTTTATTTTTTATCACCAATTTAGGCTTAGGAGGAACCTATTGTATTTTAACAGGTGGCGGGATAGATTGGACACCCTTACCTTTTCGTGTAGTGACATCGGTGACCGTGAAATCCAATATAAGTCGTGGGTGAATAATGGGAGTGGGATGGTAATTTTCAATCGAATAGGATCTAGGAGAAACAAAGGGTTGGTAGCATGCACATTTGCATCTGGATACTAGCTCTATATGATTATAAAATGAATTGTAAAGAGAAATTTGATTTTTATCATGTTGTAAATCACTCTCTTTGATTTAATCAATTTGGTTATTTTGTTTGATTATATCTGTTTGATTGTACATAACAAACAATGACTATCATTATGTATAGTATAATGAAATAACTCATAGATGTATCCATATTGAACAAATTTTTAAAAAAAGAAATTATGATTTTTAAATTTTGAATATTTTGAAATCAAGTAAATAGTAAATGAGGAAACCCTAGGTCAATCTAGGATTTGGAGACCAAAGATCAGGTTCACCAAATTTTCAACACTAAAATTTATAAGTGGTGGGGATAGGGTTAAGAATATAGAAGTAGTTCAAGCATAAGGGTGATAAACTAATCTATAGCATGTCGATTAATTACAAACTCAAATAAATGAACATGCTGAATTATTATATTGAGATATGTTAAATATAAAAAGTACCAAATTCAAAGGATGTTCAAATTATTGTGATACCATAGAGAAAGTACACTTAGTTGGGTTTTATTATGCACAAGTAGATATGGATTTAACATACGCAGAAGTGTGCACGATCAAGATTTTGTAACAATCATCAAATTTTAAAAATATTATTTTTGTAGCCACGAACACTATCATCACCTTTGGATACCACCGTTAATGCAGGGGTCCATGATGCGATGCTACTGTCCTATGTGGAATAATGACTAGATCTCAATGGGACCAACTTTGATGTTCTGGGTTTTTGGTCATCTTTTTATTAATATATTCAGATCTAAGATATAGGTTGTCGTTCTCTTCTTATTGATCAAATCCTAGCTCTTCATCCATTTTCACCTTTAGACTGAGTTTGTCAATAATGGGTTAGTATGCTCACGGTGTCGTGTTAACCTCAATGACCCCTCTATCACATAGCATTTCCTACATAACCAATACTCCAAGGAGGGCCTCAGACTTATGTAATTTTTCCTTATGTGTGAAAGTATGTGTGCATATGGGTGTAATATATTATATGAAGGTGCATGCAATGATATAGCTTGTAACTAGACAAATATCACTCATAGGCTACTCTATGAATGTTTCAGACCTTTTGTACAATTACTCTTATGACTGATAAAGATAAAGGGATGAACAAGGCAAAATAACATAGTTGTGTGATTGATTAAATGAGCTTTGGTAGGTGTTTGCTTGGTATTTTCTAGATGATCAATGAGAAGTCTTAGACTTGTATTTAGACCACAACTTTCGAAAATATCTCATGATAGGATTCAATAAGACAAATGGGTCAAACCATAGGTTTCGAATAGTTTTTAAATTTGATGATTTTTTACAATTGGACACTAGATAAGGATTTGGTCACTACCGTCGGTGGCAGTGTCCCTCTATGGTCGTTAGTGTCTAGAAGACTAGAAAATAGGTATGTATCTGACACTGACAATGAATGATGTATATCATTTTTTAAACTTTTTGTGTGGTGCAAGAGACCTAGGTCATCAGAATGATAAGGGTCAGACCAAGAGATAATCATTTAGGCACAATGAGATAGTGAATGCAAGCCTTTTGGCAGTAGGGAGGTCTAGAACTGAAGGGTAGAGTCCTAATGAATATTTGTCAAATGTATAAGATTGAAATGCTATAAACATTTAGTTTTAGTATCTATACCCTTTGAAGGACACAAGGAGCTTAACATAATGGGGTATTTCTACTAAATACAATGAGTTGCCACTTAGAAGTCCATACATCTAAAGATCTAGTCTACCAAAGACTATTATTGAACAAACACAAGAAGAGCAACACCTTATTATATGCAAAGCTTAAACTCAGAGAATAACCACATAAACTACCTCAAGGTCGAAGTGAACAGTAATCAAAACCAAAAGTCACTCAGTTTGTCCCTTTCATTAATAAACAAATCTACACTAAAATTTGTCTGCAATTTTATGTTACTTGAGACATTAATCTTATAATGGTATTGCATTGCTACAGGAAGTTTCCTTTAATTAATTGTACCAAACAAGAAACCCTATACAGTCTCTAAGTATCTGTATACACATAATATTTTTAAACTTTATCAATTATTGATGTTTTCTATCTTGTAAGAACCCGTCGAGTCTCAATCTCTCTGAGTGGACACCCTAAGGGGTGCACTGAGAAATTGGTGGGTAGACCATTGGTGCTTCGTAAGATTGTTGTCACTTATTACCACTCTAACCACCTCTTAAAAACATTGCCCTAAGCTTGGCCTCCTCTTTTGCACACTCATCTAGCCTTTTACCACCTTCATTAACCATTTTCCTAACCTAAAACCCTTTTTGACAATTTACATAACTATGTCGATTGTGTCGACCTTGTACTCTTATTGAAAAAACTTATTAAAGGTCCAGGTCTACCCCCGGCCTACCTAATCCGTGACCTAGTGAGTTTTTGTCAATTACAATCCTAGGTCGACTGAATCGACCTTGTCGGCCGAAAATTTCAGAAGGGTTTAGGGTTAGATCTTTCTATATAAACACATCTATTTTGCCATTCTTAGAGAGTAGACAAGAGTTATTATTCATGTGCGCTTTTTTACAATCTGCTCTTCCACCATTCTACTTGAGGAGTCTTAGCTTAGAATTTTTACTTGGAGAAGTCTTGGATGTTTTGGCCTTTATTAGTGATCCTTACAAACCACAACAACCTCTTGTGAAACACCTTTGGCCAAGGGAGAGATTGAGTCTCGACAGGTTCTTCTTCTAAGTATCTCTAACTTTGTTCCTCTCTTTAGTAGATAGAAGTAGGATAATTAATGGCTTTTGAATAATATTGCTCTCCATGCATTAGGGTTTTACCTATACATAGCTTAATTAGGTTTCTCTTGTGCATGTTTACTTTTATGTTTATTGCCCCCACTTTGTGCCACAATCTTTGGTGAGCATTAGATTAGATTTTGCTTTACTTGTTATTAGTTTAGTGAATATAAAAACATAAGACCTAGTTAGAGTTATTGCGTAGTTTTTCTTGACTAGAGGCTTTGGAACCCTCCCTATAGAAGTTATTGTGGTAAGAGATCCCTTGGCTAGGTCTAGCATATCCATATTGGTCATGACCCCGATTATCTAATGTATCCCCAATCGGAAGTGTAAGTAGTATCTATGTTCTCCGAGCTAGGATTGATTTGTAGATATGTCGCATTTTCGATTGCATACAATATCCAACAATATACAAAAGAACCACAGAAAGTCCTCAATGTAGGAGCTAGGATTTGACCCTTTTCAAATAACCAAAATACATCAATAAAAGCACAATCCCAGATGAACAGACAACACATGTAGTCAAAATTTTACCATTTTATATATGCAAGGTCATTCCTCTATAGAGGGAGATTGAGCAACACAAATATCATTATACCAACCACTCCACAGGTAGGGTTTGGTCTTTACCTATAACATAGGGAGTTCTTCTAATAGATATATGGACCCTAAAGGTGTCCAAGTTTTTTCCCTAGACCATGGCATATACTCACATATATGGATTTATATCATGATTGGGGTATTAAATCTACAAAGAGTTTGTCATACTTGCTACAAGAACTAATGCACAACATCTTAAAAAGAAAGGGAAAATAGCATGCCTATAACTAAAGCCCAAGCTCCACCTTCCCTTATTCTTGCTTTTTCTCCTCAAACTGCCTCTCCTTATCCATTTCTATCAAAATCATAAATGCTTTGCAAAGTGAATACCCAAATTTAGATTCCACTACATTCTTGGCAATGACCAAAATGCAAGCCCTACTGCCCACATTCTCCATTTTTTCTCTTTCCTACACCATGGGGTGTGAGGTCAATGAATAGAAGAATGATCAAATCAACTCTAATCATGCCAAAACCCTAATCATCAAAGGATTGGTATCACACTGCTAAGGCCAAATGTCATAACAGTGTGTGACCCCATCATGGGTCGATAAAACTTTTTTATCAATAAAAACACGTAACATAATATAATCATTAAACCTTTACACCATGCGACATAAGCTAACAAAACAAACATTATGTCTTTAGCATGTGATACAACATGTTAAGGCCACTCAAGGCTTAAGCCATAATAATACTCATGACTCCCACCTTAATTTAGAAACACGATATGCCCAAGTACAATGATGCTTTAGAACCTTTACAAGTAATTGTTGTCTAAAATATCCAACAAGACTTTCTTGCCCATAACAGAGGTGTTTATAAAAGCATAACTAGCACAATTGGTTATAATCCAATGACAGTCGCTAAAAATAGGGTACAAGTACATGTAGGCTGAAGTAAGCAAGAAACATATTGAAGTAGTTCTAATTTTATCCTTTGATTCTCACCCCATATAATTAAAGGTTAGGATGAGGATATGACATAATAAGGTACATAGACATAGTGGTTTTTGTTCATTTTCCCAAATCTTATGCATGCAAAAGTTGTTTAGCATAAATGTGGTAATGTACATCTATGTCAAGGATGCAATGCTACCAGCAGATTAATGTATCTCAGTTTATTGTGTGGGTCTTGGAAGACCTTAAGGCTTAATTCAATTTTGTTGGAAGGTTTATGTGACTACCACCTTTAGTCTACAATCAAACCATGTTGTAGGGACAACAGTAGATTCGTAGTGACACAATCTATCTAAAATTTCTTCTTGTTGTTATGATGAAAATTGCTTTAATCTTGACAATTGTTTCTCAAACCTAAATAAACAAATGAATATTTACAATGGGCAATAAACTAAGGTGATTCAAGTCAAAAATTCAAAAGGGGAAGAATGGTAGAGCAAGGAAGAAGATTTGTTTTGCAATAATAAAGAACAACAAATTTCCTTTAGTTCTTTCTAATAATAGTGCAAATAAAACTAACATTCATGAGATTCTAGTGCTAGACTCAAAATACCATAAATGCAGTGGTGATTTTGGGTAAATAAAATGTATATATCTAAAAGGTATGTTTTAAAATAGCTACCTACATCAAACTGCCTTAAGCACATTTATTTGTAGGATAGAAGGAAAATAAAGCATACATAAACAAATTTTGTTAAAATAACAAAAAACACAAACTAATAAAATGCATTCGAAATGCTAGTATCAGACTTAACCCTCGAAAAATGAAATCATTTGTCATTTACAAAGCTTTGAGAAACAAGAATAAAATGAAAGCAATGAAACAGAGAACAAATTCTAATTCCTCTTTGTATTTGCATTAATTTCACAAAAGTTTTGTTCTAAAGTACAAATGAAGGGGACAACCCTATTTATGGACCATTTTTATGCCTAAGATGGTTACATTGGTTACAAGAGAACCAAATACATGACATTTGTCAATTAGACAAAAAGTTTCTCATGTTCTAAAAACTAAAGAATATTCCTTATTAAAAAAAGGGAATCTTTTTACAATATATTGAGTGGAACTAGAACATAACATTCATCAAAGAAAAGAACCTTGACAAATGGTTTCTCGCTCTTGAGGTGCCAGGTCGAGATCCTGTTGATGTTAATGATGATGAAGCTCCCAATGTAGGCGAAGAAAAAGAAATTCCAAGAGGGGCCAGAGAGGAAGAAGCTCCTACGATAACTATTTATGGCTTATTACTTGCCTACTTCTCAACTTCTATTTGTCCCTTCCATGCCTCAGAGCATTTCTTATAATCATTGTCAATCAAATTCAAATCTACAATGGGTTCCTTTAGCAATTTGATGGTGAGACCTAACATCGCATCGTGCTTGTTCAAGAGAGGTCCTATAGCCTCATTTATTGCCACTGTCTTTTATATTCTTTGATTGGTCAATGCTACCAAGTCTACCATCTCTTGCCCAAAGATCACTCCTCTAGCCATGGCCTACTTTCTGAAATTGACAATGAAATTTTGGAGCTAGGTGGCCCTGAAAGCATACTTGTTGATGATGAAACCGTCCCTGTTAGCAAGGTGTGTTATTTCAGCCTCTTTGAGCAGAGTAATGACTCTGTCACCTAGCTAGGTAAGAGATTGGCCCAAGGATCTCATGTCATCAATCCATTGGTTCAAGGCCTTCCTTCTTCCAATTATATAGTACAGAACAATGCTCAAATCCTCCAAGGGGATCAAGTTTAGGTCTTCAAATTTCTTCATCCTAATCAACTTGACCAAGTTGATTACTTTGTTGTCATAAATCCCATAGGTGCTCTTTCCCTTAAGAATCATGTTGTAGACTTCATCTCCTTTCACTTTGTACTAAGCTAGAGTATTCAAGGTGCCAAACATAACCTCAACAGAGCATTCCACCTTGGTGATGATCTCCTCTAACAATGTGGCTTTATGTTGCTATTCTAGCTCAAATGTTCTTTGTTGCATTCATTCTACCAATTCTGTAGCTACATCACCATATGCTTTTAGAGCTAAGAAGGGGTCCTCATATTGTTATTGTTGGTCAGGGTTTGCTCTCTTCTTCTTGGTTAATGCAAACAGGGTTTCTTTAGACTCATACACAATTATCTAATATGGATGAGTTACCTTCTTTTTGGTTAGCGTCTTCATTTCTCCAGACTTCTTGTCAAATTCAAGTGAGAACTATGGAGGGTCTACTATAACCAAATCTTGTCTTTCCATTATGGCCAACTCCATTTCTTTTATCTAGGATTTATTTAAAATGCCCCCCTTGACGCTGAGTAGATGGTGACAATTGATGAGCTGGGGTTAGTACCTGGAAGGCGGATGTTTGAGAAGCAACTATGGAGGTGCCCAGGGCAAAAGCAGAACTAGGGGATGAGTGCTAGTTGGAGCACTAGTTGGGAATAAAGGAACCTGGGGTATGAAAATAGTGGGCCTTTTCTTTGGCAATTGAGGACTAAGACTAGGCATAGGTCTAGGCAGAATTGGAGGTAGATTACCCATCACAGAGACCTTCAAAGAGGATGACATTATAAAAGGATTGACAATGGGCAAAGGGACAGTCATGGACCTAATCACAGGCCTTGTGAGGGGCCTGTAGGGCATTAGGTTCATGTTGTCTGGGGTTGGGGGCTCACAGAATAACCCAAGGGCTGGCTACTTAAAAACACGGGAGGCAAATAAATGCATTCCTGACCTGTCATACCTAGTTCTTCCTTGACAAGAAGCAGTGGGGGCAATTATGGTGTGGGAGTTATTCGTGTTGTAGTAGGTTGTGTCACTGCCTCTACCAAAGATGAATGAGGCACCGTCCAAGGTTTAGCAAGTATTGAGATAGCATTGTGGACCTGGGGTTAGGTGTTAGATGTGGCTCCCAAAATGGAGACATGCTCAGTATGTGTTTCAAGCTCAGCCCTTCTCTTCCCCAAAGTGGGAAACAATGTTTATAATATCCTTTGACTGAGTTGAGGGTCAGTTGGTCTTTCTTCTTCATCATCAGTACCCTATCTAGTTAATGTGGATATTCCTACCTGAGTACCTTCAGGGTTGAAAACTTCATAAAACTTGCATCTTTTAATATGCCCTTAACAAGAGGAATGTTAGCATCCTTCAATCTTTGCTTTACCTCTTGATCATTTGCGGCATTGAGGTAAAATATATATTCATCTTCGGGCTCATGGTTTTAGGTGATGCTTAAAGCCGACCTATCCATGATGCAATGTTTGAAAGTTACATGCTCAGGGTCCCATTGCCTATTGTTATCTCTTTCTAAGTTGAAAATGGGCCTTTTGCTTGGCAATAGCAATGATGGAGTTCCAATTTTCAATCTGAAACTGGCCAATGCTAGACAATTGAGGGTGGACCAATCCTCTCTTTTTGTTTTTGCACAATCCATGCAACCCTGTGAGTAATTGAAAAGCAATTTCTTGCTTAGCCAGCTTGTTTGACACTATAATGGGTAACTTGAAGGGGGATATCTTGATTCTAACTATCCTCACCACTATGCAATCTAGGTAGTACCAGTAGGCTCCCAAGGTATTCAAGGTTGCTTGAATTTGCTATAACAGTCTAGGCATGGGTCTTTTGTGAATTTTCATGTACACTATAGGGTAGAAATGTTTAGATATGGCCCTCATCTCTTACTTGTACTTATACACTCTTACCTTCAAGAAGGTATGAGGCACGATCTATTTCAGCGTGGGGTCCCAATTGGTAAATTGAGGGAACTTTTGGGTGGCATATATGGCATCCACCAAATAGAACATCATGTATATATGATCCCCTTGGTTGGCCATAACCTTTCTTATTTGTGCTTCCAGGTTATAGGATATAATGACTCCCAAAGGGGGAGTCTTTCCATTGCCTATTATTTTAGACAAAAGTGGTACCCATTTCTCATCTATATGGCATGTGTCTTCAGCACAATGCAACCAATTCATCATGGTCATTCCCATACGTACTCCCTTTCTGAATTGGGTGATGGGGATTTTACTGATTTTGGTTTTGCATAGAAACTTTCCTTTATTCTCAGCCTACTCTCTCAAAAGCTCCCTGATATCATGTGTTTGGAGCCATCGAGTCACAGTTTTTTGATTGTATACAATCTCTAGTTTGGGCAGATCATAATAAGCTTGAAAGGCTAGCCCAGCTATGAAAGCAATGTCTTAACCCAAATTCAAAGATTTAATCATATTGTTAATGCACCTAGACTGAAGAAACATGTGGTAGACTAAGTCTATATAGGGGAGTACCTCTGAGTTAGATGCTACCTTGTGCAAGCTTGTGTTAGAACCCTGTTACTCTAAATAACCGAATCAACTCATAGACTGACCAAAATGCAAATTACAAACTCTAGTTCCGTTTGTGGAAAGAGCAACCTTGTATCACGGGCCACTTTGAGGGGGCTACCTCCTTTAGAGCAAGGCTCTATTACAATTCTTCTTGGATGATCTATAACATCACTTGCACCTTTATTTATACTATTTCCTACCTACTAGTCTCCTTAGTCTAATGCATGTGGGACTATTTACTATTACATGCTACTATTTCTACTAGTTATTCCTCTATCTAAGTACATTACAGCTTGTAGATTTGAGTGCCAGAATATCCAATATGTCTTTTGTTTCATTTGAGCCTTCTTCATCATCATTGTCTTGGTTTATAGTCTTTTCGACATGGTAAAACAAGTTGTTATAGTATTTATCTTCGGTAGCCAATGCAACAGAGTTGAAATTGGTGTCTCGGAAGATGATATTCATCCCATAAGAATAGAGGAATTGAACTTTTTCCACCTTGTTGGCTCTGGGTGTTTCAGATTCGATCATAGTTTCAAATTTTGTGATTGATGAGCTTACAAATTGCTTTAATGGTGAATGAATAAATAGAAGTCCTTAGAAAAATGACAGAATTGAAACTCTTAGCAGATAACAATTGAAGATGAACCTAATACTTTAAGGTGGTGAGCTTTTAAACTCTAAATTCAAAATTTAAACTGAACAATGTGAGTCATAAATGGCAAGTGTTTTAACTTGCTTTGATTTAAAGCCCAGGGGGCTCTTTAGTTTTATTCTAATAGCTTCGAAATTCTATTTCGAGAAATCAACCAATCACTGCCTTTGTTTTGTCCACATCGTTTATTATCATAGGCTTGACTTTTTCAGTGAAGTGACTTGGCTTTATATCCGTCGAAACAAGCCCCATCAGCATTTAATTTGCACTTACAACCGGCACTTTGTGGACAGTTGTGTGCTACCTAGGTGTTGTACTTGCACGTACTTGACACTTGGTGCCCTTTCAGGTACTTTAGCCTTTTATTTTGAATATTGAACCACTCGGGTGGATTGTGCGATACTTTGCCAAGTGTCACTTTTGATTGGATCATGCTCCTTTAATTGTTGCGTGGCTCGACCCCTTTCATCCTTTCGCTGATGTGGCCTTGGAAACTCTATTGGTTTGCCAAGTGGCAAGCTCATATTGGCTCGCATTGTTGTGTGGCTTTGTTATATGAAATTTTTAATGGACCAAATATGTGTGACACTTTGCCAAGTGTTTCATTTTGATTTGATTGCACGATCACTTGGTTTCATGGCCTTTATTAACAGTGTTATCATCGTGAGATAGGGGTCCACGTGTACTCAGTGCATTGCTCCCAACTGTCAAGTGGCATCCACATAGCATCCAGCTACCCAGGGTTGAGCTACTAAGTGCCAAATGTCACCTTGTTGTGCAATCACAGTATTATGAAATTGAACATTGCACCTTAGTTATGGGGGGTACGAACAGGTGCCAAGTGGCATGATGCGATTGGGTCATGAGGTTACGAGACTTCAAAAAATAATATGATCCTTAAGAGGCCATGATTGGACGCCATGTGGCATGTTCTAATTGAGTTGTAACTTTTTTGTGAACTAAAACACCGCGAATGAGTGCCAAGAGACACGTTGCAATTAGGTCACGAGGGTGTGAACTTTGTAACTTCTTGTGAACTGAAATGCCACAACTGAGTGCAGGCAAACTCCCATTGGGTCGCAAGGTTATGAACTCTATAACTCCTTGAACTTGAAATGCCATGAATGAGTGCCAAGTGACACACTGCGATTGGGTCATGGGGTCACAGGGTCGTAAACTTTATAACTTCTTTTTGAATTGAAATGTCGTAAACAAGTGCTAAGTGGCACACTACAATTGGGTCAATGGGTCACTCAACTTTTCAAAGGTTAAAAGGAATGCGATAAAGTTCAAAACTTGATGCAACCAAGTGACCAATGCATGCGATACTGTCGCATGTTAATTGAGGTTGAATTGGCGTCAAGTTCCTGCCAAATTAAAAGGTGCGAAAGACAGCAAATCGTGAGATAAAAGGAAAGGGACAAGTCTAAATTCATAAACTTTGGGCATGAAATCTAACTTGGACATTTGTCTAAAACTTGAAATTAAGGTATGTCATAGTCTTGAATACGAATTTCGACATAGTTAGAGCTAAACCATGATTCGGAAACCTTAATTAACTTTGGTCGAAATCTAGGAATCATACCTTGGATATTTGAACATAACTCGTCATAAGAGCACTTTTAAACAAATCATATCATTAGAAATCTAAATGAACTAGACAGTAATGAAATATCTAAAAATTACTTCATTAATTTTTTGTCATAGACTAACATGACTTTTAAATCTTTCAAGTCATACAAAGGGGGGTTTTAGTGATGTGATGTTGATGGTAAGGTATTTCTTAAGGTAAATGATCCATATTTTTCATGGGGTCCTCATTTTAGGAAAATGAGGCATATTGATCTCAACAAATGGTGACCTATGTGAGAAACATAGCAATATGTTAGAATTTAGATATCCTGGTTTAGAATATAATCATCAAGTAATCATTCATTGGTAGATGTAACAAACATTAAGATTGATTCTCCAAAACTAACAACTTTCCACTTGACGGATTAAACCCTGAAAATCTGAAAACCATTCATACTATGTGTGTGCTTTGAATTGATTGAGCAATAAGCCTTTTGGGTTTCAAAATCAATGGCTTCAAACTTCATGGCCTTGAACATGGGTCCTATGCAAGCACCTTTAGATATATATAATTATGTCCAACTTTTAAAGGGATAGCTTGGGTATTGCTCTGCTGTCAGCCAGACATCCATAGCCCTGATAGAGATACCTTTGCTCCACTCTAGGCCTTGTTCCACTACCAGTCGGGCATCCATAGCCCCGGTGGAGGTTACCCAAATCACCTTCAAAAGAATGCAAGTTATAGTGTCAAGTTTGTTTTAACATGATACCCCCATTTTTCGTTTTTTGTTTTTTTTTCTTGCAAACCCTTGGAGGTTGAGAACCATTTTGTTGGCCAGGTTTTATGGGATTTCAAAACTTTCGCTCAAGAGCCATTCGCTTTCAGTGACTGAGTTCTATCTAGGCAATCTGATGATGTGAGATTAAGTGCCAATATGTGTGGACTTTCAACATTTTGAGACTTTGATTCAATCAAATGCATGCTTGTTTTTGATAATATAAGGCGGCTAAACCAGGGGCCGAACCCTTACAAATAGCATAGAAACCACAAAGGCAATCAGCACAAAGGATGCCTTACGACAGGAACGTCACATTCAGTGATCCAACCGACACAACAAAACCGTAGTTATAAACTAATATAGGAATAAAAGAGAGGCAAAGTATCAAGAAAGCAAGAACTAAGGAGGCAGGATCTCTCCTTACTTAAAAATAGATTTAAGGAGGTCATCCAATTTCTCAGTGTTCTCCACTTTGTCAGCAGAAGCAGTAGCACCCAAGTCCTGCAGCACGGACATGTTCAGGAGAATAGAATTTCGGAGCACAGTAGAAAAGTAATGTTCCAGTTTCTGAATGCGACCCTTCAGGATCACAATTTCAGCGCCCAATCCAGCATCAGTAATGGTTTCATGTAGAAACCCCTGTTTCTCTGATCTCTGAAACTGAATATTTTTCGGACTGTTTTGTGTATTTTGATTTTTTTGTGTTTTTGGCATGAAATAAAGAATGCCAAATTTGCAAGATAATTTTGAATAAATAATAAATAGCAGTATAACCTTATAACTGGCTAATCTAATATCTTATTGTTCGCTTCAAATGATTACAATAATGAATCTCTGTCATGCAACAAAATAATATAAATATTGTCTCCAAAAACCTGATTTTTCTGCAAACCCTAGATCTAGTACAGCTCTGGTTTGGCTTTTTGGTTGCTGTTTCGAACACACAGTCGTCGTCGTTGGTTATTCTGCCGCTGTCGGTAGGATAACACTGTGAATCTGCGGACGTCAGTTTCTTAGTCGGCCGATGTCGGTCTCTAGCTGCCGATGTCGATCTCTGGAAGTCGGATTACTCTGCCGACGTCGGTACTTGGTCGGCCGATGTCGGTCTCTGAGATCCCTGCGGCATGTGACTGCTGAAACACACATTTTTTTCCAAAATTGTATGACCTGGTACAAAACCCATACATATTATGTACATAAGCAGTAAAACTGTACGGCCTGTATGCTAGACCCCTGATCTCAAGGAATATTATGCTCATACTGAAGATCTTTATCTAGACGATTTTTGGACAAAAAAACCTAATGAAATAAATACCTGTGAATCTCTATGATAACTTCTGTATAAAGCTATCTCCCAAACTGGCAATAGATCAGCTGATATCTCACAACCTCTGAATTGCACACACTGAAGATTGCACGTTCTCTAATGCAAAAGAATACTGGAAACCCTTGGCTCAGTCTTCTCAAAAAATACTTAGCAAAATTTGTCTTCAACAATGAATATTCTGGCACTCCCTCCAATGAGAAACCCTTATATCCTCTAAAAAGTGTGCTTGCCCTAATTAGGGTTTCATAATTAAGAATTAGGGTTTCATAATTAAAAAAATAAGCCAAATAATTAATATTTAATTAAATCAATCAAATATTAATATCTCCCTCAATACATGTCTGAAAGAGCCCGAACGAAAGCCAACTAGAAAAATTCTGCTACTCGAAGCCACGCCAAGCTCCACCAAGACCCTCTATCCATCCTATCAACCTACGAAGGTCGCATAATAGGTTAATCATCATAAAACAAGCTCACGCTAAAAAGGGGACATTACAGTCCGCCCTCTCTAAAATTGTTTGTCCCAAAGCAATCTCAACAACAAAGTTAACATCACTCCACCTGGATCCCAAGGAAAAGGTTGTGTAATGTCCCTCATGTCACCAATCAACCCCTGTGAAGAAATCATCAGCATCAACAGTACAAAAATTAGCAACTGAGACACTACACTCAACACCCAAACAACTGACATCAGTGATAATGAAGAGACATCACATGTTAGATAGCAACAACACAACCCAAATCTGCTTGCCATCAACCCCTGCTCTAAGTCATGCACCAACAAGCTGTCAACCCCAGCACCTATCACCATGCCATGTCTATCACAACTCTCATCCCATGGCGTCAAATCGTCCCAAGTACCAAGACAAGGATCCCAACATCCAATCCATGAACGAAAATCGACTAGCAACTCAAGTAAACTCCTCCCCTGAGTAATGTGAACAATACCAACTGACTTCATGCCCCTGTCTCCTGTACCCACTACAATCTCTGAATCTGGATTGTGAATGCTAGACATACTCATATCATCATCAACATGTGTCCTGACTGTAAAAGAAAGCTGAGTCCCTGCCACATGCGCTAACTCCTGAACTGAACTCACCTCAAGATAAAGCTCGTCCACATGTCTCTCCTGTATTGGTGCCAATGTGCACTCGGCAGCCCACTCTACCATGTTGTGTCGTATGAGCCTCTCCATCCGATGAAAAAACATATTTTTGATGTTGCTGCCCCGTATGGCCTTAAGAATATGTGTCTTCCTATCAACATCAAAACGGACCTCTATGTCCTTGAGATGAAGAGTGACTTCCTCAAGGGAATGAAGCCACTTCATGCCCAAGACCAAATCTATATCCCCCATGTTCACCACATAATAATCAGCCTTGAACTCATAGTTGTTCAAGCGCAATGGGAGTTCTCTAATCATCCGCTCACATCTAAGAGTGTAACCGTCGGCTACCTTAACTCTAATGCCCTCGAAATCCTCAGTAGTGAGTCCACGCTTCTCCACAAATCTAACATCTATAAAATTATGTGTGGCTCCTGTGTCAAGAAGGGTTATGACCCTCTGTCCTGCCAAAACTCCACGGAGTCTGAATGAACCATCCAACTAAATGTTGGATAGGTGTGCCCCCTGTATCTGAAGCTCTGAATCTGCCTCTGCCTTAGGCTCTGAAGTCTCTGCCTCTGACTCCTTAGAACTATCTTGCTGTTCGGAATCCTCTGATTCTGAATCCTCATAAAAATCCCACATCACACGATTTGCCTTGCCCTTAGGCCTCAAAGGACAATCGTGATTGGCATCATAGGGACCTTTGCAGTAGAAGCAAAGCTTCTTCCTGCGTAGATCGTTAAGAGCCTCTCGATCCAAAGGTGATGCTGTTGGATTGGCCTTTGAATCATTCTTAACACCTGATTTATCTTTGTTGAAATCTGATCCCTCTCTATCTCCGTTGAAGCCCTTATTGTCCCTGAATGAAGAAGTACCTCTGGAGTTAAATTTACTTGACGAGGCTGCCATCTCCATATTACGTGCCTTCTTCATAGCTACCTGCAACGAAGGAGGATCAAAGGCTTTGATCCAACCTCTCAATGGTTCAGATAGGCCCTCGATGAAGAGAACTACCAATCTACGCTCTGAAATGTTTGGCACCATGACTGCCAATCGCTGAAACTCCCCAATGAAAGACTCCAAGTTACCTGTTTGTTTCAACTGTGCCAAATCTCGAAAGTAAACTTCTGGATCTTTCCTATCAAACCTCTCAACCAACCTATCCACGAAGTCCTGGTACTCTATCACCTAGTTGCGCTGAAGTGTTACCATACCATGGTACCACCAATCATGTGCTACTCCCTCCAAGTGCAAAGTGGTGTATTTGATGGCCTCTATCTCTGTCATTGGCCTTAATGCCAAAAATGTGTCAAGCTTATGAACCCAAGCTTGAGCTGTCATCTTGCCACTACCGTCAAAAGTAGTCAAAGAAAGCTTGCCTGTAGCCTTCTTCAGCTCACTGAGTTGACCTCTAGGCCTCCTGTCCTGTCTAATTGATCTGTAGTGCTCTCTTCTCTGATTAACAAAACAATCAAAGGACATCCTCTCCCGAACCTGAGGAGCTAATAAGTCCCACTCATCATTTGCAGCCATGAGGGCATCTACAAATAGGAGATCTCCTGTCGCCTCCTCTGCTGGAGCCTCTGGTTCCTCCTGAACAAACGTAAGACGTGTAGGCCTATCAACTGTTCTGGAATGGGTCAGTTGTGGTCTCTGATTAACAATAGCACTCATGTTATCTCCTTGTTCCCCATTTTGTCTAACAGGTGGGTTCATCCTCTCTACCATAGTAGTAAGTCCCTGTAGTACCTGCATCATCTGTTGCTGGCCTGTAACCACAACACATAAGAATTCTCTAGTGCCCTGATCATCATTATGTCTGTGGCCCCTTGGTGGGCTACCCTCACGCCTGTCACTCATGGTGATCGGCTGTTGTTCTAAAACCTGATCGCCTTCAAGCAAGGCTCTACTGCGTGTGAAATATTTGTGTGGCCTTAACTCTTATGGCTGCATAAGATTTACTAAACCCTTAGGATGGCAGGATTTAGCTCTAATACCACTGTAGAAACCCCTGTTTCTCTGATCTCTGAAACTAAATATTTTTTTGGACTATTTTGTGTATTTTGAATTTTTTGTATTTTTGGCATGAAATAAAGAATGCAAAATTTGCAAGATAATTTTGAATAAATAATAAATAGCAGTATAAACTTATAGCTGGCTAATCTAATATCTTATTGTTCACTTCAAATGATTACAATAATGAATCTCTGTCATGCAACAAAATAATATAAATATTGTCTCCAAAAATCTGATTTTTTTGCAAACCCTATATCTGGTACGGCTCTGGTTCGGCATTTTGGTTGTTGTTTCGAACACACAGTCGCCGTCGTCGGTTATTCTGTCGTTGTCAGTAGGATAACACTGTGAATCTGCCGACGTCGGTTTCTTAGTCGGTCGATGTCGGTCTTTGGTTGCCGATGTCGGTCTCTGGAAGTCGGATTACTCTGTCGACGTCGGTACTTGGTCGGCCGATGTCGGTCTCTGAGATCCCTGTGGCCTGTGACTGCTGAAACACGCATTTTTTCTTGAAATTGTACAGCCTGGTACAAAACCCGTACGTATTTCGTACAGAAGCAGTAAAATTGTACGGCCTATATGCTAGACCCCTGATCTCAAGGAATATTATGCTAATACTAAAGATCTTTATCTAGACGATTTCTGGACAAAAAAACCTAATGAAATAAATACATGTGAATCTCTGTGAGAACTTCTATATAAAGCTATCTCCCAAACTAGCAATAGATCAGCTGATATCTCACAACCTCTGAATTGCACACACTCAAAATTGCACGTTCTCCAATGCAAAAGAATACTGAAAACCCTTGGCTCAGTCTTCTCAGAAAATACTTAGCAAAATTTGTCTTCAATAATGAATATTCTGGCACTCCCTCCAATGAGAAACCCTTATATCCTCTAAAAAGTGTGCTTGCCCTAATTAGGGTTTCATAATTAAGAATTAGGATTTCATAATTAAAAAAATAGGCCAAATAATTAATATTTAATTAAATCAATCAAATATTAATATCTTCCTCAATACATGTCCGAAAGAGCCCGAACGAAAGCCAACTGGAAAAATTCTGCTACTCGAAGCCACGCCAAGCTCCACCAAGACCCTCTATCCATCCTATCAGCCTACGAAGGTCGCATAATAGGCTAATCATCATAAAACAAGATCACGCTAAAAAGGGGACATTACATTTCATCATCAGCTTCTTCCACAAACATCTTTCCCGCTTTGTCAGCATTTTTCGCAAAGTCAACATCATCCTCAGTGGTAGCTTCTAAATCTTTGGTCCCCTGCTTACCTTCAGTATCCTCAGAGATTTCTTAAACATCCAAGTCATTGGTTTCATCATCTTGAGTGGCTTCATCCAAGGCGCTCTCAGAGTAGTCGACAAGCCTAGCCTTGGGAGTAGGTTTGCCAGCAATTATTCTCGACCGCCTAACTCCTGAGGATAGACCCTCCTTAATAGCCTTAGTAGACAAATGGGACTTACTTCCTTGACCCTCAGGGGTCCTACAATGATTTTTAGGGGTCCCCACAGTAGTCCCCACAGTGCCCATTTCACCAACATATGTCTTCCTCTTTTTGCACTTCGTACTCACAAAAGAGCCTGGAGTGTCTATGGGAGTCTCCTCAGGAGTACAAAAGGAAACTTCTTTAGTTTTAATAGAGACAGGGGAAGGACATGGCTCTTCGACAGCATCGGTAGCAATAGGGTTAGAAGAAATTTCTCCACTATCAATTTGAATGTTCTTGGATGGCTCGAGGGCACGGTGGAAATTATATAGACAGAAAATGAGGCCCTGATGAAGAGAGATAGGATTCTTATCAAGGTTTTTAGTCAATTTAGCTCTCACCCTAAGGACAGAATGCTCAAGGGAAGAAAACAGATAAAAAGGAAAGCTAATGTGAGCATTTCGCCTAAAATGATTCAAAAGGTGAAGATGATAATTGTAAAACCTGGTGAAACGTCCCTCTAGAGTGAAATACTTCATGAGAATAGAACACATGCCATCCCAAAGCTTAGGCAACTTGGCTTGATCAAATCCCTCCTGATAAGGTGCTACTTCTTCACCTTCTCCAAGAAAGAGCTTCTGATTGGAAAGGTTCACAATTTTTGTTTTTCATTGCAATTTCATCTTCTGCGTAGACATGTCAGTAGCCATAGCTATCACATTTTCTGAAATCTCAAAGCTAATTCCTCCAACAGAGACTCACCGGTTTAGCCAAGACCTAGTGAATTGTTCAGACATGTTTTTATCAAACCTGTTGAGCCTCTCCAGATAGGGGCTAATCCCACCCTCTTTGCAGTAGTGCCAGATCACTGGGTTGTCTTTGAACTTGCAGCAAAAAACCAGTTCCATTCGAATTCTATCACCACCCATGTTGGACTTACAAAACAGACCAGGGGAATCCCAAATTTTAACTGTCTTATTTGTAGTCACTTCAATCCCTTGCTCACGAATATGCGTAATGATGATGAAATAACACATAATTTGGAGCATCATGCAAAGATGACACTTACTCATCTCATGCTTAAACATAATTTTCGGGCGATCTCCATAATGATGAAACAGTCCGCTTGCCTTAACAAAGTGGTATAATAAATCAGAAATGATGATAAAAAAAAGTACAATAGGCCCCGAACTCTGAGATCCACGTCGGCATCCTCCGAAAGGACTGACTAATGGAGCTATCTTTCCAATATCTCTGACTCAAATTTAACACGTTATTTCTTTTTGAATGAGATCCCTAATATTTAAAGGGATATGATCAATTTGGCGCCAACATCGCCAATTTTAAAATTGTTGGCCGAGATTGGCACAGGCATCGGCTACACTATTGCCCTCCCTATAAATATTTGAAATGTCAACCCCGACAAGCTTCTGCAGAAGAATTTGTATATCCCTAATGATATCTTTTAGCTTAATACCCACACTCGATACCTTGTTAACCGCATCTATAACCATTTTAGAGTCCTCTGGATACTCAAATTCTTGATACCAAGGGATATAGCCAATTTTATCCTCCATAGAAGCGCAGTTGCTTTAGCATAGTTGTTGCTTTACCAGCATTAACAACGATCATCCACCTTTTGTCATTTTTTATAATCCCTCCCCCACTAGCTTTACCATCAGACTTAGAGGCCCCATCAAAGTTAAGTTTCAACCAGTTAGATTTTGGGGGATTCCATCTAGTATTAAGTCTCTGTAATATTTTAGAATTATTATAAACAGGAATAAGATTTAGGATCTTCCATTTAGCCGCAATTTGTTCTTCTTCATGAGTTAGAGGTTTCTCCGCAGTGCAAATATGAGCAATAGTGACACTTTCCAATAGAGTATTAACAAAAGTATGAAAAACTTGAGAGGCATCTGTAGCAGTATCCCTAAAAATTCTATGGTTGCGCTCTTCCCATAAAATCTAGCTCAAACAGGGTAGAGTTTATTTTCATAACTCAAAGAGCCAGAGATGAGAAAAGGTAGGGTTTCAACTGATTATGACTTCCTTAAGGCCAGAATTACAGACCCACTGAATACCAAAATTATTTAGGATGATGTCCCAAAGTTCTCAAGCAAAATCACAGTGTATGAAAAGATGAGAAACAGTTTCCTTCTTTGAGCAGCACAAATAACATCTGTTGACCAGGGTAAACGCTCTCTTCTGAAGGTTGTCTTGGGTTAGAATTTTGTTATGAGCAGCAACCCACCAAAACATGTTGATTTTTGGTATAAGTTTATGGTTCCAAACTTTTTTCCATATCTCCTTACTCTGAGCCCCAGGAATCAACAAACGATAAGTAGACTTGACAGAGAACCAACCATTCTTATTTGGCCACCAATATTGTTCATCTTCTCGCGGGAAGAGAGAGATTCTGACCCCCTGAATCAACTGTTAAACATCTCGAACTCTAGGGGAAAGATCAGGCCGATGAGCCCAACAATCCAATAAATTTTTCCAACTCCTAATGCCATTATTATTAGCCATGTAATCGCAGACTTTATCTCCAAAAAATTGAATAGCAATATCAACAATTTCTCTGTAATCTCCCTGTGTGATAAGAGCCTTATCCCTTACCCAAATGTCATGCCAAAATTTAATATACTTGTCATTTCCCAATTTCCATCTAGTCCCTTGCTTAAGATGACTTCTAGTTTTCAGCGTTTTATTCCATATCACAGAGCCATGGGGTAGCCCTACCTGTTGGAGAAAGTTGGAACCATCAGTACTATGCATGTATTTGGCATGCATGATTTCCCCCCAATCGTTATGTTTATGGATCAAATTTCAGTTGATTTTGGAGAGAAGGGTTTTGTTCATGTTCCTGATGGATCTAATATTGAGGCCACCATGTGATTTCGAAAGACACTTTTTCTCAGCTGACCAAAGACATTCTCTGTTTATCTTCCAGTCCCGTCCATAATTTTTTTTTTAAAATCTATTCCAATTTGACAACAAGATACATAGGTATTTTAAAGAGAGACAAGAAGTAGGGATCCCTTGTAGAGAGGCCCTAAGAAACTGCAATTTGTTTGCACTGATGAGTAGTTTCTCTTTCCAACGAAGCAGTTTCCTCTAAGTTCTTTCCAATATTTCATTCCAGAAACCTGGAGATACCTCTTTTATCATAAAGGGGAGGCTCAAATAGGTAGCAGGTAGATCAGCTTCAGCACAGTTCAGGATGTCAATAATTTTTTGTCTAAGGTCATTAGGAGTATTGAAGAAGTACGCATTGCTCTTTCGGAGATTTATGCTTTGCCCAGAATCTATGGCATAGTTATTTAACATATTCTTCTATCTCCGAGTTTCAATCACCGAAGAGATGCCAAAAAGAATGGTATCATCAACAAATTGCTACACAACCACTGGGGGAAGGGAGGAAGCAGGTTTGATGCCTACTAAATGTTTTGAAGCTATATTAGCTTGTATGTATCTCGCAAGTGCCTCCACCATTATGATGAACAAGGGGAAAGAGGGTCCCTCGAGCGGATTCCTCTCAAAGAAGAGAAAAAACCTCTAGGGACCCCATTATCTAGGACCAAAAATTTAGCAGACGAAACAACGTTCCATACGAGGCGAGACATTTTATCATTAAACCCAAACTCCCTGATGACTTGAAATAGAAAAATCCATGAGACCCTATCATATGCTTTAGAAATGTCTAACTTAAGAGCCATACCAAGGATTCTACTCTTATCCATGGAGTGAATAGTTTCATGAGTGGAGATCACAGCATCAAGAATTTGCCAACCCAAGACAAAGCCTTTTTGAGCAGGGAAAATAATTTTGTCTAAGAAATGTTGGATTTTCATAACCAACACTTTAGTGCAAAGCTTATAAACAGTATTACACAGACTAATAGGTCTGAAATCTGAAAAGTGTGTGGGCTGCAACCTTTTAAGAACTAGTACAATAAAAGTATTATTAACCTGTTTTAAAAGTTTACCAATTCTGAAGAAGTCACGAATAGTAGCAGTAAGATCCATTCCCACTATATCCCAATATTCTTGAAAGAAAACAGGTGGAAAGCCATCAGGACCCAGAGCTTTGAAGGAACCCATAGAGAATAAAACAGCATGCACTTCCTCCTCAGATATAGGCCTTAACATCTCCAAGTTGTCTTCCCCAGTTATCAAACAGGAAATTTTATCAATGAATTGATTCATAATTCTGACATTCCCATCATCATTAGTTTGTTCGGTCAACAAATTCTGGAAGAATATCCTAGCTTGTTCCCCTATCTCATTATCCTCAGTTATAGTATTGCCATTTTCCAAACATAACTTCGTTATGGAGTTAGCCTTCCTGTGTTTCATGGCTGAAAGATGAAAGAAAGCCGTGTTCTTGTTTCCCTCTTTGAGCCACTAAATTCTAGATTTATGTTTCCAAAAAACCTCCTCTGTCCATAAAATTCTTCCAGTCAGAAATCAAAATATTCTCTTCTTTATAAGTGTCTTCTGAATCATCTCCTTGAGTAATCCGCTGCTAGATATCTGCAAGTTTTTCGGCTATGTTTTTCTTCTGATAAAAAACATGACCAAAGCTATATCTATTCCATCCATGTACTTCATGTTTGATATGCTGAAATTTTTTGACTAATCTGAACATAGGAGTGCCCTGGATAGGAATTTGCCACCATTGAGCCACCAGTTGTCTGAAGTCTTTATGTTTAATCCACATGGCTTCAAATCAGAAAAGAAAAGGGCCACGTTAGCTCTGATCTTTCCCACTGAGGAAGATAGAACAATGATCAAACATAGTTCTAGGAAAAGCCTGCAAATGTATATTATGATAGTCATCCCAGTTACTAGAAATAAGAAACCTGTCTAATTTAACTTGGATCATTTGGTCTCCCCTTCTTCTGTTAGACCAGGTGAAATTTTGATTTTGCAATTCTACATCCAGCAATCCCCAATCATTTATAACTTCCGCAAAGTCAAACATGTTGTCAGAGTAATCAATAATCCCACCATATTTTTCAGAAGGATATAACAGGGTGTTAAAGTCGCCAGCGAGCATCCATCTAGTGCGCGAGGTGTTAAACCTGAAGCTACTCAGATCAATCCACAAATTTTGCCTCAGAGCTCGGTTATTAGGGCCATAGATATTGATCAGCGACCAGTTTAAGGAAGACGAAGAGAATTTAATAATAAAAAAATGCTTATTAGAAGCAATAAGAGATCCTTGAATTTTAGCATTGTTCCACATAGTTACAATCCCACCTAAAGCCCCTTCAACCGGACTGATGCAGAAAGCAACGTTAGGCCATATGTAATCAGCGATTTTCTTAAAACTCTCCTCATTCATCTTGACCTCTTGGAGTAATAAAATATCTAATTTATTATCTAAAATACAATTTTTACCCTCAAACTGTTTGGAGGGACTGTTAAAGCCCCTCAAGTTCCAAGATAAAATTCTCATTTAGAAGATTTGAGGGAATGGGCCTCCAGTGTTTTCTATTTACCACTAGCAATCTCTCATTGTCTTGTTTCTCTTAGGGTTGGTCTCCCTTGTTTGGAGTCAGTGCCAACATCTGCAGATTTTTTACCTCTGCAATTCTTTTTCTTTGGGGTGATCCATTTTTCCTGCTCATTACCACTACCATTTTGTCCTATTTCACCTGTCAATGAAAAATTCGTTGATTGGTCGCCAACTTCCAAAGCATGGGAAGTATCTGTGTTTGAATATAACGCTATTTCTCCCTCAGTATCTACTATTTCTGAAGGTAGATCCAACTGATCATCTCTCAAAACTTTGCATTCTGCATCATCCCCATCTATCGGTTGGGCACGTATTTCCCCTTCCTCAAACATATTGCTCTGTTGATCCAAAGAGTTATCTGTGTCTATTGCAACATTCTGACAATCGTTATCCATAACCACCTTGTTATTCTCATCTACGACAACGTTTTCTGCATTACCAGAGACCTCCCCCTGACCATCTTTTTTCATAACCTTCTCAGTATTATCAGCATTTTTCGCATTACCCCCAATTCCCTGACTGCCAGAGTTTTTGGATTTGTGAGAATGATCCTCACCTTCAATAGGGGGATCATCTTTCTTTCCCATTTGCTTCGCCTTACATTGGGTCATTGTATGTCCCTTTTTCCTGCATATTTGACGGAAGGTGGTAGCATTTTCATAGATGATCCGCTGAGTCCAAATACCATATTTAGAGTTTAACTCTATAGACGTGGGGAGGGTTTGATTAATCTCTACATTGACACAAAACTGAGCAAAAACACATCCGAATTGAGTTATGGTAGTATGATCTACAGTAACATACTGGCCAATGGAGTTGCCAATAGCCATAAATATTTTTTCATCCCAGAATTCCAATGGGAACCCTAGCAACCTTACCCAAGCAGGGGCAGACTTGCTGAGGTTCGAGTTAGGGTCAAACCCCGGTTTCCAAGGGCACAAGGCAAGCGAATGTGGACCATAAAGCCATGGTCCTCCAGCAAGAATAACTATCATATCCTCTCTATTCGTAAATCTAAATAGGAACAAGCCTCTTGCCATAACAGTGATTGAGACACTTCCTTTAGTTCTCCATCAAGAAATCACTCATTTCTTAACCATCTCAATATTAGGACGGAAGGAGAAAAACTTACCTAACAGCGCAATATCCATGGTAGCCACGATTTCCTCAACCAGAGCATCCGGGATAGTCAGGGTCGTACCCTCAGTGGAATCTTTTTTAACAGGAAGACTCGACATGTTTTTAGTAGAACACGTCTTTTCCCCCGTTAACGCTTTCTTCCATCCGTTGGAGGGAATGTCCTCTATCGATTTCAGGTCCCCAGAGGCACTGCCAAAGGCAGTAGCCTCCATTGGATCAGGGAGCACTCAGTAGCGGTCGAACTCAGAGGGCCCTACAAGGCGGGAAAATTGATTCAGAGTTACTCTTCTAATTTCAGATGTTATTCAAATGCATGCTTGTTATAACTAAATTACAATCATAATAAAAGTACAGACTCCATGAAATGGAAACTTCAAAAATAGATTCGTCCAAATTTCCAAACTGATACATAGTGTAGTCTCTCACTTTGGACAACCAGTTATTGGGATGTACACTGGTTTTAACACTTTAACCCCTTACACCTCAGAACTTGGAGCAAATGCAAGAGAAACTCGAGACTTTGCCCAAAGGGCTTATTGTTAAGCTGCAGCACACGACTAATCTAAGGAAATAAAATAATTGAAAGCAAACACACAACAAGAAAGAAAAGCAAAAAGGAAACTAATCTTCCCCTACCTATCGCTAAACTAAACCAACTCACAGTCCTTTGGTGAGGGTGCAAGGGGCAGCTGAGAAGTAGTGCTTCAAGTACTGTCTGTTCATCGACAGAGCTAAGTCATTGCCTTGTAAGTCTTTTAATCTAAATGTGTTATCACCCAATATCTTTGCAATTTGATATGACCCAATCTAAAGGGGTGTGAATTTATCATGTTAGCCTTCTTTTCTCGTGGGTTTTGTCCCACAATAAGACCAAGTCTAAAATTCGAAAAGTCTTGATTTTAGCCCTTTTGTCAAACCAACTTTTGACTACATCCTGGTGTTTTTTGAAATTCTTGAGGACTTCATCTTTAGCATCTTCCATCTGGATGATATTCAATATTCTCGATTGAATTCTTTCATCGTCGTCCATATATTCGGCCATTAACTCATAAGTAGGCAACTGCAATGTGATGGGAAATATTGGTTGTTGCCCATACACTAGTAAAAATGGAGATGACTTTAAAGCTTGCTTATATCTGGTTCGATTTGCTCATAGAGCATATTTCAATAGTGATTGCCATTCCCTTGGCTTTTTATCTATTGATTTTTTTATTGCATTTGTCATGTTCTTGTTAGTTGATTCTGCAACACCATTTCCTTGCTAGAATAATAGTTCGAGAAAAACTTAACAATCTTATTGTCATAGGCCCACTTTGTGAATTCTGCAGATTGGAAAGTCGGACCATTATCACATCCCAGAAATAAGGGGGTCCCAAATCTGGTTGTAATATTTTCCTCCAGAAATTTGATGACATCAATTGCCCTGCAGTTCTTAGTGGTAATTGCTTCAGTCCACCTGGTCAATAGTCAGTGGTTGTCAGCACAAATTTGTGGCCTACCGAAGAGTTGGGATTGATGACTCCAACAAAGTCCAATTCCCATTAGGCAAATGGCCTTGTTTCAATCACTGGTTGCAAAGGCATGGCTGCCCTTATTTCTCAACTATCAAATACTTGACATTGATGACACGCTCGAACGTGAGCATGTGCATCCTTGAATATTGTAGGCTAGTAATAGCCTACTCTGAGTATTTTATTGGCAGTGGTTCTTCCTGAAGGATGTCCACTTCCCAATTTCTCATGAAAATTGAGTATATCTGCAATTTCCTTTCTGGAGATGCATCTCAAGTAGATCCTTTCATAAAAAAAATTGTAGAGCACTCCTCGTTTGATCATGAAGTGTGAACTTTTGAGCTTCAGTGCTCTACTATGTTCTCTTTTCAAATTTGAGGGGCAAGTGCCATTTAATAAGGAATAGATAACGTCCTTGTACCAATCTTCACTTGAGACATGGTCTACTTCCACCTGCAAAATATCAATCCAAGGATCAGTCTTAGTAATCAACTGAATTAAACCTTGACCCCATACCATCTTGGTCGACTTGATATCTATGTCGTATTCCTGGAGCTTGGTCATCCATTTCCATCGTTTCTCCCTAACTCGTTCTGGCTAAGCATAAGATTAATGACAGGGTCAGGTACAATGGTGTGATCTTGTTTCTAAGGATGTAATGTTTGAATTCAGGAGAGGATATCTCAATTCAGCATCCTTCATGTTTTTACTCATGAAGGCGATCAAGTGTTCTTTGTTGTCTACTTTCGGTGTTAAGACAACAGCAATCATGTGATCAGAAGCAAAAGAATAAAGGTAGAAATCTTTGTCGAAACCCAGGGTAATTAATACGGGTCCTTGTACTATGGTTTCCTTGATGTCTTGGAAAGATTTCTTAGCCTTGAATGTCCAATCAATCTTCACGTCCCTTTTCAACATAGCATTTAGGGGTCTGACAATTTCGATGAACCTTGAAATGAATTTGCATATGAAGTTATTTTTTCTAAAAAATGATTTTAACTCTTTTCTGTCATTAGGAAAATCAACCTTAAAGATAGCATTAATTTTGTCAATGTCAATAGTCATATCGTCCTTCGTGATTACATGTCCCAAGAGCTTACTGTTGATGCAGAAGATTGCACCCTTGGCAGGAGACTGAGCTCTTGCCTTCTTCACGCAACAATGGAAACTCCCCTCTTGCCTGTGGGATAGGTGACGCTGGAGGGGAGAGTCTCTAAATAAGGGCTAGCTCCCTCTAATGTATCTTTTAGGCCCTGGTTTCTCCTACTGCTAATAAACAAAATGTAAAAAAAGGGGGGAGATGAAAAGGGAGAAAGAAATGCTGAAAACAGAACCTAAGCCTAAAAATGTAAAAAAAAGGGTGATACACCAGAAAAAGTGACCCACTCAGGTCCGAACATACACTTTTCACCAAAAGAAGCACCTATACACTTCATCCATCATGAGAGAACCTTCTACATCAATGGGTCAAGGGTCCGTGGAGATACAAAGAGGTAATAACTACTAGAGGCGTTCTGAGATACACTGCAGCAGCCTATCCACTTCACCTATACTCCTCTAGGGACACTTCTAACAGACCTGTAAAAAGAAACTCACAAAATGCACCAGACGTGCTGAAATCATTCTGCAAAAGCATTAAGAAAATGACTTAACACATAATCAAGGCATAGACACATACTAACGACGCAAAACTCATAATGGAGGTAAAAATGTTGTGTTTCGATTCAAGGTAAAATTCTGGCAGCTCTGTCTTACAAGCCCGAAAGATTTTTGGGCAGAGTTTTGCCTTAACGCTGAGAGTTGATCTTTTTTCTCAAAAGAGAAGTTTACAATATATAGGAAGATGAAGAAAACTTGGCGCTTCTTGGAAAGATTTTTTGGCACTCATTTCTGCAAGTGGCCCATGTGCATTCTGAATCTTGGAAAGAGGAAACCACTGTTATTGATGTCATTCTTCAGAAAAGGCCTGCTAGAACCATGATGTACAATCGCCAAAATTGACTTTAGCATTCAAGCATTAATGTAAGAGTATGGCCGCGCCTCTTTTCTGTAAATAGACTGCAGTTTGTCCCCTCATCAATGCCAACTACAGAAAACAGGTCGTGCCGCTCAACTACAATAACTCACCTTCCCTTCGCCACTTGAATGCTTTGTCTTTTCTACTCTTTGTCTTCTTCCTGCTCTTTCAGCCCTCGGGGGCGATCTTCTAGCGGGTCGCTGCACTCCTTGGGGCTCTTTCCATGATTTGGCGCTTAGGCAGTTCAAAAACAACGGCTACTTCACTGTTAAATTTGACGTTCACGTAGCCGTCACCCAACGGCTAGTTCGGTTGCTTAAATTTGATGGCTTTCGGGACGTCACCGTAGAAATGAACAGATTCATGCAAAATCAGAAAATGAAATGGCCTAGAACAACAGGGACAGAAGGGGACCGATTTTTGGCCTGTTGGGCAAAAAATGGTCAACAAATTGGCGAATCCCAGGGGAAGCATTCCTGCTATGTTGAAAGACCAATTGCCTTGCAGTTCATTGGGCATGGAGTCAAATGCAGCGTGAACAAAGGTTAGCAATAGCCCCAAAAGATCCAAGAATCGAACATGAAGCTTTTTACCCCACACGCAAAGGGAAACACACAAGGCTAAAAAACACTTCCTGTGCAAACTGCACTTAGGGAAAACAGAAAAGGAAACTGAAAGCAAACTACTATATATAGCTAACCAAGAATAATTGCCTCACTCCTAGATCAAAGGGAAAATTTCTTAAGTCCCCTTCCTGGCAAGAAGACGTATGGTGCCAAGCAAGTAGCTGAATGAAAAGGAGATTTGGTGCCCTGCTCCTCTTGCCTGTCACCTGAGTTGGCTGGCATCCGAGTGGATCAGATTCAAACATGCTTCCAACATGTGTATCCTATTTGTTCTTGGAAGCTTGTTGAATGCCGGTCCTTCATACTAGGGCTCTTCACTAAAAAATCTGTGGCTGTTGGCTCATCGCCATAAGCCCTTTGATATGCACATTCCTTCTGCAATGCGTCATGTTCTGACTTGTTTCCTTCTGCTTTGTTGAAGATCCTATCAGAGTCGTCATCTGCTCCCTCTCAGCCTTCTTGAAGAAGGGTGACTGTTGTGATGTCTGAAATGGACTCACAAAATGATTGCTCATCCCACAGAACATCACCTCTCTGTTCAAAGCTTTCTTCTTCAAGGCTTTCCTCAAGGAAGACAGACCTCTCCTTTTCCTCCTCAAAGATCAGGGCCTCTAGTTGTTCTAAGGTATCCTCCTAATCCTCCTCCAACTCAGGCTCCTCAGCGTAATCGTCCTCATCATCAAAACAGCAAGGAAGTTCATCAAACAAGGGGGAAGAGAGCTCACCATGCTTTTGTTCCTCCTCGTATTTCTGGAACATCTGTATATATGCAAGACCTGCGTCTTCTCCATTGCTGATGAGGTCTTCACAAAGAGCATCGATGATGATTTCTTCTTCATTATCGCTCATGATAGCCTCCTGAAAAACTGCAGATTGGATCTTCTGCTCCTCACCTGCCTCTTGCAAAACAAGTTCCTCCTTGAGAAGGGGTGAAGTGGGAAAACCATGTGGAAGAGGAAGCAGTCCTTGCGCTAGAATCGAATGATTCTCCTCTTTCCATTTGGTCAGCACTTCATCAATATCAGGTGTAGCCTGATATTTATCTTGGAAATGTGTAAGTGGGGTGCGTTCAGACATGAAATGTGTCGTTGGGTCTGAACCGTCCATCACACACTCGCTAAGGAATCTCTCTTTAGATTCCAACTCTGCATTTCTCCTGACTAGATCTTCTTGGAAGAGCCTTTCTTGGAGATCATAGGAATCATGGTTAGGAGCAGTTTTATCTTTTTTAAGGTTTTGAGCAAAACCTTTCTTCTCCTCTTTCCTGCCTCATGATTCCACTATTTCCCCCTAGGTCAAGAGGTTGCCATCAAGGTGAAAGATCTCGGAATTGGAATTTGCCCTTTTGGTTGAAGGGCAACTAAGAGGGCTGCTTGGGGAAATGCCATAAAAACACTGAGTCTGATCAAAATTATAGGAAGGAAAACAAGGTCCATGATTTTGTGCAGCGTGATTATACATACAAAAAGTGATTTCTGATGGCACCAGGCTGCTTAACCAGCTGATTCAACTCGGAGTCGCCATTGGTGTTGACGCAAAAAACCTCCAAAGGTTGGTCGGTTGAAGAAGACACCAAAAATTCTTCAACTATTTGGACAACTTGTTCTAGTTGGTCCCACCAGGCATGCCAAAAACTGTTGACGCAAAAGATTGCACCCTTGGCAGGAGGCCGAGCTCTTGCCTTCTTCATGCAACAATGGAAACTCCCCTCTCGCCTGTGGGACCGGCAAAGCTAGAGGGGAGAGTCTCTAGATAAGGGCTAACTCCCTCTGATGTATCTTTTAGGCCCTGGTTTCTCCTACTGCTAACAAACAAAATGTAAAAAAGGGGGGCATGAAAAGGGAGAGAGAGATGCTGAAAACAGAACCTAAGCCTAAAAATGTAAAAAAAAAGGGTGATACACCAGAAAAAAGTGACCCACTCAGGCCCGAACATACACTTTTCACCAAAAGAAGCGCTTATACACTTCATCCGTCATGAGAGAACCTTCTGCATCAGTGGGTCAGGGGTCCGTGGAGATACAAAGAGAGAATAACTACTAGAGGCGTTCTGAGACACACTGCAGTAGCCTATCCACTTCACCTATACTCCTCTAGGAACACTTCTGACAAACCTGTAAAAGGAAACTCACAAAATGCACCAGACGTGCTGAAATCATTCTGCAAAAGCATTAAGAAAATGACTTAACACATAATCAAGGCATAGACACATACTAAAGACGCAAAACTCATAATGGAGGTAAAAATGTTGTGTTTTGATTCAAGGTAAAATTCTGGGAGCTCTGCCTTACAAGCCCGAGAGATTTTTGGGCAGAGTTTTGCCTTAAGGTTGAGAGTCGATCTTTTTTCTCAAAAGAGAAGTTTACAATATATAGGAAGAGGAAGAAAACTTGGCGCTTCCTGGAAAGATTTTTTGGTGCTCATTTTTGCAAGTGGCCCATGTGCGTTCTGAATCTTGGGAAGAGGAAACCACTGTTACTGATGTCATTCTTCAGAAAAGCCTTGTTAGAACCATGTTGTACAATCGCCAAAATTGACTTTGGCATCCAATCATTAATGTAAGAGCATGGCCGCGCCTCTTTTCTGCAAACAGACTGCAGTTTGTCCCCTCATCAATGCCAACTGCAGAAAATAGGTCACGCCGCTCAACTGCAGTAACTCACCTTCCCTTCGCCACTTGAATGCTTTGTCTTTTTTGCTCTGTCTTCTTCCTGCTCTTTCGGCCCTCAAGGGCGATCTTCTAGCGGGTCGATGCGCTCCTTGGGGCTCTTTCCATGATTTGGCACTTAGGTAGTTCAAAAACAACGGCTACTTCACTATGTTAAATTTGACGTTCACGCCGCCGTCACCCAACAGCGAGTTCGTTTGCTTAAATTTGACGGCTTTCGGGATGTCATCGTAGAAATGAACAGATTCATGCAAAATCAGAAAATGAAATGGCCTAGGACAGCAGGGACAAAAGGGGACCTATTTTTGGCTTGTTGGGCAAAAAATGGTCAACACTTACCTTTGGTTACACAAAAGATAGTTGTCTTGGGGTTTAGAGAGATACCAAAGGTCCTACATTTCTCCAGAACTTGCTAAAGGTGCATCGTGTAATATTTCATGTTCTTAGAAAAACGGTTAAGTCATCCATGTAAATAATAATGCACTTATCAATTAGTCCTTGGAATGAATGATCCATGGCACGTTGAAAGGTAGCCCCAGCATTGATGAGTCCGAAAGGCATCCTTATATACACGAACATTCCCCACTTGGTCATGAAAATAGTCTTCATCATGTCTTTATTATTGACCAACACTTGGTTGTAGCCAGAGAAGCCATCTAATAAAAACATCATTTGAGAGACGCTAACTATTTGAATTACCTCGTCCAAAGAGGACAACAAGTAGTTATCTTTTTCTAAAGATTTATTGAGGTTTTGGAAGTCCACGCAGAGTCTAGATTCACCATTCTTTTTTCTGACTAGGCCCAAGTTGGCCACCCATGTGGAGTGTCTGATTGGGAAAACAATTCTTGCATTCATTAACTTCTTCATTTCATTATAAATGAGAGGCTCTAGAACAAGGTTCATAGGTTGTTGCCTTTGCCTAAAGGGTTTGCATGCTTTTTTCAAAGGGATTGTGCGAGTGATGACCCAGGTGTCAAAGACTCTGAGATCCTCATAAGACCATGCAAGGATGTCCTTGAATCTAGACAATATTTCAATAGCTTCAGTCAACTCTTCCTTGGTACAAACTAGCGCAATGTTGATGTTCTGGGGATTGCTCAACAAGCCCAAATTGACTTACTTGTAATCTTTGCCACTTAATTTGGGCATGTTGGTATCACTTGTTGACTTATCTTGATCGAATATTCTTTCCAAAGAGACCATGCCCTTAGGGATTCTATTCTTCTTGAGTTGGATCATGCCATCTTCATCAGTTTCGACCTCCTTTGCAGACTCTTCTTCTTGTTTGTCAATTATGTGTGACTCAAAGACTCCAAAACTAGTCATGAAATCGATGAATTTTTTATCATCGTCAAACACGTGGAAGTGATTGATGTTGTATGGTACAAAATGACACAATATCATTTCGACCATAAACTTTTGCAATTTGAGAGGCAAGGCTAGATTTGTTGTTGCAAAAGCCAACACATCCACCAACTGATTTTGATCCCTAGGCACAAAGGCAATGTTAAACGCCTTGAAACTTTCAATCAAATCCCAAGCTCTAAACTTATATTTTTTCAAATAAGAAAGCTTGCACTAATACTGACTATGTTTCTGATTAATGACTAATTATGAATCACCATGGACTAACAATTTCCTTACCTTATGCTTGATGGCGAATTGAAGTCCTAGGATCAAGGCCTCGTACTCTGCAAGATTATTAGTGCATGGAAATTGAAGTCTATAAGACACTAAATATTGTTTACCAACATGATTTGTTAATACAATACCTACCCTTGAGCCTTGTTTTGTTCTCGCGTCGTTGACGTACATCGTCCAGAATGCTTGATCCTTGGCCATTGGGTTGCTTTCATTCGAATCAGTAGTATCAAGAGCATACACGCCTAAGTTTGTAGATTGGAAATTTACCCTCTCACTCTTGGCATTATACTCAGTTATCATAAACTTTATTCTTGACTCTCGCTCGATCTAGATTTGATTGGGCACACCTCTCCAAGGTAGCCACGTGCGAGCAATCAATTGACATGTATTTATTCAGGGATTTTGTCTAGTCTCTACTCAACAACATCCCATATGCTTCTAGGATTTCTATGACCTGAGTGTTGATGAACTACTGAACCTGGGGTTCATGAGCCAGTTGCATATGAACGTTCAACAATTCTCCTACCACCTTGACCTTTGACTTATCCAACTAGACAACAACTCTGTCAAACTTGATCAAACTTAGTCCCAACTTTTCACAAATACTTGTAGGCATTATGTTAGCAGATGCCCCAGAATCAAGTAAATAGTTATGCACATCCTTTCCAAAAATTCTAACAGTCAAGAGAAACGAAGGAACTTCAGCCTTACTCTTATACATTACCACGTTTACATTCACAGATTTTGGCTTTACCTTTGTCTAATTTCTTAGTTAATGATTTTAGTAGCAAATCGCGTTGCTCGGTGATTTGAGCAGGTTCATGCAAGGTAATATTTGCTTTGATCTTTTTCATATCTTCCACAATATTGTATCCAACCTTGGATCTCGTCGTAGCCGACTCTACAGTTGGTTATCCTTTCCCTTGGGGGGAGGAGGATCGTTATTGGTTCAATGATTTGGGGGATTGTCCACTTTGTTCGGTGGTGTGGAAGTTGTCGTAGGTTCCTTCTAAGCTCTATTTCTCAAGGTATAACTATTCTTTTGGTACTATTGGAAAGCGTGGATCTCGTCCGTGTTATTTTCAGGTTCATTCTCTTCTTGGTCTGGAAACTCATAAGTTTCAACCATAAGGGTTGTTTTAGTAGCTTTGGACCCATTGTCTGGTGTTCTTGTATTTCCGAAATTACCAACCTTGATTACCTAGGACAACCTCATAACCTTCTAGCTCACCTCGGAACATTTCAAAGGCGTTACAAAATTTTATGTAGTACAACCCTTTGTGTCGAGTTGTGGTATGGACCCTACACCAATTGGGCAAGGCCAATTCACATATATTAATTTCAGGCATCTTATTGGTCGAAGGCTCATTGTTGTTAGACCGGTTGAAAGGCTTGTACTTTTGAAACGTGTAATTTCTATTAGAACTTTCCCCCGTATTTCCCATTTGCCTTTGCAAATTTGATTGTTACTACCTAGTTTTTCGACCATTCTCTGAATTGCTTCCAAGTCTCCCTTTGAGGAGTCGGGCTTAGTGTTCTGGACTGGGTTCTTGACAACATTTTGGGTATTAGAGTTGTTAACGGGGACCAAGGCTTGACTGTTGTTTTGGGGATGAGCCCCAGCATTGGACTGATTGAAGAATCCTAGTTGATCTGGAGTTGCATGGCTTAATGGCAATTGATTGAGGCCAGATATTTGATTTAATGCAGACGCATTTTGATTTGCATTTGGAACTAGGTTCAAAGCAGGCAAAGTTGGGTTGATGTTTGGGATAGCAAAGGCAGGATGCCCTTGTGGGTGCATTTGCTTGTTGATGTGTATAGATTCTGCATATGCAAGTGGCAGAATATTGATGTTTGTGGCCCTGCACAGCAAGACAGCAGTCATCGAGTCTAGGGTGTTCTTAACAATTTCCAGTGCCAAGTCGTCTTCAGGTTGATAGGGGGTTGTGGTGAGGCTATACGTCTTCTGGAATTTAGCATTAAAGGTTCTTATGGGTTCACTCGGGTCTCATTTCAAGACGGTGAATTGTTGGTAAATAATCCCAGGGCTAATGACCCTTCCAAATTGTGCAATGAAGGTATCATTAATTTGGTTCCACCCTGTGATGGAATCCTCTGGTAAATTGAGGAATCAGTCCTAGGTTGTTTCATTGAAGGTAAATGGGAAGAGTTTGCAGGCTACATCATCCTAGATGGCATTCAAAATCTTAAAAGTTGCCTTAAACGATTTAATATGTTCTTCAGCAGTTATGCCTCCAGATGGGTTGAAGAGGGGAAGGTATTTTTCAAGGTTCCTAGGCAAATCGTGCACAAGGTCGAACACATTCATGGAGGATCCTCCTAACCATGCCATAACAAGTCAAAAGTAAAACAAAGGAGGCGGATGCTGGTTTACTGGAGAGGTAGGGTGGGATTTAGACCTCCTACGTATCCCTTTATCGGCTCTAGCTTTGTGATGGGTTTTTAAAGATCCAAGGGGAACTCTAGTTTCAGAGCAAGATCTGTTCTGGATCCTAGGTAATTCCAAGGTGTTGTGCAAATGATCTATGCTATAAATTTAGAATACAATAAGGCTCATCAAATATTGGTAAAGAAGGTAAAGAATGGCCAAATTAACCTAAAGGAACCCCATAGAAGGGTCCACAATCAAGCAATCGTCTTATTTTACTTTTATCGATCTAGATCCTGCAAAACTTCAAATCCTACATAAACTTATCGTCAAAAACTTGGTCTAACCTGCAAACATCAACGTTAGACAAGATATTTCAAGCAACCTTTAGCATATTATGCTTATCAAGGTATTTTTAGAGCAAATCGTGCAAAGACTATCTTAATGTTATGTGAACAAGTCCAGTTTAGATTTCTAAAGGCTTGGCTCGGCGATCTTTCACAAATAACCAACTAGATACTGATCTTTACACTCATTTGCTACAGATTTAACATTCTTCGTTCAAATCATGCAAACCTTTGCAAATATAGATGAAACAGACCTTAATCTATTCAAAGAATTCGATGACATGCCTATTTTGATGTTTTTAGATGAAATTTAAATGGCCAAGAGGGGCATTGCTAGAATGTCTTCAGACTAGAACATGTATTTCAAGGATCTCTTGGAATAAACACATTTTTACAAAAATCTTTCAAAGGTTACAAAGATATTACAGAAGATGAAACGAAACCGCAGTGTTTAAACCAATCTTTGTGTATTTAAATAAATTATTCTATATTTCAACCAAAACACACTACAATTTTACTCAAAACAAACAAACAAGCCAGTGTTTCTCTTATTGATGTACATTTGTGTCAAGGATGCAATGCTAACAAAAAAGTAATGTATCTCAATTTATTATGTAGGTCTTGGAAGACCTTAGGGCTTAATTCAATTTTGTTGGAAGGTGTATGTGACTATCACCTTTAGTCTACAAGCAGACCCTGTTGTAGTGACATCAGTAACTTCGTAGTGACAATTTATCTGAAATTTCTTCTTGTTATGATGAAAATTACTTTAATTTTGCCAATTGTTGCCCAAACTTAAATAAACAGATGAATATTTATAATAAGCAGTAAACTAAGGTAATTCATGTCAAAAATTCAAAAGGGAAAAAGGGGTAGAGCAAGGAAGAAGATTTGCTTTGCAATAACAAAGACCAACAGATTTCCTTTAGTTCTTTATGATAACAATGCAAATAAAACATAGCATTCATGAGATTCTAGCACTAGACTCAAAATACCATAAATGCAATCAATGGTGATTCTAGGTAAATAAAATGCATATATCTAAAAGGTATGCTTTAAAATAGCTACCAACAACAAATTTGCCTTAAGCACATTTATTTGCAGGATAGAAAGAAAACATAGCATACATAAACAAATTTTGTTAGAATAGCAGAAAGCACAAATTAACAAGATGCATTTAAAATGCTACTATCAGAGTTAACCCTCGAAAAATGAAATCATATGTCATTAAAAAAGCTTTGAGAAACAAGAAAAATATGAAAGCAATAAAACATAGAACAAATTCTTAGAATTCCTCTTTATATTTGCATTAATTTCACAAAAGTTTTATTTTGAAGTACAAATGAAAGGGACAATCCCTATATATAGGCCCTTTTTATGCCTAAGATGGTTGCATTGGTTACAAGAGAACTGAACACATGACATTTGTCAGTTAGATAGAAGTTTCTCATGTTCTAAAAACAAAAAAATATTCCCTATTAAAAAAAAGGGAGTCTTTTTACAATATGTTGAGCGGAACTAGAACATGACATTCATCAAAGAAAAGAAGCCTAACAAATGGCTATCTCGCTGCTAAGGTACCAGGTTGGGATCATGTTGATGTGGATGACGATGAAGCTCCCAGTGTAGCCAAAGAAGAAGAAATTCCAATAGGAGTCGAAGAGGAAGAAACTCATGCGGTAACCATATGTGGCTTGGTACTTGCCTACTTCTCAACTTTTCTCTGTCCCTTCCATGCCTCAGAGCATTTCTTGTAATCATTGTCAATCAGTTTCAAATCTACAATGGAATACTTTATCAATTTGATGGTGAGACCTAACATTGTATCGTGCTTGTTCAAGAGAGGTCATACAACCTCATTGATTGCCACTGCCTTTTCTATTGTTTGATTGGCCAATGCTGCGAAGTTTACCACGGAGTCATAGTTTTCTGATTGTATACAACTAAAGATGAACCTAATGCTTTGAGTGTAAGCTTTTAAACTCTAAATTCAAAATTTAAACTGAATAATGCAAGTCATAAATGGCAAGTGCTTTAACTTGCTTTGATTTAAAGCTTGGGTGGCTCTTCAATTTTATTCTAACGGCTTCGAAATTCTATTTTGAGAAATCAGTCAATCACTGTCTTTGCTTTGTCCATGTGGCTTATTATCATAGGCTTCACTTTTTCAGTGAAGTGACTTGGCTTTATATATGTCGAAACAAGCCCCATCAACATTTAATTTGCACCTACAACCGATGCTTTGTGGACAACTATGTGCAACCTAGGTGTTGTACTTGACACGTACTCAACACTGGAGCCCTTTCGGGCACTTTAGCCTTATATTTTGAATATTGAACCACCTAGGGGGATTGCACAATACTTTGTCAAGTGTCGCTTTCTGAATTGATCATGCTCCTTTAATTGTTGCGTGGCTCAACCCCTTTCATCCTTTGGTTGATGTGGCCTTGGAACCTCTACTGGTTTGCCAAGTGGCAAGCTCTCATTGGCTTGCGTTGTCAAGTGGCTTTGTTATATGAAACTTTTAATGGACCAATATGCGCGACACTTTGCCAAGTGTCGCATTTTGATTTGATCATGTAATCATTGGGTTTCATGGCCTTTCTTGACAGTGTTATCGTTGCGAGATAGGGGTCCACATGTCCTCAGCGCATTGCTCCCAACTATAAGGTGGATTCCACACAGCATCCAGCCACCCAAGGTTGAGCGACTAAGTGCCAAGTGTCACCTTGTCGTGCAATCACAATATTGTGAAATTGAACATTACACCTTTGTTGTGGGGGTGTGAATGAGTGCCAAGTGGCACACTACGATTGGGTCGCGAGGTCGCAGGACTTCAGAAAATAATAGGATCCTTGGGAGGCCGTCATTGGGCACCACGTGGTGTGTTCTAATTGACTTGTAACTTCTTCATGAACTGAAACACCGTGAACGAGTGCCAAGTGGCATGTTGTGATTGGGTAGTAGGGCCTCGAACTCAGTAATTTCTTGTGAATTGAAATGTCATGACTAAGTGACAAGTGGCAGACTCCCATTTGGTCACGGGGTCACAAACTCTGTAACTCCTTGAACTCGAAATGCCACAAACGAGTGCCAAGTGGCACGCTGTGATTGGGTCTTGGGGTCGCGAAATTTGTAATGTCTTTGTGAACTGAAACGCCATGAACAAGTGCCAAGTGGCACGTTGCGATTGGGTCATTGGGTCACTCAACTTTTCAAAGGTTAAAAAGAATGCGACAAAGTCCGGAACTTGATGCAGCCGAGTGACCAATGCATGTGATACTGCTGCATGTTAATTTAGGTTGAGCTGGCATCGGGTTCTTGCCAAATGAAAAGGTGTGAAAGTTAGCAAATTGTGAGATAAAAGGAAAGGGGCAAGTCTAAAGTCGTGAACTTTGAGCATGAAATCCGACTTGGACCTTTTATCTAAAACTCAAAATTAAGGTATGGCAGTCTCGAATACGAATTTCGATTTAGTTAAAGTTAAACCATGATTTGAAAACCTTAATTAAGTAACTTTGGTTGAGTTTTAGGGATCATACCTTGGATCTTTGAACATAACCCCTCGTAAGAGCACTTTTAAACAAATCAGATCATTAAAAATCTCAATGAACTAGACATTAATGAAATATTTAAAAAGTACTTCGTTAATTATTTGTCATGGACTAACATGACTTTTAAATATCTCAAATCATACAAAGGGGGGTTTTAGTCATGCGATGTCGATGGTAAGGAATTTCTTAGGGTGAATGATCCATATTTTTCTTCGGGTCCTCATTTTAGGAAAATGGGGCATGTTGATCTCAACAAAATGCATCTGAGAACTATATAGGGAAGCCCCCCTTTGGTATTGCATAGCTATAAGTGAAGAAAGGAGACCCCCTCTTGCAAGTTGTTTTTTGTGTCCAAATCCTACTAGGAAGAAGAATGGGTGTTTAAAAATGTCTCATTTCTTCTTCTTCCCCAAAAATCTAGGGTGCAAATTTGAGCCCCTACACTTCTTCTCCTTCGTGTTTAACTTGCAAAATTTATGCACATCTAAACGAAAATTTGTTCTACTTATATTGCATTTTGGGGTAGAAATAAACCCCTCCCAATTGTTTTGTGAATATATAGAAGTGTTGTACTTTATAGTAAACTTGTGTGTGAATCTATGTAGATTTACGAAATAACTCATTTACCTCATTCTTTCTCAGCAAGAACCTACTTCATTGGTTGTGCAATGCCACAGGGATTTCCATTATTTAGTAGAAATGAAACATTATGCAATTCGCAGTTTTGGCACATTCTTGACATATGAAGTCCTAAATAAATTATACTTGGAGATGGCATTATGGATCAATTTTTGCAAGCTATGAAACCTTATACCATAGCCTCATTATTTCAGTTTTTGAAGGTGAGGTACCTTGAAACTTGCAGTTGTAGATCCTTCTTATTGTTTGAATATGAATGAGGCTACATTGTGTAAGAAGCATTGGATTAGTTGACCCTTACCTTGGTATTAATCATAGATGAATATGGTGGCAATTGTTTAAGAGAACGTGTTGTGAAGTTAAAGGCTTGGAAGTGAATTCTATTGTTAAATATGTTTTTTAACTTTGAAAACATATCCATTTTCTTTGTTGTACTTATTCCTCATACATCATTGGAAGTGTGCTTGGGGTAAGTAACTCATAATAGTATATGCGGGCAGGTTTGTTTTGCCTCACATTTTTGCATAAGCTTATACACATTGAAAATAGTAATGACACGAGAGTATAATGATGCGAGAGTGTGCACTATGAAGTGTTAAGAATAAGAAGTGAATTTACCTCACTTTACATTTGTCTTCAAACCTTAAAATACATAATAACCCTTTGATTATTGAAATGAACTTCTACTTTGTCTACTAAAGATTTAGTTTTTATTTGCAAAAGTTTCCAAATATGCAACGAATACTCAATTTGGGGTAGTGTTAGAGATGTTTAAAAAGTTTAATTTGTGTTTATGATCCTTTGTAAAGTGAAACCCTTCAACATGAGCTTGACTTGCACACTTTTTATTACAATTTGCACCTTATAAGTGTAATTCACACATGTTAACCTTGGTATTTTGGGATTTCACAACCACCTATGGAATCCTCTCATCATGAGCTTTCCAATGATATATAAGTTGAGTCCCATAGAAATCGGGAGACACATCTTCTTGTATAGGGGATGCATCTCGGAGATGGGGACATATGTGAAGTATCAAAGCCTTTGTTTGGAGTCTCTCACATCTCCTACAAACATATCCTCCAAAAATTCATAACCCCTACCTTAAAATAAAAAATAAAAGTAATAACTTATGTTTTTTATATTAAAACTTTAAACTTTAAAACATAAAAATGATGTTGACTAATAAAAAATCCTCCAACAGCGCCATTCGTCTCATTGTTCTCCATTTGGAGCCCAAAATAAAGAACACAAAGTGAGAGACATCATTGTCGTACATTTTATGTATTTTCATTTTAATAAATTTAAATATATAAATATTATTATTTTATTTCTTTTGTCCTCTCCAAGTAACCCTGTACCCAATGTCTGAAAATTGACGTCTCGATCTCCAAGACCCATCTTCGTTTCCATTTTTGTCTCTGTCCCCATTTCCCAGTGACTTAATATATAACACTTAAGGTGTTGTGATAAATTAGTGTTGCAAAATGATGTTTGTATATGTTGTTGTTGTTGTTTATTTGCAATCACAATCACTTCACAATGAATTAACCTCTTGAAAACTGAATTTTTGAAATTCGTTGGTAAATCTAGAGTCCCCTCATCGAGAGCTTTCTAACAATATATACAACACTTGGGGTGTTGCGTGAGTTTGGAGGTGCAAAGTAGCACTTTAGTGTGTAACCTACTAATTAAGGTAATTTCACAATTTACTTCGCAGCTAATTCACACCTCTTAAATTTGGAATTTTGAAATTCATAGTGAGTTCTAGATTCCCCATGTCAAGACCGTTCGATCGATATATTACACTTGGGGTCAAGTTTGAATCCAAAATTGTGAATCAGGATTTTTATGGGGAGACTTTGCCTATTTTAAGAGTCAAGATTACTTATGTTTCTCATGGCATAATGTTTGCATTCGACGTCCATTTTAGGTGAATGAACAATCAATTTCTTGGTTTCAGGGTCTTCGAGAATGATTGATGGTATTTTCATAAACCCTAGATGAACGAAAGTTAGCCTTCATGAACGAGGCCTCTCTCAGAGTTAGTGAGGATAACAGATGTAATATCACATTTGTACTTGCATAGATGTCTTGAGTGTATCTAGGTATGTATATATGTATGATGAATATTAATAGAAAACTTTAGTTCCGATTTTATTGAACCCCATTATTCATATTTACCATCAATGGCACCAAGTGGAGTGTTGCACGCTAGTAAAGTTGAAAATGAACCACCAATACAATGGATGGTGGCATAATCAATAAATGACCAAGAAATCTTGTGGCTAAATATGGGTCAACATTCCCATGAATGGTGGTAAAATTCAATGTCATCAGCCTATGGATGATAGCATTATGGATATACAAGCCAACAATCCTATGAATGGTGGCATGGTTTAATATGAACCAACAGTCATATGGATGGTAGTGTTATTGATAGATGAGCCAGCAACCTAATGGATGGTATTGTGATTGAATATGAGACAACAATACCATGGATAGTGGCATGATTGATATATATGCTAGCATTATCTTGGATGCTGAAATGATTGAATCTAAGACAAGAAACCTGTGGATGGTGACATGATTGATATATAACCCAAAAATTTCATGAGGAATGGTCATAGGATGTGATAATAGTCATGTAAGGGATAAAAGCAAATATTGAATGCAAATGTATTGTGAATAAATGAAATGTACTTTGAGTAGTTTATTAGCTACTTTCACTGGAATCTTGTTTTATGAATGGGTGGTGAAGTCCCAAAGTGGTGATGCCTTGTGGCAATACATGTCAAAGGATACCGGTCTACAAGACACGGTTTCTGATGTCTCCATTCATAGCAAGCCAAACATGTTTTGATTACTATCTTGTGTGAAATGTGTGCAGGTGATTTGGTTGTGGACTTATATTTCTAAGATCAATTATAATTTTAGGAAGTAAGGCACTCTACATTGCCAAGATCACTTTGGGCTTCCGTTAGACCCTCAAAACTGATTAATTTGCCTACATACTCCAGCTTTATGGCCCCAAAAATGTACTTGAACTCTTGGTAAAATATTGATTTATCTTGTACTTTCGAAGGCCATATGCTACTACCTTCCTGTGTACACAAGTCACTAAAGAACATAGGCATAGCTTTATGAAAATAAAGCAGAAATATCCTTTTTATAGTTGCTTGGTAGGTAGTTGAGGTGTTGGCAATTCCAAAAAGGTATGCTCAAGAATTCTTAATACCCTTTCATGGAAGTGAAAAATTGCCTTCTGCAAGTCCTTTTCACCCATATCAAATAGTACAAATGCAAATCAATCTTTAAAATTATTTCACACCCTACAATTCATACAATAAGGGGCAATCTGCAGCATTAGGAATCTATTTGATAGTATGAATCTTTCACTAATTATAATCAATGCACGTGCAAAAGGAGCCATTATCCTTTTAACGCTATTAGAACATCAAGTGGACCCTTGAGAGGCATTACATGACTCAAATCAATTAATTCCTATGTCATCTTTATAATCTCATCCTTTAGAAACTTGAACCGTATACAAGGGGATATCATGATAATAAAGCGACTTGTTCTAGCTATATCACATGGTCCATACCTCTATCAAGAGGAAGAAGACCTTTAGCTTTAGGATATCCTTAAAACGTACAAATTTGCCTATTTGCAATATATTGGTGTGCTCCCTTACGTACTTGTTTCTCCATTTTACTTTCCTTACCAGACACAAAATAATCATCATTTAAAACGAAAAAGTTCACTAAATGCAAAAAGGATTTTGATTTATCAATTTTTTTCTCATTGTAATAGTAATTTAGATCCTATTGCCATCCAAGAACTTGGCATAACTCTTGTCCATATTGAGCTTAAATTTAACGAAGATCTTACCATCCTACACTAAGACGAATGGTTATTCCCCCATCAACATCATCAAAATTCCAGGACTTCAACACAAAAACCATCATTCTTCAAGGTGTTGGCATGAACACCGTCCACAACAATACACCACGCAATCAATAGTTATTTAGACCATTGTAGCAAGACATTTACACCACGATGACATGGCATCACCAGATTGTAAGTGTTTTCAGTTAATCAGATTTAAAACAAGAAAACCTGAAAACTTAAAGATATGGATGATATTTTTTTAAAAATAGTAAAAGACATTTTTCCATCCTTTTCAATCACTCAAAATTAATGCATGTTTTTTCCAATTAAGCGGCATTTTTCTACTTTGTAAAACTAGTTTGACCAAGACATTCTCGGATTTGACTGGCATGCCAAGAAGCATACCCAAATGGCATAGTTTAGGATTTGTGCAAGTTTAAAATGTGTAATAAAGTTTTCTGCTTCTATGATTTAGACCTCTAAGTTCCCTATACAGTCTATCTTCAACCCCTATGCTTTAGCCATTAATGCAATAATAAAGCTGGGAGAATCCTTGACATCAATCAACACTCAATAGATAATTAAAATTTTAAATTTTCTATACATTGATCGCTAGCCCCGATATTTGATCATCTAGTGGGCTATTTCTTGGTTGAATTCTAGTATTCTAATAGTTCTTATGGGGTTTTGTGTTTTCACCTAGGGTTATGCTTCCAACTCTCCCTTGCACTCAAAGCATAAGCTTTTGATCCTTGGCTCATCAAGTAATTACTTAGTTATTTCCTATATGCTAAGTATTATTTTTTGAACTAGATTTTTTGGCATGAAACACATAAAAACACTCATCATCATCCTTAGATGCTAGTTAGACCATGATGAAGCCATGAATTGGACTCAATTCAGTAAAGGATTCAAAATGAACCTTGGGAAGGTCAATAGTCTCATCAAATATTTTGGATCGAAGGTGTAAAACTTGAAAAGACTTTATTTATAAAGCATTTATGTCAATCAACTAATAAGTATTGCGACTTAAATCAATATTGAAAGTCTCCTATGATTTGAAATGTACTCATTCATAGGGCCTTTTTCAATCAATTTTTTCAAAACAATATAATAAACATCTGCTCAAACATCCCAAAAAGGGGTCTTAGTCTTCCTGCATAAACTCAAGCCATTGGACTTGTTGTACATTGAGATCTAATAATGCCAATGCCTCAAGACAAATCAGTAAAGTGAATCCTCTCGATTTCTCCACAAAATTAAATAAGGAATATTGATAAGTTTATCGATCTAAACCAATGGATATTTACTTGTCTAGTCACCATCAGTGTTATATAATCAATAAATATGTCAGCAAACTCATGGGTTAAGAAATGTTCAAGCCATTGGACTTGTTGTACATTGAGATCTAATAACGCCAATGCCTTAAGACAAATCAGTGGAGTGAATCCTCTCGATTTCTCCACAAAATTAAATACGGAATAATGATTAGTTTATCGATCTAAACCAGTGGATATCTACTTGTCTAGTCACCATCAGTGTTATATAATCAATAAATATGTCAGCAAACTCATAGGTTAAGAAATGTCAGTCCAGTCATGGATTAATTAAAGGATAAGCATGGACGGCTACCATATGGAAAGACATTTTACTAAATGAGTCGATAATAGAGTTATCGTGATTAGTTATCAACTTATCAGATTTCCTCAAAGTCATATTCAGCTGCTAGACTGCCCATCTCAAATTAGGCAACAACTAGCAGTCTATTGCCTCAAACACAGCAAAATATGGATTTGAAGTTGGACTTCCCACATTAGTTTTTATCAGAGCAGTAATTCCTCTCTTCACCATTATCTCAGTTTTTAATGTCTAAATAGGAAGATTATTAAATTGTTCTAAGTTATGAACCAAAGTTCATAACATTTTTTGAGGATATCTAAGAGGAAAGAACCAATCACTTCAACTTGGATGATGACCAATTTAGTATATATAGTAGTTGTCCATGCTTAATTCTTGCTTAACCCATCAAGGGGATATATTGATATCTCAACTTTGCTTACACAAGAGTTGTCCAACATACTTGGTACAAAACAATTAAACTTGGGAAAGGTCACAATTTTAGTTTGTCGTCCCAAACATTTAGGCTTCAAATGACCTAAGATTTCCTAAACACTATGATACTCAACAAAGAACGTCTCAATCTTCCCCTCAGGTGCTAAATCCTGGTAATCAATCCACCAACGCCTAGTGTGGAAAGAAAGCATTTTTTTTCTAAACTACAATAGTTAAAAGAATATCAATCATATGCACTGGAAATGATTGAGAAAACACATCTCCCCCAATTTCTCCCATTTCATGCACTTTTCATTTCTTGCTATGAATCATTACATTTTTGTCATCAAGGGAGTTGGAAATGATCAAAAGCACCATTTAGCTACGGATTTCATTGTTGTGTTGATATATATAAAGCCTATTGCTTTCTTTGATCTTCTTTTTTTATATTTTTAGCACAAACTATGGAGTTCAAATCTCAAACTTTTAACGTTATATCAAGTTTCACAGATGGGGGGCATGGGGACATGTTTCATGAATAGACAGAAATATCTGCCAAATTTTATGAGACAACATGGGGGATGTGGGGCTCAAAAATATTAAGAAAATATATATTTTTTATACAGGAAATGAAGGTTTTTATATTCATGATGAATCATGAACTTAAAGAGGGGGGATGTGGTCTCTGATTTTTCTTTAAATTCTTTTCTATGTCTATGGGAGATGGCTAAACATCCTCGGATCAAGGAAAAATCTAGACATCCCAACTAGAGACAACCATCCTCTGTGTATCAACAACACCAGAAGACATTTTCTTGTGCATCCGCAATACAAGAAACACCTATAGGATCCATAAAATGTATGCAAGTAGTTCGAAATTCCACATTAAGATCTGTGTCGAACTGCAGTCCTCCTACCTACTGCAATCACCGATCATTGTTATCATTGTGATGCTTTCTTCATTTTATGGGACAACACATGGGACATGGAGCTCAAAAATATAAAATTACTTTTTTTACGTAGTAAAAGATGATTTTATATTCACGATACAACATCGTTCACGAAGGAAGGGGGATGTGATCCTCCAAAGTTTTTTTTTAATTTTTTTCTGAATTTTCTTAAATAACTTATTTTCTACGTTTATGAGGGTAGCTAAACTGCCTCGTTTGGGTCAAGGAAAAATTTTGACCTCCCAAACTGAAGTTAGCTATCCTCTCGACATCGACGACATCAGGTCATTTTCTGAGTATACCCTGTCCCCAAAATGCCCAGTGACACAAGAAACTCCCATAGAATGCATAAAACTTGTATGCGAGTAGTTTATAATTCTGCATTAAAATCTATGTTGGTGAATTGTAGTTGGGCTACATACAGAAATTGCATATCATTGTTATCAGCACGATGCTTTCCTAATTCAAGAGCTTTCTTGTTCCAATCTTGTTGAGCTACATGTGCCATATCCCTATGGTGGAATTTTGTTTCATGTTAATACCTCTTCTATAATCTCCACTTCTAGTGACATAGAATCCTACAGATCCAACTGGTTGGATGTACAATAGCTGTTTCTGTCTGGATCACAAAAAACACATGTACCTTTGGCTTTTTTAAGGACAGCTCATGCAGTTAAATCCTTATTCACCTCTAAAGTGAGTTTGCAATCAAAGTCTCGCTTGAGATATTCCATGTTACTTCCAAGATTCTTCTAAATAGTAGTGTGCCAACATGTATAAAGTACAATGAGGGATATCATATGACTTCCTACGAACAGGATACACTGAATGCATGAGAACATAATTTTGACTATTCAAAATTAAATTGCGGTCATTTCTCAAGAAAAACTCTGACATGTACCCGTTCTACCAAGGCTACATCATGTCTTGCATATATACAGAAGCTATTACCTTGTTAGTAGTGCTGAAATATTTCTAGGGAAATAACTTTATAGAAGCCAGTTCATGTGATTGGCAAGCCCTGCTTTATTCCTGAGCTCGGTCATGAGGTCAAAACTGAGGTGTATATATATTTGAACAATATAAATAAAGTGAAGTGAAAAGGCCCAGGTGATGTACTGGCTTGGCTGTGGCCTGAAAAAGACCTTTACTTTTTACCTAAACTCGCAGATAAACTTGCAATTAAGACTGAAAGAAAGAGTGTGTCATATATGCCACTTAATCAGCCTAAATTCCTAAAACTAAGAAATGGCTGGGACTGTACCAAACTTCATAAGTAATGGGCAAAACTCTCAATGGCTCACATTTGATGTGCATCTCTACATGTTTCCCCAAAAACAATAAAATAAAATCGATTACTGTGCTGCAAACTTCTTCGTAGAATATGTTCGTCCCTTAATTCAAAGCTTTGGTCAAGCCACATTCAAACAAAAGAACTTGTTAATCAGGTCTCAAGGAAGTTCAATTGAAGAAAATTAGTCCTCCTTGAACACGGGAAATCCAAACACAGATAAATGAAGTGACTTGATCATTGCAAGTATAGAATCAAATTGCAAGCAAAGGAAGTGTTACTCTAAATGCATACAAATGTATAAATTCTCAATATATATATATATATAAAGTTCAATTGAAGAAAATTAGTCCTCCTTGAACACGGGAAATCCAAACACAGATAAATGAAGTGACTTGATCATTGCAAGTATAGAATCAAATTGCAAGCAAAGGAAGTGTTACTCTAAATGCATACAAATGTATAAATTCTCTCTCTCTCTCTCTCTCTCTCTCTATATATATATATATATATATATATATCTTCCCACCCACAAAATTGGGGCATTCAAATTAGCCCCAAATGTTTTTCCAACAACTACAGAGTTGCTATTAAAACATCTTTTGGAACCCAATCCATTTCTGCAATACTTTCAGTGCCGTATCTGCTTTTATCCTATGGGTGAGGGGTCTCAATCGATCCTTGTTAACATTATCAAAAAATAAACTAGAGAATTGAGATGACTCACATGCAATATGGGTTTTAGGTTGATCCGCTTGATAGCCATTGATTTGCCAACAAGCCAATGGAGATAGCTGTGGCGCAAAGTATAGCAACTGCCTTCAGTCGCTGACACAAGGCAATCATCCCTTTGGTAACCTGCAGCGCAAGGGTTAGCATCTGCAAGCGACCCTGCTCCTCCAGTTTAGTGAAAAATGTCATGGGCTTCAGCACTTGCGTCAGCAGATATGCGAAAGTGAATGGAAACGCAAAAGCTAAAAAACTTTGCAAAGATATTTCAGAGAATAGCGACGATTTGGTAATCCAGTGGAACCATGCCCCGCATGACAGATGCGCCAACCCAAGAAGCAACACGCCTTTGCTCAGATCGTATATACTTTTCCTCAGCTGCTTCAATTCGTCCCTCACTTCATTTGCAAGTGCAGACATGTCTCTCTCTACAGTTGGCCCTTCAATCTCCTGATGCTTAAAACCTTCAAAAACCCTATCATTTTCTTTCTCTTTCTCTTGGGAAGACACTGAATAAAGCCTCGCATAACCTAGAGGCTTTATCATACTAAATCCATTTCCATTGAGTGGAAATTTGGCTACGGAGCCCCACCATTGCCAACCATTTTCTTGCCGTTGGACGTTTTCCGTACCAGACAGGAAAATATACCGCACGGGACGAGTGTATGAGGCTGTTCACAACATAAGAAACCTTATTTGTAAGCTATATATGTACAGACCTTATTTGTGAGATTTGAGATATGAACCCCTGATTAACAAGGCAAAAAAACAGAAGAGAAAAGTTACGCGTGCAAATGCAAGAGATGAGCCTACGGATGCCTCCGCTTCTTCTTCCATTCCTTGGGAGAAAAGCCATCTTTCTACACACATCTGCAATCAACAGCTCAATGTTGGCTTAGAGGAATCAAAAAGATTTAAAAATACCACATTGGAAGTATGAGAATTAGGGATCTCATAGCATTAGCAATATGATAGGATAAGAATTACGATAGAATGAAGATTTCATATTAGAAAATCACGAGAGAACAAAATTATATAATATTCACAAATAGTTAAAGTCGATCTATGGGACTGAAAAAAATGCAATGTTAATTAAATAATAGAGAATGTAAGAGTGACTTCACCGAACAAAGCATGCCTTTCAATGCTTCATCGATCTCACCATATTTACAATCATATTATGCATTCGCTTCTTACAAAATTTTAAAGAAGAAATAAGGTGGAAAAAGACGAAATCCTCTAGATACATATCATTATTGAGGTAAATGTTGGCTAAGATCAAACTTCTCTCAAAAGAAGAGAGCCAAACATTTATGATCCTTATAAGCCATGAAGGTCTAAAGAGAGTTAAGCAAGTCTTTGGAAAGGCCAAAGAATCGCTCTCTGATCTCATAATAAGGAGAGCATCTAGATATAAAATGGTACTTCGTTTCAAGGTTCAAAGAAAAAATGTGACAAATATGATGTACTAGAGGAATATGCTAATGATTTAACATTTTAGGGTTTTACATATATAAATCTTAAGTTAGATTAAAGCGTTGAGTTGTCTAAATCAGTTAAATAATATGCAATAATTAATCGTTGAGTTGTCTAAATCAGTGAAATAATATGCAATAATTAATCGTTGATTTGTTATGGATTTTGATTTCTTTTAACTTTCTAAAAATAATAATAAATATGCATAAATATAGACTTATCTGGAAAGTGACTATCGTGGAAGATTTGGGTTCAAAAAATTAGGCTCTAGACAGGTCTAAGTGTTGTCAACAGGGTCCCTAGCTCTGATTACTCACTAGACAAAAGCGCCCTACCTAGACATTAGTGCCATCCTGCTTTAGTGTCCTCAAAATGGTGCTAGTTTCCCCTTTGCATGATTGGTCCTATTTTTTAGGAGCATTTGCACTTGTATTTTTGGGTTCTATTTCTACGCACATGAAATTTGAAAGTATGATTGTGCCTAAAAAATTTGATTTAGTGTGCAAACCCTAATCCTCCTTGCAAGTATGACATAAGCAATAAATGTGTGTTCGTTAGTAGGATAGGTCAGACATCCTCAACACCTCGCTATGAAGAGAGTTGCCTACATACAAATACTTCGAAGAGGGATCAAGCTCGATGTAGTTCTCCCACCTAGTGTTTGATGTAAGTGCAAGTGAATGCTAGAATGAGAGTGACCTTGAATGCCTTGAATGTGCTTGAGTTTTGAACTCTTTGAAATCTAGGCCTAGTGAATGCTAGGATGAGAGTGGTCTTGAATGCCTTGAGTGTGCTTGAGCTTGAAAATCTTTGAAATATGGGCTTAGGGCAATTGTAGGTGGTAGTATGTAGAAGTACAACAGAATAGGGATCAAATACCTTAATTTTGTTCAGCTTGTTTCTTATTTGGATAGGCTTTTGCATATATTTTCCATCTAGTGAATAGAGGTTAGATAGTCTTGTATTTATAAATATTTATAGCTTGTGTGGATAATAAAATGTACTTAGGTCGACCTTAGGAAGGGCACATGTTTGAAAATATATCTATTCAGGAGAGTTAGGGCAAGGGATACTGGGGACACTAGCACCATGTGGCTCTAGAGTCCCTAATGTGGCGCTAGTGTCCAGCTGGTAGACTACTGGGCACACTAATTTAAGATTTGGGAAAGCTATTTTGGGACTATGTTTGAGCTGACAAAAGATGTCTATGGTCTGCACAATGGTTGGAAAAGTGTGTAAAGGCTCTAGGATAGTTCTAGGGCTAAGTTATGCATATGTTATCTCAAACAACACTCTTAGCATTCAAATACCACTTTTAGGTGATTACAAGTGATATTTCTTAATGTGGAGATGGTGTAAACAAACTTTGAATTGTGCCAATGGAATCCTCAAAGTGTAAGATAATTGGATCCAAGTGTAGCTTGGAGGTTGGATGAGCCCATCCTCAAAATGAAAATGTGTATTGAAGTAGTGTTGAAGCTTTAAGGAAAGAGAATCACAATGCTCTAGCCATTTGGATTGAAGGTAGGCTCTATAGATCTCATATTTGATATCCATATTTATCTCCCTTTTAGATACATCTAGTGCATCAATTGAAAAATTATGTGGAAGGGGTATGTTAATGTCAATATATACAAGTCCTAATAGAGAGAATTATGGCATACTAGTCATATTTGGTGCCATATTGTGTTAGTTGCATATAGAATTTGCATGCCTGGGTTTACTCGAGGAGATTAATCGAATAGTTGGCCATCCATCTAAGCATGTAAGTCATAATCACCACTTTAGAGATTGCATTAGTAATGAGTGTGGTCGTACCAATTCAATGAAAATTATATCTTGAGGTATCGATCTTTTAACATGGAAATGCTTACATGACATGGAGGTAAATACTCTTTCAATTCAACTTTGATTGGATTTCCTAAGCTGAGATCCTCACGTTTCAACCTCATATAGAAGAGTAGGTGTAACAAGAGAGTGGAAGAGGTGAATCTTTATCTAGATATATTGGAATTGAATGCAGAAGCATTGTTTATCAAGAATGGTGAGGGAAGCATACCCTTTTCTTAGTTTAGACTCAACAACTAGTGACAAATTGAAGTGAGAAGTAGAAAAAAAGACCCATAGATATACATATGAAGATGCCATCTCAACCCGTTGACCATTATACATAAGGAAAAAAAATTGGCATTAAGCTTTGAAGTGTTAAAAATCATATTTTTTATTTTCTCAAGATTTACCTGAAGACCATGTGTATCACAAAAGGCTACTAAGATATGTAGTTGTCTTCAAAGACCTTCCTCTAAGTGTGACAAAAATAATGTCATCTACAAATAGAAGAATAATAATACAAACTTTATATAACAAACAAGCATTTGTGCCTAAGCAACTTGATATGATTTCATCAATCTTATCTATGTATAGACCAAAAAGTTTAAAGGCGAGTGGACAACCCTGCTTAACCCCAATGGTGCTTCATACCACCTCTATCCCTCCAAATAATGTAATCCTATAGTGTCATAATGAGTGATATCACCAATTCAATAAGACCCAAAGCCATGTGTCTATCAATGAGCAAATGTCAAGGAACAAAGTCAAGGGCTTTGTGAAAATTTACAAAGCAATAATAAACCCTGCACCTTTTATCCTTATCCCCCCTTAATTATAGAGGCCAAAGGGAAGATATGATCACTGGTGTGATTTATCTTCCTTAAACCTATTTTTCCCCTTAGCTCTAAATTGTTTGGTTTCAACCCATCTAGAGATATGGATGTATAAAGTAGCAATAAATATTTTTACAAGTGTATGACAAATCATGATGGTTCTATAATTATTGGGATCATTTTGGTCTCCAAATTTGTGTATTGGGTGGATGATGTGGTTTTTCCAAGACTAAGAAAATCCATATAATGCAATATAGTTAAACAAATCAACTAGGTAAACAACTAAAGCTTATGGATTGTGCTCAAATAATTCTATATTTTAGATTATCTACATCTTAAGCTTTATTAGAATTGAATATAAGGAGGGTATAGGCGACAAGGCGATTGGTAAAGAAGTGATAATGAATAAGTACGTAGTTAAAAAAATATGCAAGGTTGGTTAGGCACATTATAAAGGCTAGAGGCATAATAAAACCAAGTCAAAAGATTAGATTTAACACAAATTGACTTCTTAGGAATAAAGACCCTCCAAAAACGTTTGGGGGTGAATTTAAGCTGAATGATAATGGATCTATGCTTGTTTTTTAAATAGGTACTTTTTTTAATTATAACAATATTCCTATAGAAACTTTATATTTTTTTAGAGTTATGTGGAACATTTACAATAATAAACTTGGTTAGTTCATAGATATTCTTATAATTGGAGTCAAACCAAATATTACATGGGTAATGGCCAAAAAATCTTATAAAGTTGAAGAATAAAAATGGTTTGGATGAAGAAAATATCACGGGAATAGGTCAAAAGGAGTCTAGTTTTGAGGATATTAATATATTATTCATCGAATTGGTGTTCAAAATGGGTAGTGGCAATTTATTTCAGTTTAATAATTCTAAGAATAACTGGTAGATGTTTGATTGCTAACATAAAATAAAAAACATAATGATCAAAAAGATGGGGATGCTAAGATGATACTTGAATATCCAAGACCTTTGATAGAAGATGCATACTAGTAATGATGTTGTCCATAATTGAAAAGCCACCAACAAAAGGGAAGCAAGTGAGATAACTAGAGCATGGTAATTAGGTGGTACCATTAAGGATCACCAAGCCATGTGAGTTCCCCAAACTAATCAAGTGCTTCCCATATGAGGATATTTTATGATCTAAATAATTACATTGAAGGCCTTTATTTTTTATGTTCATTGACTGAGTCATCATATGATATAAATAGATGTTGTAGATAGTACACTCTATGTAACCAATCAAAAGGGTATCATCAAGGGAAGAAAATCTTACTATTTTTTGTTATAAATATGTAGTTGAAGAGTAACATGTATTTGAAATTGCATCTGGTGAAGAGTGTGGGATAAAATAACATGCAACAATGAATAACTTTCTATAAAAACCTCTTCTCAATGACACCCATAAGAATCTAACATGGACATCCTTACCCTCCAACTAGATGAAAGGGTTCCACATCTATATAGGCATGTAATTCCACCAGATCCCTTGGAGCCAATATGGTGCATCGACCTATACACTAATATCCAAGAGTAGTATAATAAATAAAGAAATGGTTTTTCATTAGTATTAAGAGTTTATATGAAGAATATCACACACACACACACACACACACACACACACACACACACACACACACACACACACACACACACACACACACACACACACACACACACACACACACACACACACACACAAATTAAATCATCTATAAAATCTAGTAATAGGAATTATGAACAACTACAATTGAAAGAGAATGTTAAAGTTTCAAGACCTGAAAATACAAGGAAGATGATAGAAGAGGTTGTAAATACATAAAATTAATCATTAAGTGCTTTATAATGTTTATTCTTTACATCCTTACCCTAACTTGGTCTATTCTCCATTTTTCTAACTCAAAATATATAAGATACATTCACTATCTTATAAGCATTATAAATATCATACATACATCCCTATTTTAGTTACATTTATCCTTATTGATCCCATAATCTTCTGTTGGACCTAGATTAACTATCTCTAGTTTTTTGGGACAAGTCTACATTATGGTCTTATCCCCTAGTACGGTGTTAACTCTTGAACTTCAATGGACACTTTTCAAATCAAGACATTTCACAATGACTATCTGTGTGTTTGGTAAAGTTGGTTAGCAAAATTATTCTAAATATTCTCTTATAAAGGCATATTAAGGCCACTCATTACAACCCCACTTGATCTCTCTATTAATTACACTACACACTGAGCAAAACAACACTACTTCCTATTTCAACCTTACAACATTCTAACAGTCATAAGAAAAATATGAATATTGTTTATTTTAGGTCAAGGGCATCCATTTTCAAGAATTTCAATCAATATTCTAGTTATAGTCATTGGAGTTACATCATCACATATCACACAATCATTTTAGGAGGGAGAACTACATTGACATGAGGCCCATTTGGGTGATGTAGATAACACTAAGCTACAAGAGGTTTCTGGGGCCAACTCAACCATCCTTACTAACCCATTTTATTCCCCCTTTTTTATCTAATTGTTATATAGTGCATGTCTAGGATCTAGGGTTTTCTATTTTACAATCTTTATGTTCGACAACACATAACACAATTTTCAATAGTCAACCCGTACAAGGAATCATATAGACCTAGATCTGAAAATAAAGAATACAATCAATTATGACATAGCCACAATACATGACAAGGCCACAATACATCCATATCCACCTCTCACAGACTTATCCCAACAAACTTTAAATTACAATTTTCAGCATAACTCTATTTACAATTTAATTTCACACAATTTACAGTTATAGTGAGCTTACACAGTCATATCTAATTTTGTTTTAAGGAGGCTTGCACATCCTTAAGCCTTTTATTATTTTTGGCAAGTTTTTTTTTCTATAATTCTCTAGAATATTGTACATTAGCTATATTTTGTTATTAGATCAATATATATCAACATTTCTATTTTAATAGTTTAATACCAATTAGTTTAAGTCTTCTTAAATTAAAATGGGTTAAACATTCTAGTGAGCTTAATTTTTTTTTAAATTACTTGTTCTTTTCACTTAATTTTTGAGATAGGATTTTGTTTTATCAAATTTGTGATTAATATAATTATGACAAACATCTAATTAAAGTAGATGAACAATCAAATAGGCATTCAAACACACATATACTTGCAAAGGAATGTATATGAGAAACTAGGGTTTTGATCAAAAAAACATGAAGGGATGAATATCTTATCTACTTTCAGATAATATAGAATGTAGGTAATTATAATTGACTATAAGGTTGGTTGTGATAATTTTAGATCTAGTGATGTGACTATTGTGCCTACTTGGGACAAGACTAGTGGATTTGGATTATGGCAGTTTGTGTTGTTGTTCTTATGGATCATTATTATCTTATCTACCCTTGAAATAAAATTGTAAACTAATAATCCGTGGATATACCTATAGATATGCTTCATCATGTCACATATGTGTTATCACATAATCTATCATGTGTTTTGCTTCTATTCTTAAATAACCTTAGTTGAATCCTTCACACAAAACAAATAGAGATCAAACACAAAGGGGGGGTGGGTGGGAAATGACTGAGTTGGTATTAGAACCTCGTTGAACTGAGTGTTGTATATATAACCCCAAAATAGGGACCTTAGGTTGATGTACTTCTCCTTCTAATGCATGTGTGTATGTGACTATATCACATGCAATGTAAATCTAAATGATCTTTACATAGGCCATTGATCCAAAACTCAGAAGTCTTGGTTGAAGAATATTTAAAGAACACACAAATAATAATGATATCTCTGAGAAGAGATGTTTTATTGCTCAAAATTACAGATACAACATATTGCTATCTCTGGGAAGAGATGTCTATTTTCCTTTTAGGGATACATATCCATTTATACCTATTTTTGAAGGTGGGAGGAGGATGTGGAAGGTCACCAATCTCAAGGGAGATGAAATGGTTCAACTTCCATGAATTAAAACAACACAGAATTCAAGAAATCACTATTTTTAGACTGCACTACTAAAATTAAAATTTGGGGCACTTCCATCTAGTTTTTGAGGGCCAAAACACACTGAGTGGAGATCATGCCATCTCATAGTGTTCCCCTCATTCTTATCTTTCCAATAGTTCAAATGGGGGTTCAAATGGAGCTATGGTGCAAAAGTTATGGCTCCAAGAAGTTCTGCCACCAATTGGGGTAGGACCGTCTCCTGAATTGTTGCCTGAAGTGTTGTACGGATCAGCCATCCTTTTGACCAAGCATATAATCTAGTTGTAATAGTATGAACATTAGATAAAATGTCAATGTTGAGCTTGTTGTATTATGATATTATTTATTATGCTAGTGCCAACATAGATAAATGTAAAATGCCTTAGGGAACCATTTAAATAAAAGACTCCCAATATTAAATTTTGAAAACCCATTAATGAGCCAACTAACTCAAAGAAAGGTAAAAATTTAATAAAAAGAGATCCAAAATAAGCATGCTTTGTAAAGAGTTTTGAAATGTGTGTTGGACAAGACCGTGTCTTTTGAACAACTTAGCAGAATGGGACAGTCCAACTATGGCAGTCATGTCTAAAAACAAGAATATAATAGATGAAAGAGAAAGAGGACCAATGATCCTTGTAACTAAAATAAATAATGACATGGAAGAATAATTCAAAAAATATAATGAAATTAGTGTGAAAGGATAATAAAATTAGGACTACAAGCAACATGTGCCAACAAGATCTTAATTCATCATTAGGAGCTTTTAAATATAAAAGTCACAAAATACATAATACCTATGTTTACTTGTCCAAATTTGGGTGTATGCATTTTCCTCCCTCCCCCTCCCCCTACCTCATCTTACCTTTCCCCCACCCCCTATTGCAATAATGCATAAAATAAAATTAATAGAGTAAAAGGAAGAAAGTCATACCTGAACTTACTTGCATTACATGTGCTCACTTTGCAAATGGATTTTCCATTTGTTTGATGTGATCAACACATGTAGAGAGAAGATGGTATCTAATCTCATTCTCTTCTCATCTAGAGAATTAAATAATACTTTGAGTGATTATCTATGGAGATGAATTCATGATGTAGAGTCCACGTGTTAAATTTGATTAAATCACTATGGTATGAGGAGACAAGCTACACAAATATTTTTTGGGTAGAGATGTGCCTAGAAGTCAAATTTTTTTTAACCTCAGCCCCATACAACTTAATATACTAGGTACTGGTGTAAATTTTTTGAATAAACCATTGTGAATGGCTATAAGATTTGTTTTGGTGCAAAACTGGTGTAAAAATGTTGAGTTGAGCTCTATGTCCAACCATATATGGTTTAACTTGACTATGGATATGCTTGGGGGTCAAATTATCTCTAAGGTATGGCCATCACATGTCCACATCCACCATCCCCTCCTAATACTACTTTTTGGCATCATCATCATTGCCTAGCTGTCATAGGTTGATGGTATATTACTATTGGGACCATAGTTAGCATGCCTCTCTTATCCATTGTGGCTCCCTAGCATGACTTGCCTAATACAAAGGGACAACCAAAGGTGCCAAAAAGTGTGACAATCTAAACTACCTAATTTCTTTCAATGAAATTAGGGTGTAATCACCTAAAAGTGGTATTTAGATGCTAAGAGTGTTGCTTGAGTTAGCCTATCCCTAGCTTAGCCCTAGACCTATTTTAGAGCCTTTACCACATGTTTTCAGTCAGTGTGTAGACCATAGACTATTATAATCAACCAAAATGTAGTCCCAGGATAAATTTCTCAGATCCCAACCAAGTTTTCCCAGTAGTCTACCAAGTGGACATTAGCTCCACATTTGGGACACTACAACCATATGGTGCTAGTGTCCCCAATTAGGTGTTATTTTCCTTTGCCCTAACTCTCTCAAATGAATACTTTTTCAAATGTGTGCCCCCCCTAAGGTTAGCCTAAGTACATTTTATTATCCACATAAGCTATAGATCTCTATAAATGCAAGTCTATTTGACCTTTATTCACTAGATGGAAAATAAATACAAAAATCCTATTTAAACAAAAGACAAGTTGAGCAAAATTAAATTATTTTATCCCTATTCTTCCTTACTTTTGCATACTACCATCTACAACAGCCCTAGACCTAGATTTCAAATATTTCAAAGCTCAAACACATCCAAGGCATCCAAGTCCATTCTTATTCTATCATTCACTTGCATTAAACACTATGTGGGGGAACTACATTGGGCTTAATCCCTCTTTAGAGTATTGGTATGTAGGCAAGTCTCTTCACAACGAGGTGTTGAGGATGTCTAGCTTATCCTACTAACAAACACAAAATTATTGCTCATGCCATACTTACAAGGAGGATTAGGTTTACACACTAAATCAAGTTTTCTAGGCACAACACAAAGTTCTAGATGTCATGCATGTAGGAACAAGACCTAAAAACACAGGCATAGGTACTGCCAAAAAATAGGAATAGTCCTACAAAGGGGACACTAGCACCACTTTGAGGACACTATAGCAACATGGCACTACTATCAAGGTGGGGTGCTACTGTCTAGTGAGAAAATAAATCTTGAGACCTTATAGATGACACTCAGACCTGTCTAGAACTCAATTTTTGGAACCTAGATCATTTGTGACAATTATTTTCTAGATAAGTCTCTATTTAAACATATTTATTACTTTTTTTTAAATTCAAAGAAGGTCAAAATCCATAACAAATAAGTAATTAATTATTGCATATTCTTTGATTAATTTAGACATCTCAATGCTTTAATCTAAACATATGATTTACATAGTTAAATCCTAAAAGGTTAAATCATTTGGTAAACTTGTCTTAATTCAAATATTTCTTCCAACCCTAACTTGCATTAATCTTAATTTTTGTGCAATAATTTAGGGTTGCCTACTTCTGATTTTTTTAGACAACCTAGCTAAATTAAATCAATTTTCTTATTAGGGTTTTAATTTATTTTACATAAAATTTAAATTGATGGTAAAGAAACCCTAGATTCAAAACAATCCTAACCCTAGAAAACCCTAGGGTTCACATTTCTAGTAGTTACTCAATCTCAATTTACAACTTGCTACCATGATTATAATGATGGAAGCCATCTTTTACTTCATGGTACAAATCTTGGTACTTAGCATGTTTGTTGCCAACTATTTGTAGAAAGGTACACATGTATGTTACTCCTATCATGGATTCAGTTCAAGCCAAACTTGTTTTACATATTGGTACACCATCATGTGAGCCCAATTTTTATATAGATCATTGTTATATGGCTCAACTTAAACTACCTCCAGTTACTAATAGATGAAAGAGGGCTCAGAGGGATCCTTTTGTTTTGCCTCTACCTAGACTACTTGATTATCTACATTCCCATCCCACCTCTACTACTTGCTCGAGGCAAATAGTAGATCATGTGGTTTGAGTTATCACTAGGAGAAATAGGGTGCCTCTTTAGCCTATACAAGAGCAATATAACCCTACTATCCCTCCTCATCTCTAGCACACTATGAAAATACCCAGAGATTATCAAAGAGAATTTGATATAATGGATTAGTTGAGAAATACACTTGCTAAAATATCTATATTGGAATTACTTCAAAAAGAAATAATCTTCAAAGATATTCTATTTCAAACACTTAACCACACATATGTGCCTCATGATACCGAGCCATCCTATTTTACATCTATCATGAATACTATCAAAGATGTGGAGGATGCAATATCTTTTTCCAATGAGGATTTACCTTTATAATTGACAATTGATCAAAACTTTCCACTTTTTATTCAAGCTCAAATCAACAACACAATTATTAAATGAGTTCTCATTGATAGTGGTTCAATATATGTAACCTTATATTTCTACAAACCATGGGGGTTGATATAACATCTATTTAGAAGACACACAAGAATATATGAGGATTTGATGACATTCCTAGATAGGCATTGGAATCAATCACATTAGACATTATAGTGGGACCAAAGACATTATCTATACACTTTCAGGGGATGCCAAACCATTTACATTATAATTTCCTACTCAAGAGACCTTGGATAAATTCTATGGAGGTTGTACCTTCCACTCTTCACAAGCGTGTTAAATTTTTGCATGATGGGTACCTATACACATGTCCAACATATAATCAGGCATTTAGATATTGAAGTCTCACTGAGTCTGCTACATCGAGTACGTCATCAAATGAGATGCCTCATGTTCTCATAAAACCCACACCTCACAAGATTCCCATTAAATATATATATACTTATAAGGTGGGGGAGTTTAGTAAAACTATTCATATACCACCTTCAGAGCTTCCTAAACATAAGAACCTTCATCGATGATAGAGGACCGGCCTCTCTTAGCAGAGTTACCTTCCTTGATGATAGAGGAATAACCTCTCATAGTATAGACATCTTCATCCAAGATAGATGATGATATCTTCAAAGCCCAGTTACCAATACTTATCAATTCAGAAGAGGCTTACATTCATAATTCTGACACATATTCACATGCCATTATAGAGGATGATCAACCACATATAGACATTGATGATTATTTATGTGGATTGAGATTTATGCTAGTGGGCCCAAGAGAATACAAAGATAATTCAAAGGCACTTATACCTCACCTTGAACCAGTAGCCTCACTTGTTTAAGATTTTATAGCTATAGGATCCCATACTCAACCATAGTCAGTAGCAGATCCCTTGATCCATTTAGTACATATGGTCACATCTATGGATACTAATTTAGTCATATAGATTCAGGTAGGGAGTTCATAGGACATACCACACTAGATCTTATAGTTATTGCTTGATAGAGGATTGATGATATTACCCATAGTATGGCACATATCAGTTAGCAGATTGTCATCACAGTAAGGGAAACCATTTTTCCACTTTCATAGACTCATAAGACATGATACAAACACATGTGAAGCACTACAACATAAACTAAATAAATTTAAGACTAAGGGCACTATCCAGATCATATAGCCTCCACCTCCACAGGCACCACCACCACTAGTGATATGAGCTACTACATAGATATGAGAACTGAAACAGAGTCATCACTGACACAAATATTCATGACATGATCCATTGACTATATAGATATTTTTAGTAGACAAATATCCTACCCATGTGGCTATAGATGAGTATCTTGATCTTAATACTTGCACTTTGGGATTTTTACACCACATTAGTTATCAAGAGAGTGAACTACAACATGTTATACACTATCAAGACTCCATTGGACATATTACATTACCAATTGCATGTGGCCCTAGGGTGGCTAATACATTATTATTCATTTTTAATAGAGACACTCATATTTGGGTTACCTTAGGTAGTACATAGTTACAGGCAATGGATGCTATAGTTGATAGGTTAGATAGATGCTTGAAATTCACTCATGATGGACTCATGGTTTGTTTTTTACATGATGACATAGATGAGAACCACATGTTTCACATAGATACTATGTGGTCTAATGTGGTTTACCCTAAGACTGCGTGAGAGACATCTTACATAGTTGAGTAACATGCCATTTGTATGCACAAACTCTAGACTCATGCAAAGGATAAGGCCCCACTGATACATACATATTGGTACAATGATTATGATGATGATGACTTATTTGAGTTTGGATAGGCTCAATATTTGACACTGGATAAACTTCCACCAAATCCACCATTTAATTATCCACATCCCATGGATGCGATTTTGGGTCTATAGATACATTACACTTTGCTTTAATATTATTTCATTTACATTTCTAATATTTAATTCTACTACCTTGCTCCTTGTACATAGTTTATTTTCATTTTCTTGTACATAGCTTATATCTAAGAAAATACAAAAATAATATAACATGTCAAAATACAAAAATAATATAACACATCAAAATACAAAAACATTCAATATCAAAATTATAAAATTTATAGATTGTATGCATTGTCATGTTTACATTTATACTACTTTCTAGATATTGCATATTGCTAGCTATCCTAGTAGAGTTAAATATTATCATACACATATGCTTCACTTGTTCTTATTAAGTTCTTGTAGATTACATATAGGACTTCAATCCACTATGTTGATCAAAAATAGCTATCATCTACCCACTGGGGGCATATACACCAATCTAGGTTTATACATTTGATACATCTGCCCATTCAAGGGCATCTTATACATAGTTGCTATTACTAGGTTCTATCTTTACATTCTATACATTCCAATTTACGCATTGATATATATTAATATTGATTATTGCTATTCATTACTCAATTTTTTTGGCCAACTATCACTAGTTAGACTCAATATATATACATCCTAACATCTACATAGACTTGTATTACATAGTTATACATGCTTTCATTTCTATTTTTCCTAGATTAGACTTGATTGTGTTCCTATACTTCTTCCATTTTTGAGGGCATTTTAATATATCAATATTCTTTGGCTTTATGCCACTTCTCTATTTATATGCCTTGGACATGCTCCCATGTCCCTTGTGTGTGATTTCTTACTTCTATATGCAAATATTTTAACATGTCCTTCTATGTGGCTCTAAGATAAATTTCTTATTGTTTGCGTATGTGGACATTTGATCATGTCCTTGTATGTATCCATTCTCATATTTAGTGACATGTGCCCATGTCCATTGTATTGTGGCCCTTTGGCCTACTTTTTTGTGTCTCATGTGCTTGTATGCATGAATCCTTGTATGATTATACCCCATGACACTTATATTTGTTTATTACACATACACACACTAGTTTTTGATGCCACGAGGGACCTCATGCATCTACCCTTCCTACTTGGGAGCTGTGATGGACATCATGCCCCATCCCCTAGGTAGTTACTCAGATTTTCTACTATACACATTGATTACATTTATCTCAACACCCTTGTGCAATGCTAGATTGAAACATACATCTTACATTACTTACTTATTTTCATATAATTTTACATTATAATGGTATGTTTATACATTGTATTAGATTATCATGCATATGCTTTGGCTAACACATTTTGTAGAGCTACTTCTTTTGAAGACAATTCTTACACACATTTCACAACTACCCTCAAAAGAGGGGGAATTCACAGGGTTTTGTCATAAATATTAGGATTTTACTTTGCTATTCATAGATAAATTTTAGCACACAGGTTCAATTTTAGAAATCAGACATAATGTAGACATAGAAAAAAATAGAGACTCAAAAATTAGTTTAGATCACCCATATTTCAAACTAGGTAGACATTAATGCCTAGATTGGGACACTAATACCACATGTCATTAATATCCACTACAAGGCACTATTGTCTAGTAGCCCTACTTTAGGATAATCTAGATTAACTAGACCAATACACCAGGTATAATACAAATTTGCACAAATACAATCACATATTTGATAGTTATGTACAAATTTTGCTCAGATACATTCATTATAGCTTAGATTCATACTAGTTTCTTAGATTCAGGGGCATCATACATGACATGATCACTCCCACATTTAGTTCAATTACATAGATTTAGTTATTACATACTCAGTTTAGTTTTTTTATACTTAGATACCAGATAGGGGGTATGTGCATGGTACATAATTTCCATATACTCAACTACACACAAGTAGATCAGATGGAATGGAAAAATATATGTCATTCTCTACACTATATACACTTTTTATAACATTCCAAGTTATCACTAGATTCATGCCTTACTCCATTTGTAGTAATTGGCATTCTCAAGTGGCCTAGAGTTGCCTAATATACCTGAGTGGCTGCATAACTGACATACATAACTAGATTTGCTTAATTAAATACTTTCAATGCTTTGTGAAGTTCAATTATAGATGCATCTACTTCACACAGGTGGGAAATGATGGATTCATGGCCTACTTGAGTTCTTAAACCACCCACATGAGAGGGTTAGACACACTTACCATCTTATCTAAGCTATTCACAGATCAAGATCCATCAAACAAGGGTGGGCAATGATGGAGTCAAAAATAGATTGAGTTATTAAGCCACCCATATAAGGATTGAGAAATCTATTAGATAAATATAAGATATTCAACAATATCATCACTATGTATACTCACACACATAGGTTGTCACTAGGTTCATGCATTGGTTCACATACTCAATGAGGTGTATTCATTCAAGACTCTTTACTCAGCTTTACTCAGTTAATTTATTTCAACATAATCTTTTGCTTCTGATCATATCTTAAGTAAGGGTTGATTTTTACATGTTTCATTGTAGGTCACTACTTTAGATCATGTTTCACAGACATAGATCCAGATTCACAAACTCAAACTTAGCTACACAGACTTCACTTCCAAGGTAAGTCTAGGTATAATTATTTTTTCTTTATACTAGTCATTTTGAATTTTTTCATATATAACATAAAGTAGGGGGACAATGTAATCACCTTAAAGTGGTATTTAGATATTAAGAGTGTTACTTGAGTTAGCCTATTCCTATCTTAGCCCTAGACCTATCCTATAGCCTTTACCACACTTTTTCAATCATTGTAAAGACCATAGATAGTTACAATTAGCCAAAACATAGTCCCATGAAAACTTTCTTAGATCCCAACCTAGTTTGCCCAACAGTCTTCTAGGTAGACGTTAGCGCCACATTTGGGACACTACAACCACATGGTTTTAGTTTCCCCAACTGGGTGTTACTATCCTTTGCCCTAACTCTCCTGAACATATACTTTTTCAAATGTGTGCCCCTCCTAAGGTTGGTAAAAGTATATTTTATTATCTGCACAAGTTATAGATTTCTATAAATACAAGTCTATTTGACCTTTATTCACTAGATTGAAAATAGATGCAAACATCATATTTAAACAAAAGACAAGTTGAACAAAATTAAGGTATTTAATCCCTATTCTACCCTACTTTTGCATACTACCATCTATAACAACCCTAGACTTAGATTTAAAAGATTTCAAAGATCAATCATATTCAATGAATCCAAGTCCACTCTCATTATACCATTCACTTTCACTTGCATCAAACACTAGGTGGGAAAACTACATCAAGCTTGATCCCTCTTTAAAGTATTGTGATTTAACTTTTTAGGGATTAACTATGTAAAACCTATGTTTAAATTAAAGGGATGAGATGTCTAAATCAGTTAAATAATATGTAATAATAAGTACTAATTAATTATAGCTTTTAACCTCCTTTAAATTTGTAAAAATAATAATAAATAAGCTTAAATATAAACTTATATGGAAACTGACTGTTACAAATGATCCGAGTTTTAAAAATTGGGTTTTTGACAGTTTTGAGTATCATCAATAGGATTTTGGTGTTCATCTATTCACTTGATAGTAGTGCCCATCATGGATAATTGCACCATATTTATGTAGTGTCTTTTTGGTGGTGGTAGTGTCCCCTTTGCATGACTATTCCTATTTTTTGGGAGAACTTGCACTTGTGTTTTTGGGTCTTGTTCTTGCATGCACAAAACCTAGACCTCTATGTTATGCTTAGAAAACTTGATTTATTATGTAAACCCTATTCCTCATTATAGGTATGGCATGAAAAATAATTGTGTGTTCATTAGTAGGATGGATTGGACATCCTTAATACCCTGTTGTGAAGAGAGTTGCCTACATACCAATACTCCAAAGAGGGATCAAGCCTAATGTATTTCTCCCACCTAGTGTTTGATGCAAGTGCAAGTGAATGATAGAATGAGAGTGGCCTTATATTCTTTGAATGTGCTTGAGCTTTGAAATATTTGAAATTTGGGCCTAGGGTTATTTTAGATGGTATCACGTATAAGTAGGGCATAATAGAGATCAAATATCTTAATTTTGCTCAACTTATCTTTGGTTTGAATGTATTTTTGCATCTATTTTCCATCTAATGAATAAAGGTCAATTAGACTTATATTTATAGAGTTTTTTTGCTTATGCAGATAATAAAATATACTTAGGCTAACCTTAGGAGGGGTACACATTTGAAAGAGTATCCATTGGGAAGAGATAGGGATAAAGATAGTAGTGCCTAGTTGGGGACACTAGCACCATGTGGTTATAGTGTCCCAAATATGGCGTTAATGTCCTCTGGGTAGATTGTTGATCAAGTTGGGTTGGGATCTAAGATGAAAGTTTTGAGACTATGTTTTGATTGATTGTGGGTGACTGTGGTCTACACAATGACTAAAAATTTATGTTGAAGGCTCTAGAATGGGTTTAGGGCTAAGCTAGGAATAGGGTAACTCAAGCAACACTCTTAGCATCCAATTACCAATCTTAGGTGATTACATTTTCCCCCTTTTATGATATTAATGCAAAAAGGTGAAATAACTAGTATAAAGGAAAAATAAGCATACCTAGACTTACCTTAAAATGAAGCCCTCATATCTGAGTCTGAGTATGCAAATCTAGGTCTACGTATGTGAAACATGATCCAAAGCAATGTCTTGTAATGAAACATGCAAAAATTAGTCCTTACTTAAGAGATGATCAAAAGCAAAAGACCATGGTAAAATAAAATAATTGATTAAACCTGAGTAAAGAGAAAGGAAAGGAATGAATACACCTAATTAGGTATGCAAACCAATGCATGAACTCGATGAAAACCTATGTGTGTGAGTGTATATAGTGACCATATCATTGAATATCTTAGACTAAGCTAATAGATTACTCAATCTAATTTTGAATCCATCATTACCCACCCCTATTTGGTGGATCTTAATCTTTAGGAATAGCTTATATAAGACTATAAGTGTGTCTAACCCTCTCATGCAGGTGGATCAAGAACTCAAGTAGGCCATGAATACATCATTGCCCACCTATGTGAACTAGATGCATCTATAACTAAACTACATAAAGTGATAAAAAAATCAAACTAAGTAAATCTAACTGTGTATTTATCTCCATAACCACTTAAGTATATTAGGCGACTCTAGGCCACTCAAGAATGCCAACCACTGTAGACAGAGTAAGGCATGAATCTAGTGATAATCTAAAATGTGATAGCAAGTGTATACATCATAGATAATGACATGGGGTTTTCCATTCCATCTAATCAACCTATGTGTAGTTAACTATATGAAAACTATGTGCCATACACATGCCCCCAATCTAATATCTAATTATAATGAATCTAAACTGAGTATGCAATAGTTGAATCTATGTAACTAAACTAAATGTGGGAGTGATCATATTACACATAATGCCCCAAAATCTAAGTAACTAATATGAATATAAGTTAAAATGAATGAATCTAAGCTAAATCTAAACATAACTATTAAACATATGACTGTATCTATACAAATTTTTACTATAGCTAGTGTACTCATCTGAATAATCCAAACTATCCTAAAGTTGGGGATACTAAATAGTAACACCCTATAGTGGATAATAGTTCCCTATGGTTTTAATATCCCAATCTAGGTGCTAATGTCTGATTGATCTAATTTTTGAGTGATTTGAACTAAAATTTGAGTCTCTATTCTATTTTGTGTTTTCTTGAGTCTAATTCCTTAAATTGAGCTTACATGCTGAAATGTATTTGTGAATAGCAATTGATTTAACTTTTTTGGGAATAATGGAGTTTTATTCCTATTTTAGTTATTGGTCTAGATTAATAAATTAGTAAGGAATATTAAAATAAATACATTCCTAATTTGTATAATTTATTTGTCTTTTTTAACCTTTCTAAAAATAGAAATAAATAAGGAGAAATATAACTGTGCTTGAAAATAGACTGAGATGGATGATACAAAGGCTGAAACTGGCTATGCAGGACTAGGACAATGTCATGAATCTAAATCTATATTTTGTTTGACAAATAGATAAGAGCATAAAAAACAAGACACTTTGGGGTCTGATGCTATTGTCTAAACTGGTCACAGAGAACTGAAACTTTTTTGGTTTTTATGTTGTTCTTGTGTGAGCTTGCTTGTGAAACCTTGAGCCTTGACTCACTTTAGAAAAGGGGCTTAGTGTGTAAGATGCACTAAATGTGTAATCCACACCTCTTATGTGGGCATGCTACCTACATACCAATACTGTAAAGAGGGATCAATCCATATGTAGTTCTCCCACCTAATGTGCTTTACGCAATAGTGTGATACAGATGCAAAAATGCCAAATTAAGAGTGTTTGAGGTGGCTATGGAATGGTATGAGGGTTTGAGTGTGTTTGTAGCTATGTTGGGTGACTATATGCAGATAATAGGGAAGTTTTCCTTAGTGCTTTGTTTGTATTCTTGCTTGATTTGTAAGATTTGTCACCTCCTTTGTAAATGAGATCTGGATAGGATTTTATAGGGAACCATTAGTCATGGGTTAGATGTATTCATGCTAGGCCAACATAATGAAGGATAGGGATTGAATGAAAATGACCATTTGGGCTCAAAATTCAAATGGATAAGAGCACCAAAAATGGGACACCATAGGGTCTGATGCTATAGTCCAAGTATGGTGCTCTTTTCCTATAGGCTCGAGACTTAGGGGAATAAGATTGACATAGGAAAAGTAGCCTAGCTGAGGTGGAATGATCGTTTATAAGGTTTCAAATGGCTGGTAATGTGTGAAAAGGTATCTAGAAGGGTCATAAGAGCATGCAAAAAAGAGGCATGGATAGGGTGTCACAAGCCACACTCAAACTACCAATTTAGACATTTTATATGACCACATTTGTTCCCCCCTCCCTTATTCTAGTGATGTATCAAAGTGAAATACTAAGATAAAGGAAAAGTAAAAAGCATACTTAAACTTACCTACAAAGGTGAAGCCCATGAAGATGTGTGATGTTGAGTGATGTTAAGTAATGCTAGGTATTTGTTATACCAAAAGTAATTTTACAAATGGAGCTAAGTGCTCTATTCCCTAAGAGTGGCTCAAAAATACAAAGGCTAGCCCTTTGGCTCCATCATCATCCATTAAGTGAAGCTATGTGATCATGCATGTGTTAATCAATGTTTAGACTGTGTGTCCAATCCCTCTAAGTAGGTGGCTCAATAATACAAATGCTAGCTAGTCTTTTAGCTCCATCATTGCCCATGAATGTTCTATAATATGATAATGTAGTGTAGATAGCCAAATGTGTATTGAGAACTAGGCCAATCTTGGCCATTTTGAAAGGTGGAGATTAGGCTTGTATGAATTCCACTCCAAAATGATGCTAACCACCTAGAAATGGAATAAGGCATGTAAATACTATGAATACCTAGGTAATATAATGAACTAGAAAGAAAAGAAGGCAAATGTGCTATGCACATAACCCCCAATCACTGGTGTTTGTAACATGGATTTTGATTTAGAAGTTGTACCAACTACCCAATATAAAATTGGAAATGAGAGCCATCATGCAGTGCATAATGCCCCCTATATTTGGATATTTTGAGTAAAACTGTACTAAAACTGCCCAATCAAAATTATACTGTAGCTGACAAAACTATAACTAATCTTACCTTTCTATTTATTTTTGGAAAATTTGCATTTTCTATTGTTTGGATAAGAACACCAAAAAATGGACACTTTGTTGTCCAGTACTATAGTCTAAGTATAACACTCTTATACTTTACTATTTCTAATCATTATTCTATATTCATCACTATCGTTCTGGTCTTCTCTATTTGGTTTGAATTTTGAATGTTGTTCTGAGTGCTTTGAAAATTGATTTTTGACCAGTAGAAGGCTCTAATCTCTGTGATAAAACCCTTATTTATTACCCCCTCTTTTAAGGGTAGGATTGAAGACCCTATAATGACTACCCTCAGAAGAAAGAGCCCTACAAGTGTGTTCTGCTATGAAATACATGATATAGTAATGATAGTTGAAAAGATGTCTCAAGATATAACATAGTTTGTATTGGAGATTATTAGATCAATAGGTGTATACCTAGATAGATGTAATAATGTAATAGTATGTGTAGTATACTAAAATTAAAGTGGAAATCTGGTTAGTTATTAGTTTTCAAGGAGGGATTAAGCATGATGTCCATCATGGCATCCAAGAAGACTAGATAATGCATGATGTGGATCATGACATTGCAAACATTTGAGAAGCAAATAAGCAAATAAACACACAAGGCAAAAAACATATAGAAGAGGCTAAGGGGCCAAGAAAATAAGGGACATGGGCATATGTCACTCAAACTAGGAAAGCAAGCATAAAAGGTATGTTTAAATGCCACATACACATATAATTAAAAACAAGGAATGTTGGCATGAGGGCCACAAACACATAGAAGAGTACCAACAAAGGACATTGATAAATGTCATAAGGTACACACAAGAGACAAACATGAACTAAGAAATGTAATCACATCTAGCTACTCAAATCAAGAAAGGAATACATGTAAATACTAGAGATACTATCGCATCTAACTAATCAAATCAAGAAGTGAAAGTATGCAAAACATGGTGTACAAGACTAGGTATAAGTTAAAAAATACATAAGTGATATATAGTAGTGAGTGTCAATAGAATAATCTATGTGAGTTAGTAAGTAATGTATATCAACATGATAACTAGAGTGTGTGGTGTAGGAATGACATAACCTAGATAGTGTAGTCATGTAAAAGGTGCCTCTGATGGGTAGATATGTCAGTGTATGTCTCAAATGTAGAAGTAGGATGCCCCCTCAATGGGTAGAGTAAAGCAATCAAGGATTTGGGTGTCACTACACACACTCAAATAAGATCTAGTGAATTATGTTAATGTAAATAAATTGAAAAACAATAACATATAATAACAAAATGTAAGTCTAGCATGGTAGTAGAAATTTAAAACATGGATAATGCATACAATTGAAATGTTTTTGATGTTTTGAGTTATTTGAATGTTTTTTATTTTGACATGTTATATTATTTTTGATATTTGAGTTATTTGAATATTTTTATATTTTGAAATGTTATATTAGTTTTGGTATTTTTGAAATAAGCTAGGTACAGTCAATCATAAGGAAACTATATACAAGCAAGTCAAAAGATTGTATAAGTAAGCTGAAAGAAACTATGTACAATAAAGACTGAGAAAAAATGATACTAACTGATAAGTCTCATGAAAGACTCCTTATCATGGTGTCCTATATCAAGGAGAGGGATCGTGCATGATTTGTAAGCATAATGGAAGGGCTAAGACTGTGGCTCTAAAAGCTATGTATGTTGTAAGTGTTCTAAAATGTCTATAGTGGAAACTGAATGTGGGGTCCCCTTGTAACTCTGAGAAGTGGATGCAACTATGGGGATCTTAGGGACCCATTTGGTAGTAGAAGAAGCTCTCTAAAAATGTGCTATGTGTGTAGAGGCATGAGACCTCAATGATTCTACTCTAGGTGTGAATATTGTAATTAAAAACTATCTAGAGTCCTAAAATTGTCATTGATGTAGTGGTCACTCTAAAAGAGTCCTCTATGGAAGTGTATGAACACTATGTGTTGGCTAGGGAGGCCTCGAGTATGTCTGAATCTCAACTAGAGGAAGAATTGTAACTGGTAGAGGAGCTAAAATTAGTGACTACAAAGTAGGAGATGGCTTTGAAGTGGGGAGTGGTAACTCATACAAAAATCCACCAATTATAGTAACCTAATTATCATGAATGATTTTCATGCATTTGTGAACTTTATAAGGTACTACTCAAAGTTTTCGAATCCATGGTCAACCAAGCAACATGTTAAAGACTCTTGCACTGGGAATAATAGTAAATGGTGTGGCCACATATGTGGGTCTAACTTGTAGATGAAGTATAATCTCACCTAATGAACTATGTATGTGTCCACTAAATCCACTGACAATTCTGTCTGTTGGGGTAATATCCTACTTTAAATATCCCAAATGTTGACGTAATGTCATAGTATAGATGTTCACACTGAATCCATTATCTATAAGAACACTATGAATGGGATGATGATCAATGTAGGCTCTGATAAAGAGTGCATGGTAATCTGAATCATCCTCAACTATCTCTTACTATAAGAAGGATATCAAAGGTGTATCTAGAACTCTAGAATTATATACACTAATCATGCTGCCCAAAGGATGTGACGCAATTGAAGGTGCTTGGTATGTAGTTGGTGGAGGGTGTGCATGATATGCATGGTGAACACCTAATGTATCCCTTATCTCTTATTTAGAATGTTGTGGGAAAGGATATAATAAATTTTTTAGAGCCGTGTCCTATGTTTGATTTGCTTGAGGAGGCTCAACTAGAGTGCCAAGGTCAATAAGGTTACCATTTATCAAGTCCTATATCTTGTGCCACTAACTAATACATCTATTCATTGTGTGGCCTAGTACCCTTTGAAAATTAAAAAATGCATTTTGATCATATCCATGTGAAAGAGGATCTATTGTATCAACTTCCTAAATAGGAGGGATAGATATGATATTGCATTCTAATAGCTACTGTAATACTCTAGCTAGTGATACTGGTAGATTGGTAAAGGCTCATCGAGGAGGTGCTGATAAAACCACTCATTGAGGGGGCTCTAAAACCACATTAATTGTAGGTTTATTTTTAATTTTGTTATCATTAACTTTTACTTTGTATGGGACTTTGTTGTTACTCTTGTTTGTTGTTTTGATATGCTTGTATACTTGAGTTTGCCCATTGAAAGTAATTTTACTTTCCTTTCCTTTAGTGTATGACATAACTCAGTGAAGGAAGAGAAGTTTTTGAACATTATTGATTCATGTAAATCTGGTAGAAGACTCTATTCTAAGAGGTCCTGTAATTCTTAATCAGCCATGGGGCTAGTCATTTAGCCAAGATAATCTTATATCGAAGAACATAATTTATGAGATGCTCATTTGACCTTTGTTTCTATTGTGTAACTTGGGCATAAAAAACCTTGTCACCTATGCTAATGCTGAAATAATCTAGGAACATGTCAGCTAAAAGATTGAATGCATTGAATGATTGATTTGGTAGACTATATAACCATTATAGAGCATAATCCTTTAAACTCTATGGAAATAGCTTGGTTACTAACTAGTCATTTGGCATATAATCCAAGCATGCTATGTAAAAATATCTCAAGTGTTTCTCTAGATCACCCTTTCCATCATATAAAGTGAGCTTGGGTTGAACAAAACTTGGTAGTAAGGGTGTAGAAACAATATGATGTGCCAATGTTGTATGAAGTAGAGCAAAAGAATCCAAATCCTGTGTTGGTCTAGAGGTACCTTGCTCGAGATATATCACCTTCTATTGAAGAGATTTTATCTCTTACATAAGGGTAGCCACATTAGAAGACAAAGATGTACTAGCCATAAATGATGGTGCCTCATAGGAAGGTTGGGCTGTTATAGGGGGTTGTTGAGACATAGTTAGCCCCGTAGTGTCATTTGGAACTAGTTATTCTATGGTTTGAGAGGATTGACCATTTTTTTCTTTATTTTATTAGTCTTGTATTATTTTAAACATATCATCTTATATATCAAGATGTTTAGTTAAAAGGTCTTGAAGTTCCCTCTTATTAGTTTTGTCAAAGTAGGAAAACAAGTAAAAAATGGATTGATTTTTTTTTAATAAGTTGTAATAATAAAAATGCAATAGAAGGAAAGTAATAAATAAAGGAAATGTAAATTCTTAAAAACAACAAATTGGAATATGCATAAAAAGGATACGAAGCTCACAAACATGTAAGGTGATACCTCAAGAAGTAAAGGGACCCAATAAATTCAACTACGGTTTGAATGAAATAATTTTTAAAGTTACTATGGTAAATTTTAAAAATTAAATGTGAAATTCTGATTTATATATGCAAGAAAAAAATAAAAAAATACTATAAAAATTAGCAAGGAATTTTCCATAGGGTTTCTAGGGTTTTTTATGTGTAAATGAAGTAAGTCGGGTTCACCAAACGATTTAACTTTTTTGGGAATAATGGATTTTTATTCCTAGTTTGGCTAAGGGTCTAGATTAATAAATCAGTAAGAAATATTTCAATAAATACAATCTTGATTTGTATAATTTATTTGTCTTGTTTTACCTTTCTAAAAATAATAATAAATAAGGAGAAATATAACTTAGATTGAAACTGGACTAAGATGGATGATACATAGGCTAGAACTAATTGTGCAGGATTGGGATAATATCATAAATCTAAATCTAGCTTTCATTTGGTGAAAGGATAGGAGTGTTGAAAACATGACACTTTGGGGTTCAATGTTATTATCCACTCCTGTTGTTATTGTCCAAACTGATCACAAAGACCTAAAACTTTCTAGGTTTTTGCACTATTTTTGTGTTAGCTTGCCAATAAAATCTTGAGTGCTGATTTAGGACAAAACTCACTATAAATTTGATTTAATATTCAAACCCTAACTCTCCATCATGATTGATAAAACAATGTTTGAATCATTTGAGAATGGGGGGTTAGTGTGTAATATGCATTAAACATGTAATCTACACCCCTTGTGTGGGCACGCTGCCTACATACCAATACTCTAAAGAGGGATCAAGCCATATGTAGTTCTCCCATCTAATGTGCTTTATTCAATAGTGTGATGCAAATGCAAAAATGCCAAATTAAGAGTGCTTGAGGTGGTTAGGGACTATTATGAGGGTTTGAGTGTGTTTACAGTTGTGTTGGATGACTGTATGTAGAGAATAGGGAAGTTTGCTTCAGTGCTTTGTTTATATTCTTGTTTGCTTTCTAATATTTGTCACTTCTTTTGTAAATTAGCTTTGGATAGGATTTTATAGGGAACCATTTGTCATGGGTTAGATATATTCATAGTAGGCAACCATAATGAAGGATAGGGATCAGATGAAAATGATCATTTTGGCTCAAAATGCAAATGGACAAGAGTGCCAAAAATGGAACACCCTAGGGTCTAGCACTATAGACCAAGTATGGTGCTCCTATCCTATAGGCTTGAGACCTAGGAGAATAAGATTAGCCTGGAAAAAGTAGCCTCGCTAAGGTGGAATGACCATTCAAAAGGTTTTGGATGGCTGGTAATGAGTAAAATGGTGTCTAGAAGGGTCACAAGATCATGTGAAAAGGAGCTATGGATAGGGTGTCACAAGCCACTCTAAAACTACCAATATGGACATTTTATATGACTATAACAATGTAAGATCCTGATCTTTGTGATAAACCCCTATGAATGCGCCCTCTTTTTAGGGTAGTTTTGAAATCTATGTAAGAACTATCCTATAAAGATGTAGCTCTTCAAAATGTGTTAACTGGAGTATGTGCATGATATTCCAATTTAATGGAAAAAAATAACATCAAGATGTAAATGAATATGAGCACATGTAGTTAATGTAAGATATATGTTTTAATATAAAATATCACAAGGGTGTCAAGATAGATGTAATCAATGTGTATAGAAATAAAAGATGAGTAACTACCTAAAGGGATGGGTCATGATGTCCATCACAACATCAAAGTAGGAAGGTATATGCATGAGGTCCCTAATGACATCAAAAACTGGTGTGTGTGTGTGTGTGTGTGTGTGTGTGTGTGTGTGTGTGTGTGTGTGTGTAATAAGTAAATATAAGTGTCATGGTGTAGAAACACACAAAGAAGCATACATACAAGCACATGAGGCACAAAAGGTAGGCCAAGGGACCACAAGGGACATGGGCACATGTCACTAAATTTGAGAATGGAAGACATACAAAAACATGTTCAAATGTGCACATACATAAGCAATAAATAATTTGGCGTAGAACTACATAAAAGGACATGTTCAAATGTCTACATATAGAAGAAAGAAAGCACACACAAGGGACATGGGCACATGTCCAAGGTATACAAACATAGAAATGGCATGGAACTAAAAAATAATGTCATATTCAAATGCCCTCGAAGATGGAAGAATCATAGGAAGCACAATCAAGTCTAATATATGAAAATTAAAAAATGAAATAGTATGTATAAGTGTGTAATATAACTCTATGTAGATGTTAGGATGCATATATACTAATTATAACTAGTGATAATTGAAAAAATATCTGAGTAATGAGGAACAATGATCAATATCTAGATAAACCAATGTGTAAACTAGGATGTATAATATGTAAAGATATAAACTAGTTATAGTAATTATGTATGGGATGCCCCTAAGTGGGTAGATTTATCAATGTATAAACTTGGATAAATGTAACTTCCCCCAATGGGTAGATGATAGTTGGTGTGGATCAGTGTAGTGGATCAGAGTCCTATCTAGAATCTACAAGCACTCAATAAGAGCAAGTGAAACATATGTGTATGATAAAATTGACTATACTAGGATAGTTAGTAATTTGCAATATCTGGTAAGTAGTAGAAGTGTAAACATAATAATGCATACAATCTGTAATTTTTTTTTTGTTTTCTGAAATATTTGAATGTTTTTGTATTTTGACATGTTATATTATTTTTGTGTTTTTGAGTATAAGCTATGTATAAACAAGTAAAGGTAAATACTTTAAATGTAAATAAAGCAATATAAAATCAAAGTATAATGTCTCTATAGACCCAAGAGCAAATCCACGGGATGTGGATAATCAAACAATAGATTTGGTGGAAGATTGTCCAGTTTTAGATACTAAACCTATCCAAACACACGTAGGTCATCATCATCAAGATCATCATACCAATTTGTATGTACCAATGGGGTCTTATCCTTGGAATTAGTTTGGAGTTTGTGCATCTGAATGGCATGTCGACTATGTAATATGCCTCTTGTGTGGTCCCAAATAAACCATATTAGACTACAAAGTATTTATGTGAAACCTATGGTTTTCATCTTTATCATCATGTCAAATGAAAACCATGTGTCCATCATGGGTGAATGTCAAACATCTATCTAATTGATCAATTATAACATCCATCTTTTGTAACCATGTACTACCAAGTGTAACCTATATATGATCATCTCTTCTCAAAATAAAGAATAATGTATTGGCCACCTTGGGGCCACATATAATTGGTAATGTAATATGTCCAATGGATCCTTGACATTATATATCATGTTTTAGCTTGTTCTCCTAATAACCAATGTGGTGTAAAAATCCCAAATTTCAAGTATTAAGATCAAAATCCTCATCTATAACCACATGGGGAAGATATTTGTTAGATATATATATATATATATATATAGTCAATAGATCATCTCATGAATATCTGTGTTGGTGACGACTCTATCACGATACTCATATCTGTGAAGTATCTCATACTACTAGTATTGGTGTTGCCTATGGAGGTGGAGTTTATATAATCTAGATGGTGCCTTTATCCTTAGGTGTATTGAGTTTTTGTTGCAATGTTACACGTGTTTGTATCATGCCTTGTGAGTCTATAGAAGTGAAAAAATGGTTGCCCTTATTGTGGTGGTAATCTACCAGCTAATTTGTGTTAGACTATGGGTAATAACATCAATCTTATATCAAGTAATAACTATATTTTTTGGTGTGGTCTATCCTTTGAGCTCCCTTCCTAAATCTGTATGATTGAATTTGTATCCATGGATATGACCATATGTACTGAATGGATCAAGGGATCTGTTATTGACTATGGCTAAGTATGGGATCCTATAATTGTATAATCTTTAATAAGGGAGGCTACTAATATAGGGCAAGGTATAAGTGCCTTTAAATTATCTCTATATTCCCCTAGGCCCACTAGTGTAAAGATCAATCCACATAAATAATCATCAATGTCTATAGGTGGTTGATCATTATCTATAGTGTCCTATGAATTTGTGTCTAAATTATGAATGTAAGCTTCTTATGAATTGATAAGTATTGGTAATTGGGTTGTCAAAATCTCATCATCTATCCTAGATGATGATGTCTGTACTATTAGAGATTGTTATTCTATGCTCGATGAAGGTAATAGTGCTGGGAGAGGTTAGTCCTCTATCATTGGAAAAGGTAACTATGCTTAAAGATGTTGGTTTTCTATCATCAGTGAAGGTGCTTATGCTTCAATAAGCTCTAAAGGTGGTATATGAATAGTCTTACTAGCCTCACCCACCTTGTAGGTATGCATTTTCTCAATGTTAATTTGATGAGCTGGGGGTTTGATGAGAACATGAGATGTTCTATCTGATGATGTACTCGGTGTAGGAGGCTCCATGAGTTTACAATATCTAAATGGTTGATTATCTGTTGGACATGTGTATAGGTACCCATCATACAAAAATTTAATACATATGTGATGAGTGAAAGGTACAACCTCCATATCATGTATTTAGGGTCTTACAAGTAGCAAATTATATGTAAATGGTTTAACATGACTTGAAAGTGTGTAGATAATGTCTTTGGTCCCACTGTAATATCCAATGTGATTGATCCCAATGTCTATTTAGGAATGTCATCAAACACTTAGATGTTCTTGTATGTTTTCTTAATATATGCTATATCAACCCCCATGATTTGAAAAAATGTGACGTTACATATATTAAGTCCTAAACCACTTGTTGATGATGAAAATTGTACCATCAACTAATCCACCCTTTCACCTATTGTGAAAGTTAAGTTTAAGTCATAACAATCTAATAGTAAGGTTCTAAAGGTTTAATTATGATTCTAAAGATGCGAGGTTTTTTTTAAGTGTTTTGGGAAATAATGAATAAGCTATCAAATATAACATATTCCATTATAATTTCAAAAACCCACTTCATCAAATAATGAATTAGTTTAGATATGAATATGTAATCTATCCTATCCAACAACAAAAAACTTATAGACAAAGACAATATTTTGAAGGAAATAAATCTTATTCAATAATATAATATATTTCAAAGTAATATCTTGTTTCTTCTGAAATATCTTCCAAGTAACCTCAAGATAATAAACCAAAAATATAAAGTAAAATAGATTTGAGATAAATCAAGATAAACAAATTTTCTATCACATAAGCAATCAAACAAAACTCAACACATCAAGACATAATAAACAACAATTAGCAAACTAAAAGAAAAAAACAAACTACTTAAAGAAATAAAGTACTACACTAAACATAAATAAAATAGTCTAATCTTAACAAAGCTAAAACAACTAAATAATCAAACCTAAAACTAACTCTAAAATCTAATTAGCCTAACAATCTAACTAAGTCTAATACATTAAAATAATCTAAAATTAAATTATAAAAGAAAGAAATTAATCCAAGAAACTAAACAATCTAATTTAAAAAAAATAAACAAGGAGATTAATCTAAGAAAATAACTTAAAATAGAAATAAACAATAAATTAAAATGAATTAAATGATAAAAGACATTAAAGCTAAAGGAAACAAAAAAGAAAATATATCAATTAAACATCAATCTAAAACAAATTAAACTATATTAAAGTCAAAGTTAATATAAAGTACAATATAGATAAAACATGCGAGTCTCAAAAAGAGTCATCTTAGCAAAAAAGATTGATTTTATTTATGAAACCATTTTCATTTACAAAATATCTTAACAAACAACTTTTACAATCAAATAGATCAATGAAATGTCGTAAATAGCAATGTTTTTATCATTATTCAGGTTGAATACTTAGATTTTGCACATAAGACTATAAATAATAATCATCAAAAGATGTTAAAATTGGCAAGCTTTAGATAATCTATTATAAATAATAATATAAAAATTGGATATACCTACATTGCCTAAGTAATTTACTCAACTGTCAGAGAAAGTACCATTGGGTCTATCTGCAAAAGTTATGATATCTCAGAGAAGTTGCATAAAAGAGAGAAAGACAAATGATTGACTTCACAATATATAAGTCCTGAATACCCATTTTGTTCCTCTTAAAAATGAATCCTTGATCTCCTTTTATACTTCAAATTTAGTTAACAAAATAAATTATAACTAAACTTAGTTTATTATTAGTTTAACTTAATTAATTGACTTTATAAAAGTCAATTAATAGAAACAATTATTAGTTAAGGTTTAATTAAGACTTAAGAGTCTTAATGGATCAAGTATTTAAATATAGATTAGGCTCTTCTTAATGGGTGGGGACCCTAATCAAATAAATAATAAAATAGAATAACATATATCAATAAATAAATAGATAAATCAAGTTTAATAAAATTTCTATTTATATTAATACCATGGTGCATATTTCCAAAAATTACTTAATATAATCAAAAAATTAAAAGCTAATGTACTTTCAAAACATCATCACCAAAATATTTAAATATAAAAATCACAGTATTAAATCTGAAGGTACATGGTTCTACCAAAAAGTTCATCATAAAAATAAAAGTTTTACCTTGCTGACATCTAAAAGTAATCAAAATCTAAAAAACCCTCAATAACTAGCTTCCCTTGCTCATTGACACATTCATTATATTCCATCTTAGTTTCTAAAAATTGAACCAACTTAGTCCCAGTATCATTTGTATTATCATCAATTTTCAGCTTAATCTTCTTCAGAACTTTGACCTCAACTAGAGTGTCTATGTCATTCTTGCTATCTGACCATTTGTCTAAAGTAGTTGGATGGATTTCAAGACTACATTTCCTGCAAGCGAATTTAAGCTCCTTCAAACTTAATTTTTTTGCATCATAAAATATAATCTCTCTAAGATGATGAGGGCTCATTAAAAATTAAAGACATGATAAGGTTAACAAAATTATTGGCATGGGTAACTTCAATATCAAGCTAAATGGCTTCATTAACCTATTGTGGCTCACTAATAGGTTGGATTCTTTCTAGAGTAGGTGATCGAACAGGAAAGTGATGTGGATTATGTTGTAAGTGGTGAGAGGAACTACTATGGGGATGAATACTAGCATCAAATATTTAACCATGAAAACTTTTATTACCTCTAGGGTTAGCAGGATTAAAAGGAAAATTATTCAAAACATTCCATAACTTAGGGTCTGTTGCATCAAAGTGACTTGACATCCTAGCACCCCTATTGGCATACCTAGGGCCAAATCTCCTAGCCATAGAACCTCCCCTTGAGAAATGTTTATTTAGATTCTATTGAATCACATTGTTTGAATTCTGACGCCAACCTTTGTTATCATTACTTCTACTTGATTTGGGTTGATCCCAATATAACATCCTATCTAGTTAAAATATACAAAGAAAATTGATTATCATGATTGAAAAATTAACAGGTATTCATTCAATATGAAATGAAACTATACTCTATATTATCAAAATAACCTCTGCACTATCTATTTACTGTAACAAACTAAATTTATTCTAACATTTTCAAATATTAATTTAATATTTCATTTTAATTACCTACAAAACCAACTAAAAAATAAAATTATATACTCATAATATTATTTTCACAATATTCTATCATATCCTCATGATATTCTATTCACTAAATGAATATTATCTGAACCAATTCAAATAATTTGAAAGCAAGACTTTAACACATTTTATTCTTGACAAGTATTTCTTAACTAAAAACCACATATCCTTCTATGTGTTGACCAAGAAACTAAAACATCAAAAAAATTCATCAAAATAATGAAAAATAATATATCCTTCACTGTCATAATTTCAAATTGAAAACTAACTTATATGACAAATGAAAAAATCAACATCATGCTATCCTGAAAAAATTTCAATATGAAACCCTTTGAATATATTTTGCTTGAACTCTTTAATCATTGCTTCTACTATTTGAACATTATATTATACATATATACTATGTATAATTTTTGCATGCATTCTTAAAGAAATTTCAAAAGAAAAAATTCACATAAAAAGCTTCAATGCAACTAAATTCTTTTTAATTCATTCTGTCTAAACTCAAAGAAATTATTATAGTTTCTCAAATCACTAATCATTACATCATCCTTAAAAATAACATCAAAACAAAACCTAGAACTTCAAAATGATTTGTTACCAAACAAATTCTTCACGACAAGCTAGAAATATGTCAAACTTTTTCATCTAATATTTTCATAAACTAAACTTGTCTTATATCAAACCCAATGTCAAAAAATAAAGCTCAAAATATAAATTGATGTATCTCAAAAGTCATTGTACTCTAAATAGCCAATAAGAAACTTAAACTCAAACACTGCATACTTGCTATATATTTTCCACTATATTTCTATCATAATCAAACATAAGATATTTCCATAAACTACACTTATGTAAATCTTTCTTCCAAAATACATATATGCATGCAACTTCAAACTTTTCAAATATAAACAAACAAAGCTCATTTTCATAAAAACCCTAATCACATGAAACTTTTGCTTCAAAATATTGAGACTCCCAATCATTCCAATATAAAATAAAACCCTTAAAACTCAAGTCTGAAGTGTAATTCTAGAAATAACTTCATTATTTTTAGAGTTCAAGCTATTATATTTCCATAACCTTACTATGTAGATTTATCCTTCAAAGACCATAAAATACATGAAACTATAGAAAACTATTACTAGAAAATGTATTTGCATGCTCGAATAAACTCATGAAACCACTTATTTATGACATGACAAACACAAACACTTTAAAATATCCATAAAACAAAAACACATAGAGTTTGTTCCTTCAAAACCCAAAGTTTCAATGAAGCCTTTGAAACTTTAAACAATATGTTCAAAGCACAATAATAGTTTATATTACTCACAAAAAACCAAAACCGAATGAATATTCAACAAGAAAAACATTATATTCTCAAATCTCATGCTCAAACTAGTAAAGCCACCTATTCTTATCTCATCTCATGTCAAGAACATGTCCAAAAACTAAAGCCATTTTTTTTATCAATATCTATGTAAAGAAATGATTTATTCAACCACTAACCATTCTTTTAACTTCATGTATAGACATATTTAATGAAATTTATCACATGCATACTAGAATCCATCTCTTTCCATGCAACTAGAAAAAATATTTGAAACAACTCAAAAACATTCCTTAAACTTATTTGTCTTACTCATGACATACCTGGATACGTAGTCCTTCTATATTTTTACTTAAAATCTCTATTTGCAACTCAAAAATCCAAATTGATAGATTATCATTTCCATGAGAAAGCTTCAAGAAATGAGAAAAACCAAGAAAATAAAATTATTTATAATCAAAAGCTTTTAAATTAACTACCTTGCTAATGTGCAAACTTTAGATTAGTTAATCCAATCAAGGAAATTACTTAACATTCTACCAACCAATTTAGTGATGCCATTAGACTTAGTGACTACTAAATCCTTTACTAAAACTTTAACTAATCTCTATTAATTAAGGCATGTATGCCTTGTTTTGAAGCCTTAAACCACCAAAAATCTTACTATGATCTTAAAACCTCTTTGAATATGATTCATATTAACTCAGCTTACCAACTCATCATGTTATGAAATCATCAAATGGACTGCCAGCTTGACTTGGTGTCACACCATTCATTTAGCACAAAACTACCAACTCAATTTCCAACTCACCATCTACAAGTCTCAAAATAAGATCAAATTAAATCCTTGATAACCAACCAAACATCCTATGTCATGCAAATTTTATGATTTGAAACAATTTCATCTAATTACCCTCAAAATCACTAATATTTTATGCCCTTCAAAACCATATGCCTCAATACATGAACTTAGATTATTAATATTTGAAAACAATAAGCCATGAGACCATTAGGCTCTTCAAAAAATCTAGTCATATTACTTTAGAACTTAGGCTAGATAATGTTTGAATTAGGAACCTTAGTCAAATAAAGGACTTAGGATTAACCACTTATAACCTTTAGGATTCTTTGATAACCTTAGCAAACAATTTATCCCAGAATCAAACTACCTTTAATCATGTCAACATTTCAAAAATGTTAACCATATTTTCAACTAATCATTATATGAAATAGGTTTATCCATATAAGGTTCATAGTTGAATTTTCAAATGAACTTCATGATAAATCAAATAAGACATTTGATTTCATAAACCATAACATGCATTACTTACTCAAACTATAATAATGATGACAATTTTGCTTATATACTTGTAATTAAGAAAATGAATTAACACTAAAACCATTATTGTCAGTCAATATATCCGTCCATCTGAATCAAATCAAGTTGCATATATATGTGAAAATATGAAACTGATTACCACAAATAACTCAAGCTATCAAATTTAAAAACTTAATTCAAAAATTGTTATGATAAATCCATAATCAACTGAAGATCAATGTAAATATCTGAATACATTATGATAATCATATAATGATTCTAATTTTGATAAACCATATAAAGTGTCTCTATTTCAAACTAAAAATATTGTATTATAATCTGATCATGAATCAATTAAAAAACAAAATGACCGATCACAAAATTCACAGTGATAAATACATATACATATTTTATTCATTCAATCACTTATGCTTTTCAAAACTACTCAAAATATAAATATAAATTCATAAATCAATCATAATAAACTTATAAAATTAAAAATATGTATCTAAATATACTACTAATTGACTAGGTCCCAGACACAATTTCTAAGTTTATGATTTAGTCATCTCTATGGCAGAAAAATATTAGTTTTGGAAAATTGAGGGAGGTGTGAATAATAGACATAACACTAAATACTTTACTAATCAATTTTAAATAATGAATTTGAGTAGCAATAAAATTGCCTTTTGATAAAAACATATTCTTGAGAGTGTGATGCAGATAAATCATTTTTCAAGTAGCTATGCGTGAACCCATTTAATAATGAATTTTAATAAGGAATGAAATGCTCATCTAGCATGCCATGAAGAAAGGGAATGATATAGTAGGGAAGTTCAATTTGGATAAATAAACTAATACAAATACCTTAAGTACAATATCTTAAAATTTAGTACTATTTCAACAACTAATTATAACTCATTATATATTATTTATGTATAAAAAAAACTGAATTTGTAAAGAGTAATATCTATAAATAATTGATACTTATACAAGAATTATAACATCCTCACATTCTTCTTTCATAATGTGAAACTCATACATTTATAATACTTCATTGGTCCTTTCAAAATTAAAAGCAAACAACATAAAACAAAAAAACAAAGCAAAATAAGAAACAACAGAAAAGGATAATAAAGAAAAGAATTAAAACATAAAGAAAAACAAGAAAACAAAGAAATAAACAAATCTAAAAAGGATTCAATCATGAAATAATTTTAAATGATGGTTGTTAACTGAGTAAAGTAACCAATTTTCTTTAAGATATTTTAAATGAAAAGCATTATTTCTAAGTATTGTAGCCATTCTATAAGGACTAAGCCATAATGAATCAAATTTGTGATGTTTAATAGGATCTTCATAAGCTTTGTCTCAATATAAAACTATATTACCAACTTTAAACTTTTTATTAAATAATTTTTTATCAAAAAACTTTTTCAATTTTTATTTAGCCCTTTTTAATTTTTATAATGTTATTGTTTTAGATTCATCAAGAGCTATTAGATCATGTTATCTTTGTTTAATCAAATTTGTATCTTCAAAAACATATTGTAAAATAGTTCTAACTAAATAAATCTAAAATTCTATTGGTAAGGTGGCCTTAAATTCATATGCTAACATGAAAGGTGAATAATTAGTTGCTACTTTAACAATATTTCTTTTAGTCCATAAAGCTTCAAAAATTTTAAGATGTCAATTCTTTTTATTTTTACAAACTAGTTTCTTCATGATTATAATCAGTTTTTTTATTCATTGACTCAACTTGACCATTCCCTTGAGGATAATATTTAGATGAATGACTAGATATAATGGATTACTTTTTAAAAAATTCTACAAATTCATTTGGAATAAACTGAGGTCAATTATAAAAAATAATTTCAAAAAGAACTCCAAACCTAGAGAAAATTTGTTTAAAAAAAATGAGATTACTTCACCTGTTATAGAAATTTTAAGTGCTTTGGCCTCTTGTCACTTAGTGAAATAATCAGTAGCTATTAATATATACCTAAGACTAGTAGATGAAGGTGGGTGTATATATAAAATAAAGTTAATGCTCCATTTTGTAAATAGTTTTTTATGAATAACATTATTTAAAGATATTGTAGACAATTTATCTTTACCAACAAATAATTGACATGACATACAAGAATGAACTAACTTATAAGCATCTTGAAATAGAGTAAGCCAATAATAACTTACTCTTAAAATATTATTAGTGGTTTTTGTTGCATAATATCCACCATAATTTTCTTCATGAAAGCCTCTAATAATCTTTTGAGTTTGATCATGCGTAATACATCTTAATAAAACTCTATCTCTATTTCGATAAAACAAAAAAAACTCCAATAAACAAAAATTTAAATATTTTAATCATAAGGAACATCTTTGCTTCTTATCAAAATTATTAAGACAAACTTGATTTTAAAAATAAAAGACTAATTCATGATACTAGTCATCTTTAGCCAGTAAACAATCCCATTCATTCATCTCAAGACCAAATTTATATTTTTTAGAAAAATAAAAAAAAATCATGGTCTTTAAGTGAAGCTTTGCATTTAACTTATCATCAATTGATAAGCCCAAAACATTAATAATTGAAGAATCATTTTCAACTAAATGTTTTGCCAAGTCATTACCTTTAATTATTTTAGAAGTTTCGAATTCAAAATCAAACTTTTGAATATGTAAAATACACTTAGCAAGACTTCCTTGAGTGGTTGGTTGTTTAAAAGATAAGATAAAACATGCACATTATATCACATAAAAACTTTATTTTCTATCAACAAATAATGAAATTTAATCAAAGAATAAACCAATGAAAAAATAAATTTCTCAATAAGATGGTACCTAGTTTCAACATCCTTTAAAACTTGACTCATATAACTGATTGGTTTTTCATCATTATTTTCAAATTCTTGAGTGATGATAGTTCTAATTGCTTTTTCAATAGCATTAACATAAATAATGAATGCTTTCTTCAAATTTGGTTTAGCAAGTACTGAAAACTTCATAATGAAAATTTTAACATTATTAAATAATAAATCAACACTTTCATTTCAAGTATAAATTTTATCTTTTTTGAATAATAATTGCAAAAGATTAGACTTATCAACAAAATCTGATATGAATTTCTTAACAAAATTTATTTTACCAAAGAAAGACCTTAAACTAGATTGATTTTTGGGAGGAGGTAACTCTTTAATAACTTTAATGCAATCATGATCTATAGAAATGCCATATTTAAAAATAATACGTCTTAATAACCTACCTTTGGTGACATCAAAAATCGATTTCTTTAGATTAAAAGAAATACCATACTTCTTACATCTTGTAAAAATATCATGGAGATGATCTGAATATTTTTTCCATATTTTTGAATGAACGATGAGATCATATAAATAAACTTGAATAACAATGTTAATCAAATCATCAAAAACAACATTCATATCTTTTTGAAAAGTAGTTCATGTATTTATTAATCTAAAAGGTATTCTGTTATAAGTAAAAGTCCTCTATGAGTAATAAAAGTAGTCTTATGTCTATCTTTAAGATTTACAAAAAATTGATTATAACTTGAAAATACATCTAATAATGACATCATTTATGATCTTATAATTTTTTACAAAATCTAGTCTATGCTTGGTAGAGGAAAATTATCCTTAACACTAGCTATATTCAAATCTCTAAAATCAACACATAATCTAATATCATCATTTTTCTTCCTAACCAACACTAAATTAATTACCCATTCAAAATATTTTATAGGAAAAATGACACTAATATCAATAATTTTATCTAGCTCTTTATTAATGGTGTCATCTACAAAGGGCTAAATTTTCATATTTTATATCTTACAAGTTTAATACCAGGTTTTATAGGTATGTCATGTTTAATAATTTTGATATTATAACTTTTAAAATCTTTATATTATCAGGGAAACATATCAATAAATTTCTTAAATAATTTAATAAATTTAACCTTCTCACTTGCGGTAACTTGAATTTCTAAATAGACATATTTTAGATCCTCTAGTATACCTAAATTGATAGGAATAGTTTCACTTATGATTCTTTTAGAAGGTTCTTCTATTTTAGAGATTTTGAACTAATCATTAGGTGTAAACATAGATTCAAAACTTATTAAACCAACAGGTAATTTGTTAGTACTTAATTACAAATAATATCTATAATTTATTACATAATCATCACGATCAAAATAATTATCCTTAATAAAGAAATCTATGTGTTCATCACAACTAAAAATAGGAAAACTATCATTCAAATCAAAAATTTTAGGTTGAAAAATTTTAGCATAAAAGAAGTTTGTTATTGGTTCACTTTCACTTAGATTTGTGTTAGATGCAAAAAAAACAAGCTTATCATCTCTAATATTATATTCTCTAAGAATATGAGTGATATTGAAGGCCTCAAAATATTCAAGTAAAGACTAAACTTTTTACGAATAATGACGTCAACAAGTTTGATTAGTTTTATAATTTTTTCAAATTTTTCTAACTAATTCATAATCTCCAAAGACTTTTAAATATTTATTGTTAAGTTCAATAGCTTTTTCCAAATCTAAACATAATACTTTAAATTCTACAATATTATTATTGTTCTCAAAAGATAATTTGAAGCATAAAGAAAAATTTTACTAATATGAGAGACCAAACAAATTCCAACACCACTACTTTGTTGAGAACAAGCCCCATCAAAGTAGAATGTCCATAAAATATTTTTTAAAATAGTTTTTCATATTGATTTTATGGTTCATCTAAATTCAACAACTCATAAGTTCTAATTCTTATCTCAACATAAGCAATAGTAGAAGAAGTGGATGACTCTGCAGGTGTACTAGACCAATCTTCTTTTTAAATGAAAACAATCTCTTTACTAACGGGAACCCATGTAATATCTTTTCCAACAAAAGCACTAATTAATTTTGACCAGTCCTTTTTTAACAACATAATGTAATTACTAGGAATGTCTAAATCTTGGACATTAGTCATGCATCTAATTCTTTCATCTTGAGAAATCTTGATGACTATGTCATGAAACTTACCACAACTTTTAGTTTGTCTAGAATCAAATCCAGTAAGTTTCTTATTTTTAGTTTCATAAGATATATCTAATTGATGTGCATTATATTCTTCGAAGCACCTATATCTAAGATATAATTATGGATTACCTTATTAAAAATTTTAACCATAACATAAAAAGGGGGTATATAGTCTGCAAGAGGATCATAACTTTGAGAAAAAATAGTTGATTGTTCATTACTCTTCTTATAAGCCTACATCAATTTTAAGATTCTTAACAACTTCATTAATTTTATCAAGTTGTCCTAGAAGATTGGTTATTTGTAATAATGAGAATCTAGCTTTAATTGTTGATAAATCATCAGTTATATCATAAGCTTTAGAATCAGATTATTGAAAATTCCTAAGCTTATAATGTTGATATTGACTATTATTATAACTAGTTGATAAAGGAATATTTTGAGAAGAATTTTTAACTGAATTACTTGAAGCTATGTTATAAACTATTTTACCTTTATCATTAGAAGAAGAATAGTTATTTTCTATTTTATTATTTTGAGAAGAGTTATAATCTTTATTTCTAGTATTAACAACATAAACACCTTCATTTTTTGATGGGTCATCAAGAGCACACATGTTTATGTTGTCTACTAGATCTTCAGATATAGGATCCTTACTTTGAATTTTTTTAAACTTGTGAACAATAACATATGAATCTGGATCATGATCTAATTTACACATATTACAGTAATAAGCAATTTCTAATTTTTAACTTTTAGTATTGTTTTTATTAGATGAAGAAGTTTTATCATTCAACTACCTTTTAACAACGACCAATTCATTTCTTAGAGTTGGAATGGATTTTAATTTTTTTGAATTATCTGAATTTAGACTTGTATAAGATCTATCTTTAAATCTAATACGTTTAAGTTTCTTCTCATATTCAATGTAAAATTTTAAAGGTTCATCATATTTTATAATATCTCTATCCTCTAAGGTCATTTTATATTTTAGGGGTAAAGTACTATAAAAATAAAGTCTAGATAACTTCTTAAAAGGTTTAAGATCATGAGGGATCTTTTGACACAACTTAATGAATCTGATAATGAAATGATAAATGGTCCCAACTGTATCAAGATAAAAATTTACAAGGTCATTGATGAGGTTGAAGTCTTCTTTAACTTTTACAAAAGATAATTCTAGCCATTCTTCAATATTTTTCCATTTGCTGATTACTTTGGAAGGTAAACTAATAAATGCTTGGTAAGCTTTCTCTTCAAATATTTGATCAAAAACTCTTAAACAAATCTTTTCACTTGTTATATCAAGAGTAGAGAAAACTAATCTAAATGCTTCTAAATGATCTTCTCAAGATTATTTAGAAGCCCCAAATTTTTTTGGTATATTTAATCCTTTAAGAGAAGGTAACTTACCAGGATGATTTTCAACATTAATTAGATTTACAGAAATCCATGGAGTTAAATCTATCTATTATTCTTCTTTAGATTCAACTTCATTTTCACCTTAAGTGAGATCATTCTGATCTCTATTGTCTTATAGTCCATGAATCAACTTTTCCACCCTCACTTCTACTTGATCTTCCATTAAAAAATTTAGTAATCACTTCTACCTGAATAGATTGATTATCTTGAACCTGATTAACTTGATTTAATTGCATATTTATATCAATAGATTCAGAGGACATAACCAAATCATAAAAAAAAGAATTAGAAAGGAAACAAGTTTTAGGTCTAGGATTAGAGCTAAAACTCTTGATCTATTCTCTTGAATTCATCTATTTATATTTTAATTTTTTTTTTGAGTTTCATGATTAAGATTAGATTACCAATCTATCTTAAATTCTATGATTTCTTCTTCGTTTATGACTTGAATAACATGTTGATGATTATGAAAATGATTATACCATGCATAACATATTAGATTAAAGGCAACATCAATTTGATCATCAATAATATTAATTCTAGCTTTATTAATAAGGGACTATCTTTCAGTACCATGAGCAAGAAGAAAATACAACTCTAAATAAATAAAATTTTTGAATGAAGGTTCCCTAGTGGAGTTGCCAAATTTATTGACGATGAAAATTGTATCAACTAATCAAACCTTTCACCTATTTTGAAGGTTAATTTAGAATCATATCAGTCTAATAGTAAGGTTCTAAAGGTTTAATTATGATCCTAAAGATGTGATGAGTTTTTTAAATATTCTAGGAAATAATGAATAAGCTATCAAATATAACATATTTTATTATAATTTTAGAAATCCACTTCATCAAATAATAAATCAGTCTAGATATGAATATGTAATCTATCCTATTCAATAGATAAAACTTATGAATAAGATAATATCTTAAAGGAAATAAATCTGATTCAATAATATGGTATATTTTAAAGTAATTCTTGTTTCTATTGAAATATCTTCCAAGTAGCCTTGAGATTATAAACCAGAAATATGAAGTAAAATAGATTTGAGATAAATCAAGATAATTTTTTTTATATCAAGTAAGAAATCAAACAAAATTCAACACATCAAAACACAATAAATAACAATCAACAAACTAAAGGAAAAAACAAACTATTTAAAGAAACAAAGTATTACACTAAACATAAACAAATTAGTCTAACCTTAACAAAGCTAAATGAACTAAACAATCAAACCTAAAACTAAATTTAAAATATAATTAACCTAATAATGTAACTAAGTCTAATAAATTAAACTAATCTAAAACTAAACTATAAAAGAAAAAATAATCAAAGAAACTAAACAATCTAATTTTAAGAAAACAAACAATGAGATTAATCTAAGAAAATAACTTAAAACAAAAATAAACAATAAACTAAAATGAATTAAAAGATAAAAGATATTAAAGTTATAGGAAATAAAAAGGAAAATAGATTAATTAAATATCAATCTAAAATAAATTAAACCATATTAAAGCCAAAGTCCATATAAATTACAATATAAATAAAACATGTGAGTCTCGAAGAAAGTCGTATTAGCAAAATAGATTGATTTTATTTGAGAAACCAACATCTTTTTTACAAAATATCTTGAAAGATAACTTCTACAATCAAATAAATCAATGAAATGTTACAAATAATAAAGTTTTCATCATTATTCAGGTTGACTACTTGGATTCTATACATAGGATTGCAAGTAGCAATTATCAAAAGATGTTAAACTTGACACACTTTAGATAATCTATTATAAATGATAATATAAAAACTAGATATAGCTACATTACATAAGCAATTTACTCAACTGTCAGAGAAAGTATCATTGGGTCTAACTACAAATTAATGGTATCTTAGAGAAGTTGCATATAAAATAAAAAGATAAATGATTGAATTCATAATGTATAAGTCCTCAATACATGTGTTGTTCCTCCTTTTCAAAATAAATAATTGATCTCATTTTATGCTTAAAATTTGGTTAAAAAAGAAATTATAACTAAATTTAATTAGTTAATAATTGAACTTATTAATTGACTTTATAAAAGTTAATTAATATAAATAGTTATTAGTTAAGGTTTAAATAAGACTTAAAGTCTCAATGGATCAAATATTTGAATATAGATTGGACACTTCTTAACGGGTGGGGACCCTAATCAATTAATAATAAAATAAAATAACATATATCAATAAATAAAAAGATAAATCAAGTTTAATAAATTTTTTATTTATATTAATACCATAGTGCATATTTCTAAAAATTACTTAGGCATATATATATCAGAAATTAAAATCTACTCTACTTTCAAAACACCATCACTAAAATATCTAAATCTAAAAATCAAAGTATCAAATTTAAAAGTACAAATTTCGTACAACTTAAATCCCATCATAATTTTTTTATTTTTAATCCTACTGACATATAAAAGTCATCAAAATCTGACAAAACCTCAATAATCAACTTCCTTTGCTCATCCACACATTCATTATATTCCATATTAGTTGTTAGAAACTAAACTAGCTTAGTCCCAATATAACTTTTATTATCATCAATCTCTAGTTTAATCTTCAGAACTCTGAGCTCAACTGGAGTGTTTGTGTCAATTTGGTTGTGACCATTTATTTAAAGTAGTTGGATGAATTTCAAGACTTCATTTATTGCAAGCTAAAATAAGCTACTTCAAACTTAATTTTCTACATCATAAAATAAGATCTCTTTGAGATGATGAGGGATCATTAGAAACTAAAGGTAAGACAAGGTTAACAATTTTTTTGGCATGGACAACTTTAATATCAAGCTGAGTGGCTTCATTAACCTATTATGGCTCACTAATAAGCTAGATTTTTTCTAGAGTAGGTGACTGAACATGAAAGTGATGTGGATTATTCTACAAGTGGTGAGAGGAACTACTATGGGAATGGGTCCTAACACCAAATCTTCAACCATGAAACCCTTTATTATCTCTAGGGTTAGTAGGATTGAAAGAAAAATTAATCAAAAAATTGGGGTCTATTGCATCAAAGTAAATTGACATCCTAACACTCCTACTGACATACCTAGGGCCAAATCTCCTAGACCTAAAACCTCCTCTTAAGAAATGTCTATTTAGGTTTTGCTAATTCATATTGTCTAAATTCTGACCCCAACCTCTATTATCATTACTTCTACTTGATCTATGTTGATCCCAACCCAACATCTTATCCATTTGAAATATATAAATAAAATGATTATCATGATTGAAAAATTAACATGTATTCATTCAATATGAAACTAAACTTACTCTATATCAGTGAAATAGTCTCTACATTATCTATTTACTACAAAAAACTGAATTTATTCCAAATTTTTTAAATATCAATGCAATATTTAATTTTGATTACCTAAAAAACCAATTAAAAATGAAATTATATACTCATAATCTTATTTTTGCAATATTCTATCATATCCTCATGATATTCTGTTCACTGCATGAATATTATCTGAACCAATTCAAATAATTTGAAAGCAAGACTTCCACATGTTTTATTCTTAACAAGTATTTCTTAACTAAAAACCACATATCCTTCTATGTGTTGACCAATAAACTAAAATATCAAAAACTTTCATCAAAATAAAACTTGAAAAATAATATATCCTTCACTATCATAATTTCAAACTAAAAACCAACTTATATGACACATGAGAATATCAACATCATGTTGTCCTCGAAAAAATTCAATATGAAACCCTTTAAATACATCTTACTTGAACTCTCTAATCATTGCTTCTACTGTCCAAACATTATCTTATACATATATACTATGTATAATTTTTGCACGCACTCTTAAAGAAATTTCAAAAGGAACCATTCAAGTAAAAAAAATTGATGCAACTAAATTATTTTCAATTCATTATGTCTAAACTCAAATAACTTATTATAGTTTCTAAAATCACTAATCATTTCATCATCTTTAAATATAATATTAAAATAAAACCCATAACTTCAGAATGATTTGTTACCAAATAAATTGTTCATGATAGATCAAAAATACATCAAGATTTTTCATATAATATTTCCTTAAATTGAACTTGTATTATATCAAACCTAATATTAACAAATAAATCTTGAAATATAAACTGATGTATCTTAAAAGTCACTATATTCCAAAAAACCAACAATAAACTTAAACTCAAACACTATGTACTAACTATATATTTTTCACTATATTTCTATCATAATCAAACATAAGATATTTTCATGAACTAAACTTCTATAAAGCTTTCTTCCAAAATCCATATATGCATGCAACTTCAAACTTTAAAATATAAACAGACATAGTTCATTTTCACAGTAATCACATGAAACTTCTAGTTCAAAATACTGAGACTCCCAATCATTCTAATATAAAACAAAACCCTTGAAACTCAAATTTTAAGTGTAATTTTATAAATAACTTCAATATTTTTAGAGTTCAGCCTACTATATTTCCATAACCTTACCATGCAGATTTATCCTTCGAAGACCATGAATACATGAAACTATAGAAAACTATTTGAATAAATTCATAATCCACTTCTTTATATCATGACAAACATAAACACTTCAAAATATTCATGAAACAAAAACACATAGAGTTTGTCCCTACAAAACCCAAAGTTTCAACGAGGCCTTTGAAATTGTAAATGACATGTTCAAAGTACCATAACAGTCTATATTACTAATAGAAAGCCAAGACTAAAAGAATTTTCAATAAAAAAACCTCATATTCTTGAATCTCATGCTCAAACTAGTAAAGCCACCTATTCTTATGTCATATTCCATCAAGAATATGTCCAAAAACTAAAGCCATTTCTTATCAATATCTATATAAAGAAACAATATATTCAACCACTAACTATTCATTCAACTTCATGCACATACATATTTAGCAAAATTTATCACATGCAAACTAGAATCCATCTTTCTATACAACCATAAAAATTATTCAAAGCAACTTAAAAACATTCCTTAAACATGCACAATCCTTTTATCTTTCTACTTGAAATCTCTATCTGTAACTCAAAAATCCAAATTGACAAAGTATCACTTCCATGAGAAAGCTTCAAAAAATGACCAAAACTAAGAAAACAAATCTATTTGTAATCAAAAGCTTGTGAATGAACTACATTATTGATGTGCAAACTTTATATTGGTTAACCCAATCAAGGAAATTACCTAACATTCTACTAAACAATTTAGTGATGCCGTCAGACTTAGTGACTACTAAATCCTTTACTAAAAATTTAACTAATCTCCATTAATCGAGGCATGTACACCTTGCATTTAAGTCTTAAACCACCAAAAATCTTACCTTGATCTCAAAGCCTCTTCGAATATGCTTCATATTAACTCACCTTGACAACTCAGTGTGCCATGAAATCATCAAATGGATTGCCAACTTGACTTACCATCACAACATTCATATCACAAAACTATCAACTCAACTGCCAACTCACTATTTACAAGTCTTGAAGTAAGACCAAATTAAACCTTTGATAACCAACCAAACATCCTATGTCATGCAAAGTTCATGATTTAAAATAGTTTCATCCAATTACCCTCAAAATCACCAATATTTTATGCCCTTAAAAACTATATACCTCAAGACATGAACTTAGATTATTAAAATTTGAAGAAAATAAGCCATGAGACCATTAGGCTCTTCAAAAAATCTAGTCATTAATTTAGAACTTAGGCTATATAATATTTGAATTAGGAACCTTAGCCAAATAAAGGACTTAGGATTAACCACTTAGAACCTTTCAGATTATTTGATAACCTTAAGAAAAAAATTATCCTACAATCAAACCAAATTTAATCATGTCAACATTTCAAAAATGTTAACCATATTTACAATTTATCATTGTATGAAATAGATTTGTCCATATAAGGTTCATAGTTGAATTTTCAAATGAAGTTCATGATAGGTCAAATGAGATATTTGATTTGATAAACCATAACATGCATTAATTACTCAAAATGTAGCAGTGATGATAATTCTTCTTATATACTTGTAATTAAGAAAATGAATTAACACTAAAACTGTTATTTTCAATCAATATATCCTTCCATCTGAATCAAACCAAGTTGCATATTGCTATGAAAATATGAAATTGATTACCATAAACTACTCAAGCTATCAAACTTGAAAACTTGATCCAATTTTTTTATGATAAATCCATACTTAGATGAAGATAAATGTAGATATCTGAATACATTATTAAAATCATATAATGCTTCCAATTTTGATAAATCATATAAAGTTTCTCTATTTCAAACTAAAAATGTTGTATTATAATATGATCATGAATCAATTGAAAAACAAAATGACTAATCACAAACATTCATAGTGATAAATACATATGCATATTTTATTTATACATCCATTTATGATTTTTGAAACCACTCAAAATATAAATATGAATTCATAAACTAGTAATCATCAACTTATGAAATTGAAAATATGCATCTAAATATACTACTAATTGACTAGGTCTCTGACATAATTTTAAATTTTATGACTGAGTCATCTCTATGGAAGAAAAATATTATTTTTAAAAAATTGAGGGGGGTGTGAAAAATATGAATAACACCACTGTGGATGAGAACTCATTTAATAACTATGTTGCTGATTTGAGATTGAATAAAAAGTGGCAAGTTTTGATCAATGATTGATTATGAAGGGAAATCCTCATTGGAAAAATATATCGCATCCTCCACATCTTTAAAAGTATTAATGATCAATTCAAAATAGGATGGCTTGATATAATGAGGCACAAATGTGTGATTAAGCATTTGAAACAAGACATTTTTTTATTTTATTGCTTTTTGAGGTAATTCCAAGATATATAATTTAGCTAGTGTATTCCTCAACTGATCCGTAATATCAAATTCTCTTTGCTAATCTCTAGTGTTGTTATAGTGTGTCAAGGATAAGGAGGGATAGTAGGGTTATGCTTCTCCTATATAAGCTGAGGAGGCACCCTAGTCTACCTAGTGATAACTTGAACCATAGGATCTACTATTTGCCTAAGGTGAGTAGTAGAGGCATGATGTGAGTGTAGATAATCAAGTGGTCTAGGTAGAGGTGGAACAAAAGGAGTCCTCAAAGTCCTCTATCATTTAGTAGTAATTGGAGGTAGCTCAAAGTGAGCCATATAGAAATGATCTATATAAAAATGGGGATCACATGATGGATGACCTATACCTGAAACAAACTTAGCTTGAACTAAATCTATGATATGAGTAACACACATGTGTACCTTTATACAAATATTTTGTAATAAACATGCTAAAAAAAGTACCAAGCTTTGTACCATGAAGTGAAAGATGGATTCTATCATGATAATCATGGTAACAAGCTATAAAATAAGACTTAGTAACTGTAATAAACGTGAACCTTAGGGTTGTCTAGCGTTAGGGTTTTTGAATCTAGGGTTTTTTTGCACCAATTTAAACTATATATAAAATAAATTGAAACCCTAATGTAAAATTGATTTTAATTAGCTAGGTTATCTAAAAAAATTAGAAAATCAAAAGTATGCAACCCTAAATTTTTTGCATTAAAATATGAATTAATATTATCTAGGGTTTGAAGCAATATTAAAAGTAAGATGGATTCACCAAATGATTTAACCTTTTAGAGTTTAACTATGTAAAACCTATGTTTAGATTAAAGGGCTAAGATGTCCAAATTAGTTAAATAATATGCAATAATTAAGTACTGATTTATTATAGATTTTCACCTCCTTTAAATTTATAAAAATAATAATAAATAGGCTTAAATGGAAACTTATCTAGAAACTAACTGTCATGGATGATTTGGGTTCTAAAAATTGGGGTTTGGATAGTTCTAAGTGTAGTTAATAAGATTTTGGTGTTCCTCTACTCACTAGACAATAACACCCAGTATGGATAGTGGCACTATGTTTGTGTAGTGTCCTTCTAGTGGTGGTAGTGTCCCCTTTATGGTACCATTCTTATTATTGGGGAGCACTTGAACCTATGTTTTTAGGTCCTATTCTTGTGTGAATAAAACTTGGAGCTCTATGTTATGCCTAAAAAACTTGAATTATTATACAAACCCTAATCCTCCTTGCAAAGATGACATAAGCAATAATTATGTGTTCATTAGTAGGATGAACTGTAAATTTTCAACACCTCACTGTGAAGAGGGTTGCCTACATACAAATACTCTGAAGAGGGATCAAGGCCAATGTAGTTCTCCCACCTAGTGCTTGATGCAAGTGCAAGTGAATGCTAGAATGAGAGTGGCCTTGGATGCATTGAATGTGATTGAGCTTTAAAATTTGGTTCTAGGGTTATTGTAGATGGTAGTATATAGAAGTAAGGCAAAAAAGGGATCAAACACCTTAATTTTGCTTAATTTATCTTTGGTTTGAATGTGCTTTTGCATCTATTTTCCATCTAATGAATAGAGGTCAATTAGACTTATATTTATAGAGTTTTATTGCTTTCGCAAATTATAAAATATGCTTAGGCTAACCTTAGGAGGGGCACACATTTGAAAAAATATTCTTTAGGAAGAGCTAGGGCCAAGGATAGTAGCTCATAGTTGGGGACACTAGTGCCATGTGGTTGTAGTGTCCTAAATGTGATGTTAATGTTCTTTTGATAGACTACTAGCAAGTTGGACTGAGATTTGAGATGATAATTTTGAGATTATGTTTTGACTAACTATGGGTGACTGTAATCTACATAATAACTAAAAAGGAATGTCTAAGGCTCTAAAATGAGTCTAGGGCTAAGTTAAGAATAGGTTAACTCAAGCGACCCTCTTAACATCTAATTACCACTTTTAAGTGATTACATATTGGTATGTAGGCAACTCTCTTCATAACGAGGTGTTGAGGATGTCCAACCTATCTTACTAATGAACACACAATTATTGTTCATGCCATACCTATAAGGAGGATCAAGGTTTTCACACTAAATTAGGTTTTCTAGGCATAACATAGAGTTCTATGGATTTTATACACAAAAGAATTGTTATGACATTAATCTACACTTTGGAGAGAGCTCTTCAGGCTCCCTTTGACTAAGCCATAATATTGGGATAACCCCAAGCTGTGGGTAACCTATGATGGGTTTGAACCTCTAAAAAAGGCTAACTTCCTCTTGATGGATCACATAAACTAATGCTACTACAGGGAAAAGGGTTAGAAAGGGTAAAAGGGCTCTTAATAAGGCTAAAAGGTGATACACAAAATAAAAATGGTAGACTCCCATAAGATTAAACCCATACTAGATCTACAGAAGATAATTCTAGCTCATACAACCTCACAAACTAGTTGATTGCATAAGCATTTCATGGACTAGGTTTAGGAAGAATACTAATCCAAACTTGCAATAGCTTGAAAACTCCCTATAGGAAGTCAAAAAGGAGGACAATGGACAAGGAAGATTCTCCTTCACATAATTCCATCATGCATAACTCACTCAACATAGATATAAGGAAAGAGATAGGTAAAGAAAGTCTTTTATTGCATCAAGAGGTAGTTATTAGAAATGCTTGATAGGGTTTAACCTAATCAAGATGAGCATATTTTGTAATATCTCAGAGAGTCATCTGCTATTCAAAATCAAAGAGTCCTTGTGGGAATCTGAGAGAGAGAAAGAACTTACAAATGGAAGAATGGGTGATATAGAGAAAGGGAGAAGAGAGAAGAGGGATTATACAAGAACAATCAATGAGATGCCACCTTTCAATGAATGATCCACTATAATTAATCCAATTTAGACTAACCCTTTATCTACAAGTTAACCTGCATTTGCTCCAATTAGTCTTCAAGTTCTTCTCATTGGCTGAGAAATGCACTAGAAGATAAGAGTCTATTTTGTAGGTGATGAGTCATGATCCTTTCAAAGAAGAAATATCCTTAAGATCTGAATAACATTGAATGCTCCAAATAATTCTCTAACCACCAAATCTTTTTACTTTGATCTTCCATGCCACCTTCCACTTGCTTTCACTAGTCATGAGAAGAGAATCCTCACATTTTTAAATCTAAAAAAGCCATGCTATGTCTACTTTAGGGGCCTGGATGTTCATTTTTATTGAAGCTAGAGCTTTGATAGATGAGACACTTTTTCATCAATCACATACCCCTCCCCTAATTTAATATTTGAGCATAGGTCTCACTATAGATTGAAAACCAATCCAATTTATTGGTTTTCCTATAGTCAATATATTGATGAAGATTTTTAAGTTACATATCCTCATTCCTAAAATATATTAGGTCTAAATAAACCTATTATACCTCTAAAACTTGTGAAATATAAGGAATTATTATATGTGATGTTGAAAACACAAGAAAACTGAGTCTACATACTCTGAATCCTCAAACAAAGGTTTTGATTGAGCTTCAATGGCATCCTTTGAAATATCTACCTTGGTTTGACCTAAGTTGAATTCAACCTCTATTTGAAGTCCTTGGCTTTCAACTTTTAACAATAGCCATCAATCTTGATCTGAGCTTTCTTAAATTATGCCATCTATCAGCTCTTCATTCATTATGAGGATCTTGCTATCAAATTTTTGACTCCTTGACCTCATGTACATCATAGATATACTTATATATGATGGAATGTGAACCATAAATCTTTTTCCAAATTATTGCAATTGAGACACTTGTCACCCACACATTTACTCTTAGGATCTGCTAACCTTTTGACCCATTACTTATCATTAGATCTACTTTGTATGATGGATTATACACCATCAAATTCCTTGGACCCACTGGCTTTGTGAGTCATCACACACTGTTATATCTTTGTTCAGGTACCTAAGATCTTGAAATTTGTCATCTACATGTTCATGCTAACTTTTTGACTTGATGCTCACTATTAATCTTTGACGTAAGATCAAATATACACTATTGGATCTTTGGGACCCACTAACATCATTGATCACTTGATCATTGTTGGATCTTGACTTGAGATCCTGTGATCTTCGCACTTATCAACAACACATTCATCCTTGAAATATTTGAATTCAAATGTTTATTTGCCACAACTTTAACTTGACATCCCCGTGTATGTCTCACTCTATAAGTTTAACTTTAAAGACCTTTCTCTTGAGATAGCAAGCTCATCAAGATAAAAAATATGCATAACATGATTTAGGCATGAAGGAATTTATGTCCATATGATATTTTGGGCTTGAGAGGCTTCCTGAACATACTTATAAAATGCACAAGTAAATTGGCTTGTTCATTTCCTTGTGATGTGTGATGATGGTCTAGTTATTCTAAACTTATGATTGAACTATTTATTGATCTTTCAAAGCTTTGATGAGTCTCTAAGTCCTATAAAAACTCATTCCATGATCCTAACTACATTGATAACCATAATAACTTGCTTCATCAAAATTTAACAAACTATACTTTAAGTTTACTTAAAGTGTTTCAAAAGCTTTGCAAGCTACATGTGATCTTTGGACCACTCATTCTATCTAGAACTCTATTCAACTCATCTATTTATGCTTAAGCTTTTTATGTGGCCAACTTTGGAAATATCTTTGGCAAATCATATGGAAGCATTCCTGCTATGCTTGATAACCCAGACTAGTTACCTTATCTAATCTATTGGGCATGGAGTCTCTCCTCTAGTTCAACATATTAATCTAAAGATAAAATTGGTTGCCAACCTCTAGATAACTCTTCTTGAAGAAACAAGGACAAAAAAAACAAAAAAAAACGAAGACAAGTGCATGTAGGTACTTTGAGAAAAGAAAAAAATAGGTAACCTACTAAATAAATATGTAAAAAGGCACTTAGAGAAAAGCATAAAACCTACCTACCCTAAACTAACAAGTGAAAATGGAACCTATACAAAACCATTATTTGGTTGTAGAAAATAGCTTCACTTTCTCACTAATATAATATGCTTTAGATGCTTAAGTGAAGACAACCAAACATGGAGAAGGAGTGGATATTTAACATAGTGGTGATATACTTCTCCAAGAATAAGAACAAAAACAAACAAACCTACCCAATTTGATTGATTAGACATATAAGCATCTTGGAGTGGATAGGCAAGTCGATCTATCTATTTTTGATGCTCAACTTTGTGCTCTAAATTAAGTACAACCTATGATGTCTCATCCTTGTTATCTTCTAATTGAGCTAGGTGCCTGATAAGACATCCTCTTGTTAATACAAATATTAAGTAATCAGATTTAACCTCACTCCTACACTTTATTTCTCCATCATTATGCTCTTTAGGCATAATTAAAACATAATCTCCTTAGAGAGGAACATAGCCTGCTTCCAATATCTCAAATAAGTCCTGCAACTTCCTTTCACTTTTTGGTGTATGCAAGCTAATCTTGAGTTGATTAGGATCTTCTCCTTGAAGCACATGCTTATATTAAATTATTTGTTCATCCTCAAGGTCCTTGTCCATTCTAAAAAGTGGTAGCTCATCAAAATGCATTACCTAAGCACTCAAGATGTCTTATTCATGAACCTCACTCAAGATTTCATCTTGTTCTTCAATGGAAAATGAAGGTTGATTTAACCATCTAAGGTTCAAAACATCACACCTATCTTGCTCAAGGTTTGATTCATGATATTCTTCTTCATCTATGTAGAATGGACCTTCAGTAGTCCATTCAAGGTTTAATTTATTTTCAACTTGAGGATTATCCTCATCAAGATCTAGTTCATTAGTGTCAAAGCCATGCCAAGAAGGTTGGTCCAAACTTGATTCTTCCCTTTATGAATAAAATGGGTTGCCTATCATGATATCCTCATCATAGACACTTACATTATCCTCTTCAGGTTCACTTGTGACTACAATCTCCTCCTTTATCCTTTGAAGAGGTTCTTCCTCCAAGAGGGAGATGGTGGGAGGGTGAAGAAGTTCACCTTGCTTGCAGGTTATGAGAGTATTAGGCTGATTTGATTAGCACCTCTTCCTTATGAAAACCTTTCTAAATTAACTTCTATGAGGGGAATGTGTAAGAAACAACTGAAACTTCTTGATTTTGACTCTCTTCCTTTTTCCTCATTTAGATCCAACTCTTTGATTTTGCTATCTTTATTCTCTTAAAATAGCTTCTATTGAAGGTGGTTAGGGCTTCATGAAGATAAGGAGCACAAGAGGGCTGGTATGAGTTACAAGAGGATTCTTGAGGAAGATAAGTGGAATCTTGGGTCTCAACAATAGGCTACTCCATAATAATTCCCTTCTTTCTTTTAAGGCTCTCTTAGATTGAATTCTAGGAAGGGAAGGTCTGAGGAACACATGAAAGGTCACTTGGGGAAGAATGGGTGGCATATATGAAATTTGATGGAGTTGTACCTACTATTCTTCAAGGCTTCTTAGCTTATACTTAATAATTTGAATGTAACCACTTACATCCATCATCTCACTTGAGAAGTTTTTCCAATTTACTCCCTCAATAGGTGCTTATTCTTCCTTCATCAGTGCTAATGCATTTCTCATGTCATGAATGATATGATTAAGGATATCTTGATCATATCCCTTTTGTGTATTAAGGTCCATCATGTACCTTTGATAACCTAAGAGCATTTGGTTCCAACTTGAAATGGATCAATTTGGGGAATAACTAAGGACATCTTGAGCCTAAGAAGGCTGATGCACTAAATATTGAGAACCACTTGGGGGGAAGCCATAAACATTTCTAATTTGATATTAAGGATGCTGAGGTAAAGAATAAACATATTGATCAAAAGAGTGATGATACATAAAAAATAATGATGACTAGGCACCTAGGCTACTTACAAACAAAAGCTTTGATTTGGAGTCACCATTGAAGTTTGAACACTTGCCTCAAAAGGTTGATTGAATGAAGAGAACACCAAAACTCTTCACCAGTGAACAACGTAGTAAGTCCCACCAGGCATGCCAAAAATTGTTATGAAATTAATCTACACCATTGAAGATATTTATTTAGGTTCCCTCTAACTAAGCCATAATATTGGGACAACCCCAGGTTGTGGGTAACTTATGATGGGGTTGAACCTCTGAAGAAGGCTATATTCCTCTTTATGGTTCACCTAGACTAATGCTACTATAGGTAAAAGGGTTAGAAAGGGGAAAATAGATCCTAATAAGGCTAAAGGTGATGCACCAAATAAAAATGGTAGACTCCCATAAGCTTAAACCCATACTAGATTTGTAGAAGACAATGCTAGCTCACACAACCTCACAAACCAACCAAATGCATAAGTATTTCATGGACTAGGTTTAGGTAGAACACTAAGCTAGACCTAAAATAGATTGAAAACACCATAAAGGAGGTCAGAAAGTAGGACAATGGATGAGGAAGATTCTCCTTCACACAATGCTATCATGCATAACTCACTCAATATAGATCCAAGGCAAGAGATAGGTAAAGAAAGTCTTTTATTACATTAAGAGGTAGTTCTTATAAATGCTTGATAGGGTTTAGCCTAATCAAGATGTGCATATTTTTCAATATCTTAGAGAGTCGCCTACTCTTCAAAATCATAGAGTCCTTATGGAAATTTGAGATAGATAGAGAGAGAGAGAGAGAGAGAGAGAGAGAGAGAGAGAGAGAGAGAGAGAGAGAGAGAGAGAGAGAGAGAGAGAGAGAGAGAGAGAGAGAGAGAGAGAGAGAGAGAGAGAGAGAGAGAGAGAGAGAGAGAATGGGTGATATAGAGAAAAAGGAGAAGAGAGAAGAAGGAACACATTATACAAGAATAATAAATGAGCTACCACCTTTCAATGAATGCTCCAATACACTTAATCTAATCCAAACTAACCCTTCATCAATAAGTTAACCTGCATTTACTCCACTTAGTCTTCAAGTTCTTCTCATTGGTTGAGAAATGCACTAGAAGATAAGAGTCTATTTTGTAGATGATGAGTCATGATCCTTTCAAGGAAAAAATATCCTTAAGATATGAACAACATTGAATGCTCCAACTACTTCTATAACTACTAGATCTCTTTGATTTGATCTTCCATGCCACCTTCCACTTGCTTTCACTATTCATGAGAAGAGAATCCTCATATTTTAAAATCTAACAGAGCCATGCTATGTCTGATTTAAGTAGCTAAATGTTTTTGTTTGTGAAAGCTATAGCTTTGATAGACAATACACTTTTTCATTAATCACATATCTATCCCTTAATTCAATATCTGAGCATAGGTCTCACTATAGATTGAAAACCACTCTAGTTTATTGGTTTTCCTATAGTCAATATATTGATAAAGCTCTATAGGTCATATATCCTTATTCCTCAAATATATTAGGTATAAACATACCTATTGTACCTTTAAAACTTGTGAAAGCCAATGAATTATTGTACTGACATTAGAAACACAAGAAAATAGAGTCTACATGCTTTGGATCCTCCAACAGAGGTCTTGATTGAGCTTTGATGGCATCCTTTGAAATATCTATCATAGTTTGAGCTAAGTTGAATTTGACCTCTATTTGAAGTCGCTGGATTTAAAATTTTAATAACAACCATTGATCTTGATTTGGGCATTTTCAAATTATGCCATCTATCAACTCTTCATTTATTCTTAGGATCCTGCTATGAGGTTTTTAACTCCTTAACCTCACGCACATCATAGATCTACTTTTATATGATGAAATACAAGCCATATATCTTTTGCTATATTAATGTGGTTAATACACTTTTTACCCATGCATTTACTCATAGAATCCATTGACCTTCTGACCCATCGCTTTCCATTAGATCTATTTTCATTGATGGATTGTGCACCATTGATCTGCTTGGACCCACTAGCTTTGTCAATCATCATGCACCATTAGATCTTCATTCAAGCACTTGGGATCTTGACACTTGTCATCCACACATTCATGCTAAATTTTTGACTTGATTCTCACTATTGATCTTTGATGCATGACCAAATATGCACCATTGGATCTTTGGGACCCACTAAGATTGTTGATCACCCACTCACTATTAGATCTTGATTTGAGTTCCTATTATCTTGACACTTGTTATCTACAAATTCATCCTTGGAACATTTAAATTCAAAAGGATATTTACCATAGATTTAACTTGACATCGCCATGCATCTCCTACTCTACAAGTTCAACTTTAAAGACCTATATCTTTAGATAACAAGCTCATCAAGATACATAATTTTTAAAGCATGATTTAAGCATGAATGACTTCATATGCATGTGATCTTTTGGGATTGAGAGGTTTCTTAAACATACTTATAAAATACACAAGCAAATTGGCCTATTCATTTCCTTGTGATGTGTGATGACAATTTGGTTCTTCTAGACTTGTGCTTAAATTATTGCTTGATATTTCAAAGCTTTGATGAGTCTCTGAGGCCTATGCAAACTTGTTCCATGATCTTGACTACATTGATCACCATGAGAACCTGCTTCCTTAAAATTTGACAAACTAAACTTTAAGTTTACTCAGAGTGTTTTAAAAGATTTACAAGCTACATGTGATCTTTGGATTACTCATTCCATCCAAAACTTTGTTCAACTCATCCATTCAAGAAAAAACTTTGTATGTGGGCCAAATTTGGCCAATAGGAATAGGACCTAAAAACACAAGCACAAGTGCTCCCAAAAATTAGGAACAATCCTACAAAGGGGATACTAGTACCACTTTGAGGACACTACAAAAAAATGGTGCTACTATCCAGGTGGGGTGTTACTATCTAGTGAGCAAAGAAATCTTAAGACCCTATAGTTGATAATCATACCTATTCAAAACTTAGTTTTTAGAACCCAAATTATCTGTGATAATCACTTTCTAGATAAGTCTCTATTTAAGTATATTTATTACTATTTTTAGAAAGTCAAATAAGCTCAAAATATGTAACAAATTAGTACTTAATTATTGCATATTATTTGACTAACTTAGACATCTCATCCCTTTAATTTAAACATATGATTTACATAGTTAAACCTTAAAAGGTTAAATCATAAGGGAAGAGCATACACCTACACTAATTTATTTAATATTTTAATCATCACTTGCATAATATTATTCATAACCATCATGATATTATTAACTATCATCATCATTATACAAATAAAAATAATCATGATCTTCATTCATATCTAACACATGATATTGGTAATTTATCCATTATTTATTATAATTATAAGGAATGCCTAAGAATTCATCAATCGAAGGAGGAAGAGATTCATTGTTAGATATTTTAAATTTTACAAAAATTAAAATAATAAAAAGAGGAAAAATTAAAATTAATGCTAACACATAGTCCAATATAAGAGAGAAATCAAAATTTAAGCTGAAGCCCTAGGAGAAACAATTTAAGAAGGAATTCTAGGGTTAAAAGCTAGGGTTTGGCTATGTTCAACTGTCATGACCCTAATTGACTTGTATTTAATTCATTTGTGCTAGTATAGTCTAGTTGTGAATTATTTGAGACATATTTCATTGATTTATTGTGAAGTTACAATTTGGTGATTTACATTGATATATTTTCATTATAATTACTGAGACAATTATGGATTACTTTTTCATTACATCATTTGATATTATTGCTTAATGTGTAATGATTAGTTATTTAGTTTTTTATTATTTAAATGTTGTTATTGCATTTATTATACTTAGATGTCCATATGTTACTGATAGTCTATTTATTGACTTTAGGGATAGGTACTTGAGCTAAGTTGAGTTTAAACTAGAGTAGCAAGGAAACATATAGAAATAAATGGATAAGTGAAACAATGAATTTAAATGTAAAGTTGAGCTTGTCAGTATTAATGATTTAATCATTATGTTTTTATTAGTTAACTATTGTATGTTATCATTTTATTATTGATTTGAGTCATTTTTTATGTTCATGTAAACATATTTTTATTTGATGTTACTGTTTGTGAGATGGTCTCATTAATTGTCATTATTTAAGTCTTACATATTTGAAGTCTATTGTCTTCTTATGATTTTATCATTTTTCATCATTTTGGTACTTGATTCTTTCATGGACTCCTTGCTTTTTGGCTTTGACATTCTAGTCAGTCACGCAACTAATTATGTTAACAATTATTTTGATCTTCATCACCTTTCTTCATTTCATGTTTATCTTAAGGCCATTATCTTAAGTTTCAAATCAGCCTTATTCAGTTATAGACTTATATTTATTTTATCTTAAAATGTGATTTGTTTTAAACTTGTGCACTATGGATTTTAATGTTATTTTTATGAGCTTGGCTTTGTTTGTTTGTTGGTATGTTGTTTAAGCCATTGTTTGGCTTGGGAGAATTTTTATAGGTTTATCAACCCACATGGGGGTGATGTTAATTATTTTTTTGTGTTTTGTTTGAAGCCAATGACATAGATGTCATGACATTGGCTTGAATTACCATATCAAGGAGGCTCAAGATGTTGCATTTGGTTTTTAGGTTTTATTACATTTATTATGGAACTTAGTCTTGGAGGACTTAAAACCTTGGGGAAACTCTGTCAAATTTTTTTGGCATGGTGGCCAAGGGGAATGTGAGGTAGTTTCACATGAAATTTTTTGGGGACTAGAACTACAGTTATATACATTAATCTTGATGGACATATAGGAGTTATGGAGAGTTATCTAGGGTTTGTTTTTGTATTTATTATTTGATTGGTTTTCTTGAATGAATATTGGATTTTGAGTGCTGGGTTTTTGGCATTGATCTTAGAGACTAGAAGAGAAGAAAAATTCTTCTATGGTTGAATTTTATCAACCAAGTAAGTGATGTATTTGAAATTCTATGTTGATTTCTAAAAATGTAGTTGAATGGCAAAATGTTTGGGATTTAGCTGAAGATATTTACATTAATTTGATACATTGTTTAATTTAGGGTAAAACCCTAACTAGGGCCATAGAGACTAGGTTTACTATTACATGTTTTTGCACATGATACCCTTGAATGGCTTGACCATGGATGGGTTATGATTTTAAAACATTTATTTTGTTGGTTATTACATTTATTTATGACTATATAGTAAATTCATATTTTTATTGTGAAGAACGAATTTTATTTAAATGGTGAACTTGTATTATTCTTAAGGCTTCCTTTGGGTTTAAATGACTATGTAAAGTCATTGCATCATGTTTTGGTTGAGGTCACCAAAGAACCATTTTAGGCTACAACTAGATTCAATGGATTATGCATTTATTTGTGTTGTATTTTGTAAATCCCGTAGTTAGGGTTTTTATTGATTGTGTATTTTTTGTTTAGTCAAAACCCTCAATCGAGTTGATTCTTGTATTATAAAATCCATTACAGCTTTATGAAGATTATTTTTTTGTTTACATGCTTCAAATTTTATATTTGTTGAGTTGTTGGTTATATTTTAGAAGCCATATGACTCAATTATGTAATATGTGAACCAAGGTTTTGATTTGGTTTATTATTTTGAAAACCCTACCCTTGTACAATTAGGGTTAAGAAATAAAGTTAAAAAAAGGAAAAATCTTGACAGTTATTTTGAACCATTGCCAAATATGGGGGCAAGGATCATAGGGAGTCCTTATATGGGTTCAAAATGATTGTAGGGTTTTTTTGGGAATAATATATTATTATTTTAATTTTATTTGTCTAAATTCTTTTTTTACTTATGTTGAATTAGTTGGTCATTATTAATTAAACCACATTTATGAAATCATATTGGAAGTAATTAAATTTATTCTGGAAAAGATAATTGGAATCATTATCTATTCATGATTATGTTGACTTATTTTGGGGTCATTGACCTATTGATTACTTTATTTATTTTTATTTCATAAATAATTACAATTGACCTTTCAGTTATTACTATGTTAGTAAAGTCAATTTTGGTCAATAATAGGACTTGTAAATTTATGTAAGTTTTAATTTATTAATTCTTTATTAGTTGGGTTTTTTATCTTCTTTTTACAAGTTTTATTTTAACTCGTAAACATTTATTAAATTAGTATGTGAAGATAACTACCATGAGGGTTAATAGATTTATGAGCCATATTATATTCTTAAATAGAATATGGCCCATAAATCAATAATATTGGAAAGAGAGCTACAGTTGTAATCAAGGACCAAATTAATGGATCTTGGTGGGTTGGTTTACATGTTTCATTTTCTTTATATTGGTTATTTTTTTGAATGTTATCAAGTTTGATTTGTTTCATAATTCTTTTTCCATCAGTTCTCTACTACCCTAATCCATATTCAATTGATGATTGGGGTGGTCTAGGGCCACTTATGGTTGAATCATTGGGCTTAGAGAGTTGGGATTAGCTTCATTGGATTTCATGCAATAATTGGATTCTTTTCTTCTTAATTCAAGTTATGATAGTTGGATGAAAATGAACTAAAGTTATTATGTAATTATTATAGCTAAATTTAATTTTGTTCATCATAGTTGTATTTATGCAAAGTGATGTAATATAGACATGAATATTTGATTCTTGATTTAATTCTAGTTGATCATTTAATTATTTGAATAATCTAGCTTTACTAATTTCAAATGAATTTGTAATTGTTCATAAATACTTTGATAGAGGAATATAATTATGAGTTATTTATCTTACACTAATCACTAAACACTTATTTGGAATAAGTAGTTGATAAGTTGCATTGAATTCTATAGCATCTTGAGTTATTATGTAACATTGTTTATAAGTTGACTCATGAATGGTCAATGCAATCATGTCTTTGACTATACTTATAAAGCATTGGTACATAATTGAGAAACTACTTAGTTATTTGAATATACAAATACTAGAGTTTAAACTCAAATGTAAATTATGTCTTGAATATGGCTTGATTCTTTCCTTACTAGAATATGAGGAAATGAGACATAATGTTAATATATTAAAGTTACTTCTATGATTGTTTATAATAATAAGTATGTATAACCTAAGTGACTATATTTATTGGATATGTTTACTTTTTATATCTATTATACAGTGGTAATTTGGGTGAATTTAAAAGTTATATTAAATGAACTTTTAAAATCTATATACATATTATGAATCCTATTTGTGACATGGATTAACTAAGAAAGTTTTGATACTTCATTAAAATTTTGATTATAACTATGTAGTTAGTTAAATAAAATCTTTGTAATTTAATTGGTAAATTAATGGATTGAATTCAGTTCAATACTTATGTGAAGAGTTATAACAACTTAATGAAATGTGTGATAAAGATTAAGTTGGAATAATTTATGAGGATATTTAATATGTTCTTATCTCCTAGAAGATAATCTTTTCATGTTAATTATTAAGCACTGATATGTGCCATATACTATATGGACAACTCCTAAATTAATTCATTATAATTACTTATCATTAAGACTAAGTTAATCTTATGTTGAAGGTAAATTGGAAATAATATCCTTCACTCATTGTTTTAAATAGAACATGGATATTCCTAGATAAGCATCTTGTGATTGGAGAATATATGATATATGTTTGGAATAGGTCATTGACAATTCTTATGCTTGGTTCTTATCCTTAAACTGATAAAAGAAGTTGCGAGCTTATATTTTTATAATAGAAATCTATCTTGATATAAAAAGATTAAGTGAGATTTAATATTCAAGTAAGCAATACAATAAATGCTTAGAATAAGATCATGGATTCAATAAAGGGGAATTAGAAATCTAACCTAAGTAATTATAGAATCCATAGGCAAGTTTGTCATGAATTTGTACCTTGATTATAAATGGTAAGTTGTTCCTAAACAAAAATTAAGCATGGTTGTTGAAACATCCCTCAAATCTTGCATACTTCTTGTAGTAGTTGTGTCAAACCTCGTATGTGGGTTTGCTTGTGTAATGAAAAGGTGTTCAAATGCTTTGCATTACTTTTGTAAATAGTATTTTTCTTTTGATTTATCTTTTTTGTTTGTGATTTCGTAAATCATACTTAAGAAAACTTAGTATGATGATTCTTATATTGAATTTGATCTTACTCTACCATTATTTTCTAAATTTTACTAAAACTACCCTTGAGGTACTGGCTATTTTATAGCTTGTACATGTACTTAGGTAAAGGCATAAACCAATAATGACTCTATTAAGAAGGCCACAACATAATACATGGATAGAGGGGAGTGGATAAGACCACATTAACCCACTTTCATCTGAAAATTGGGTGGTTAAAATACTTCTTAAAGAAGTCATTAATGGGTTATGTACTTAATCTAGTTCTTGTGTTGGCTTTAACACAATTATGGATCTCATTACATGTTTCCATGCTAAAATCTGAGTGAACTTTGTTCCATTATTTTATTTGGATTACGTGTTTAAAAAAAATTATGGTTATGACATCAACAAATAAAATGGGTTCACCAATATGTTTGATCAAATTTGTGATTAATATAATTTAATCTAATTATGAAAAACAACTAAGTAAAGTATATGAATAATCAAATAGGCATTTAAACACACATATAATTTAAAATGAATATATATGAGCAACTAGGGTTTTAATTAAAAATCACATGGAAGGATGAACAACTTACCTGTTTTTAGATAATATATATTTTAGGTAATTGTAATTAAATATATGGTTGGTTGTGATAATTTTAGATCTAGATATGTGACTGTTGTGCTTACCTAGGATAAAATTATAAATTGATCATATGTGTGGATCTACCTATATATATGCTTTATCATGTTATGAATGTGTGATCACATAATCTAGTTTATTTTTCACCTTCTCGTCTTAAAAAACCCTAACTAAATCCTTCACACAAATAAAATGGAGATAAAATGTAAAAGGAGAAAAATGGAGAAGTGGTAATGGTTAAGTCGGCCTTAAAACCTAATTAAACTAAACATTGCCTATATAGCCCCAAAATAGAGACCTCAGGTCAATGCAGTTCTCCCTCTAATGTGTGTGTGTGGGGCTAGATCATATATAGTGTAAATTTAAATGTTCTTTGCCTATTCCTTCCTTTAATCCAAGAATTTAGTCTATATATAATAGTATGAACTACAAATAAAATGTAGGTGTGTATTATGGTATTATTTATTATTCTAGTGCCAACATAAATAAGTACTGGATATAAAAGGCCTTAGGGAACCTTTTAAATAGAATACTTCCAATTTTAAATTTTGAAAACCCATTGGCACACAAAATATATAAAATAAAGGTAAAAAGGTCATATAAAAAGACCCAAAATAAACATTATTTGTATCTAAAATGTATACTAGATAATATTGCACCTTTTAGATAACCTATCAAAACAAGATAGTCTAAATAGGACGGTCATGTCTAAAAATAAGAAGATGATAGGATGAAAGATAAAAATGACCAAGTAAGTATATGACTTAGATAAGGAATGACATGGAATAATAAAACTTCAATAGATACAATAAAATCAATGTGAAAGCATAATAGAAGAGATACATGACTACAAATGACATGCACTAATGGGATCTTGATTCAACATTAGGAGCTTCTAAATACAAAAATTACAAAAGATATAATACTTGTGTTATCTTGACCAAGTTTGGGTTTATACAGATTTATTTTAAATTTATGTAAACTATTAAATTCCTAACACTAAAAAAAATAGCATTCAAATTTGGATGATATTCAACACAAAACAATTCAATTTCTCTAACCTTGGATTAAATCTGACATTGAAGAAATTATCTTGTCACCTTGAATAATTCTGACATAAAATACCTTGTGTGGAAATTTCATTTATTTCTAAAAATAAAAATCTTTAACTTTTCATTTTTTGCTTGTTTTATAAATTGTGTTTTGATAGTTTTCAAACTACTTAATGACTATTGTGAAGGGCTACCCGATATTATATTTATAAAAATCATGGTGTGAGGGGTTTACCCCAATACTCATATCCATCGTACAATATTAAATATTAATTTTAATTTCTATGTGCCTCATAGTATATCAAAAATTCTTAGGGTCACTTGTTTATACCAATAGAAAACCTTTTTTATCCATCTAATTTATGGTGCATCAGAGAGGAACATATCACTTAGGAAGTTAATTTCAATGTTCCCTCAAAACTAGGGTTAATGGAATACAATCATGGTTATACCTATGTATTTAGACTCTAAAACATTAGGCTGACACTAATCAATGAATGAAAAAGTATATTTGAAAGCCTATAAATTATTCAAAACTTGCTTAGATCACCATCATACCTCATAGTCATTATCATTACTTGATTCATATTTTAATGTATTCATAGTTACTAAAATTTATTAAATTATATTGTAACACTACTTGATTCATATTGTATGCATTGAAGTCTTAGTGCTAGATTAAGCAATCTTTCTATTTCATATATTCAACTTCATTTAGTCTCTTCTGTAATGGCAAACAATGATGTTTTTCTCAAACTAATAATGTTACTATTCAAATTCCTTGGGATCCTAAAAATGAGGTACACATTGAAAGTGATAATAAAAGTAATGAAAAGGAATATGATGAACACAATGATAATGAAATTCACATTAATCTAAATGAACTAAATGGAGTACATCAAGATCAAGTGCAAGAACTATCTAAATTTTGTTAAGGTCACCAAGAGAACCCACATAAGGTGAATAAGGTTATTAATATTATTCTGGCATAAGAAATTAAGCATCAAGATTAATTAGGCACATCTATACCACTATAGGCACTATTTATGAATTATATAGCACCTTAGTCTTGTACACCTAGAAAATATGTATCATGGATATACCTTCAACGTATAGACCATCTCGTTGTTGAAAGGATCACATACACTATATTTTTGTGTTTATGTTTTATCTCTTAGTCTAACCAATTTTATTTTGATGACTCAAACCTTATACTATGCTCATAATGTTATAAACTTGATTATCATCTATCTTTGTAAGTTCTAGATCTGTGCCTATTTTTTAACTACCTAGACACTTGCATCCCAGTCAGATGCCTATGCTGATACAAGTGTCATATCACAATGCAAGTGCCTAATACCCTAAAGTCATCTAATTTACAAATAAAATGTATACCTATAGTCAACCTAAGTGTTTTACTATGAAATATTCTCTAAAGGTATTGGTATATATACAAGATCAATCCTCATTCATTCACCACTTAGCATAGACTTAGCAAATTATTACCTACTCACAAGGAAACTTACCAAAGGCATTAAATTAAGCACTCAAGTGAGAAAAGCTTCCTTGTTTTATCCTATTTTCATATCAGTCATAAGGACATCACATCTATCATAAGTACATCACATCTATACGTATAAAGTACTAAAGGAGAATTCTATGAGCCATATTTATGAAGATATAAGCTAGGTCATTATTTTACTTTCTTATCACACATTGCATGATACACAAAATCCAACACATAGGGGATAACTACATAATTCTGATGCCCACTTTAGAGTATTAGATATGTAGGTGGTGCTCATTTATATAGGGGTATTTAGGACATATCAATGTTGTGTGGCCATTAACCCATTTTTCCCATAGCCACTATGAAGATGAAGAATTAGGGTTTTGATATTTCATAAGGAGTGCCATTTCATGACCCAAATTTGAGTGCACCAAATCAAATGTTGCATAGAACCTAGAAGTATCTAGGTGGTCACATCTAATTTTAATAGGTATTTCATACTGGACACTTCCATCCAAGTCAAACAAAAGTATCAACATAACCATCCTAGGTCAAGTAAGTGTCTAAAATTATAGAGGTACAATTTTCAAAATTAAGAAACTAATCTAGAATTCAAATTCAATCTACTTATTCATGTTCTAGATCTAGATTTGTATTAGCATCAGAACCAACTAAGTATCTTGTTTTCATTATCATTACAATATCTAGCATAATTATACTTTCTATCTTTAACATATATCAACATAATAATTTTAGTAAATATTTATCTAATCTTTTTAATAAATTAGACTACTTTAGAAATAGTCTACCATCCATGTGCCCTAGGCTATCTCTACCCCTTTAACCTTATATTCCATAATATATATTTTAGAGTTAAATATTTGGTGACTCTAACCTTTGAGTATTCCTTTACAAATATATCTCAATCTAAGGTTTCTATCCTCCTAAGGTTTTAGCTTTCCATGATTTATTTTTAGATTTGAAACTTTACCCTAGAGTTTTACCCTCCTCTTGTTGCCAAGATTCGTGTTCATACACGTGTAAGTTTTATATTCCTTGATTGGTGAATATTGGAATCCAAATGGATCAATTTTAAAATTAATCATAGTTATTTTCTAATCAATTTGGTATACTCAAAAACCATTTTTTGTTTGCCAAAATTTGGTATAGATTATTCAATTTTTATAATTTACTATTTTTAGTAAATATTAACATATAAGGTGAATAGTGTACTTATTTTGTAATTAATTTTTGGGTTTCATGAAAAATACTATTTAATTAAAAAAACTCTCTCATATATATTAAATGAAATCTTATTTTATCAAAATTGTTGATTCTATATTTGGAATATTCTAGTTTTTGCTTGTGAAGCATTCCACATTGTTTGGCCTATTTCTGATTCATAATATATCAAAGTTACAAATTTAGAATTTTATTATTTTTAGTAAATTTAGACCTAAATGATTCACATTATACTTTTTTCCACTTTTTTTATGTTCATCTCATTTCCTTTTAAAAAAAAAAATCTATATCATATTCAAATTTTTTTCAGCCAACCATTTTATATTTCTTTATCTTTATTTGGCACATTGTGGTGACCCTAACCTTTGGTCTCAAAACATTAGTTGACCTAGGGTTTTATAATTTATTGTTTTATAAATTTTTATTTTAAAATGTTCAAAATTTAAAAATTAGAATTTACCCTTTTCTACAAACATGTTTAATATGGATATATCTCTTAGTTACTTTATTTTACAGTACATTATGGTAGTTATTACTCATTATGTTTCATGTTTGATGAAATTATTAAAAAGGAACAACCAACTTTATCAATATAATGATAATGTTTTGAAACAAAATTAATATTTTAAACCCTCTTTACAACTCTTATTATAATAGTATTGAGCCTCTTCCTCCTAACCCTAGGGAGGGTGATAGCTACCATCCCTCTAAGCAAGTCGATGATATCACTCCTTCAAGGGGTAAGGTAGATGGTTTATGTATGCATGTTAAATATGAGGCACTTAGGGTTTATGATTATGAATCCTTAAAATATTAAATCATCCTTATGAGCAAGTCAATATAAGAGTGAAAAAATAATTCATGTTCAAAGATCACATTGTTGGAATAATAGAATACATACCTAAAAAATCCAACACATGGTAGTGTTAATCTTGTATTTACATCCTCATCTACCAATATTTCACCAAAAAATGTCTCACATCCAAATGAAAATATATAAAAAATAAATCTAAAATAAGTGATTCAAAAAGTGACCAAAATGTTACTATGAGTCCAAGTGAAATCCTAAGAGAAATAATTTGAGACAAAGTGATCAATTCATCTCCTCCACATCCTATAATGCAATCCAAATAATATTGTGCATATCATATAATGTATGGCCATGATAAATATTATTTTTTTATATTTAAAATTAAAATAAAAAGTCACAAAGGTAGTGGTGATCATATATTTATATATCAAACAAGAAAACCACTCACATTATGAGTACTTCTCCTAAAACACAAATGCTAAAAAAATAAATATGGTTACCAAAAGACATTTCAAAGCAAGATAAGGATCAAAAGAACAAATAAATAGAGAAATTACCACTAAAAAAGCCACAAAAATTCTAAATAATACATAATTACCAAAAGAACCAATGATATTTAAACCACTAGAAACTAAACCATGTGAGATCCCATTGTTGATAAATATAGAACAACAAAAGGTCATAATTATAAATAATTATGATAGTGGTAATATTATTCATAATACCAATATGGTAGATGAACAATTGATAAAACTTTCTTTTGATCCAATTGATACCTTACCACATGATCTATTTATACCTATAGTATTAGGTATATATCAGTTGAATCCATCTCCAAAAAGTACAAAACCAAATACAAATAAAGGCAAGGTTTACCATATAACTCAGGATGTTCATAAGGTATTAACATCTGAGGTGCACACAAATATAATTAATGGCATATTATTAAATTAAAAGTACATAGAACATATTGAAAAAGAGAAACTAAAGGCATATTGGAATAACATTTTTGTTAAATCTAACATCACTAGAGAGTAAGAAGCATAAAATATTAATCATTGCATCCATTTGATACAAGAACATGATACACTTTATACTGATGCTATGCACACATATGCAACATTTAGTTCAATAAATGATATTAATTTACCACTACATTAATATCCTCATCCTCCTCTTTAAATAATTTGCTAGCTTATATAATCTCTAAATATTCTAAAAAAATAGTACAAAAAATCAACAAAAAATCTAAAATCTAAACTATTTCCAACATTTATAGGTTCTATTATCTCCTTGGTATATATGTTGTTGGTTCCATGTTGGTAGATATAATATCATTTATTTATATATACACATGTTTCACACATCCTTTGAGTGTGATCCACACATACATAGATACATGATCTATGCAATTTCGGATGTTGGGCCTTCCCTCTACTCAAGTCATGTGGACATTGGGAGAATTTTATGCTTTGATCATGATACATCAAGGTTATATTATTCTATGATCACTTTACATTATCATGATTGAGCTTATGTACTTACACATGCCTTTATCCATGCTTATATATTTCACAATATAATTTATATGTGATGTACTTAACATTTTTTGCTAACACATATATCCATAGACTAATATGATATGTTTATGTTGGTAGCTTATGTTCCATGATTTTAATTTATGTACTTCTTTGAATGTATTATCTTGATTTTGAATCATTTGAATATGATCTATTTTTTACATCCCAAGTGCCTTTGATTGCTTATTTGAAATTTGAATATGTCATTGCTTCTTATAATAACATATGAATATGTCATTCCTTGATTTTATGGGCATTTGACTAAGTCATGTCCCTTTAATTATGTAACATTTGAACATGCCTCTTGTTTGAGGTCTCCTTGGACCATTATCTTTTGATTTAATTTTGAGTGCTCTTGTGTGTGTGTTTGATTTCTTGTTGATCCTGTACTATTAATATCAAGACATTACCTTGATCTATATAATGCATATTAGGACTTGATGTGATCACATTTTATAGATTTCAATGATATATCTACCTAGACATGTTTCTCCTATATGCTACATAATACATTCATAGTTTACATGGTTATCTTATCCTTTGAAGTAAGGTAACTATTGTCACTTGAAAATTCACCCAATGAGGAGATGGTACAAGCTTCTCCTCATTCAAGTGAGATAATGGAACCACCTCAGGGCTTTGGGTATCCTTATTAGGAGGTGGATCTCTAGGTTAGGGGCTATCTCCCCTTGATGCACATATCCTACTACTAACACTTGGGGGGTTGAAAAGGGTTAAGAATAACATGAAAATTAAGCCTAATATAAGGGAGGTGATACACAAAATGTCTAATCATATCAAAATCTTTGAAATACACTTGAAACCAAGAACAAGTTACATATACACTTCACTCAACATCAACTCTCTCTCTCTCTCACACACACACATCAATGCTTCAACATGGGGTCTTAGAGATAGCATAGGTTAGGAAGACTTAGGCAATATTAATTATAAGACACTCTATTGAATTATATATTCACTATACCTAAAACATCACTTAACACTTATTGTTGACCTACAATAAAAATATCATAACACACTAGGTACTAATAGGAGTAACATGTGAAGGTGAATAAACATCACACTTGCACAAGACTAAAAACTATCATGTACACTTTTTGAAATATTTGAATGAGTCAAAAGTAATTATATTTATTTATTTAAGGTAAAAATTTGGTAGGGCTTCACCATACCTAAGTGGAGAGATGCAATACAATGCTAAAAGGCTAGAATTTATAGAAGAAATGGGAAGAGGGAGAGAAGGGGAGTCTAAGAGTCACTTGGACATGTGTCAATTTGATAAAATTAGTTAAAAATTCATGAGAGAGAGATGGGGTGAGTTATACAATGTAAAAATCTAAAAATGTCATTTGGAATCATTTATGACCTACAAAATGATTTAGAAACTCCTTTTCATGCATAGAAAATTGCCCTTGATAATTAGCCTTCCAAAACTACCTTATAACTGAAAATTATCAAGTATAATTATGGTTATAATTAGGAGGGGTTACTAAAAAGTCCTCAAATTAATTTTAGAGGCACCTAATCATCTCTTTCATTCTAGCCATGCACCATCATCCAAGACAGTCTCAAAATAACCCTTTTCCCTACACCTCTCACACTTGGCACCAAAATACTTTCAAATTTTCAAAATAGTCCATGAAAATGGAGGGATGACACTCGTAAAAGGTGTTCATAGCATTAGTTTCATCAAATAGGCCTTAAAAGGCCTCCCAAATGAAGTTTCACCATTTTTTCCAAGTGTTCAATGCTTGTTCCCTATGACTGGCTAAAATGAGAGAGATAGAAAATAAACTTAGGATGAAAGATAGATAAAAAATCAATATGATGACCTATAAAAAGTCCTAAATCTTCTCCCAAAAGTGATTTGGTCTCTTGAAAGTCTTCCATGCCTTCAAAACACAAAAAATGGTCAAAATAAGACCTATTTGACCCCTTTCATATAGGTGTGATACATAAAATTGGCATGTGAAGAATTAATAGAGAGTAATTTTCATAATACAAGTGTTTTAATGGAATTTAACCTACATATAGATGATAAAATTGGCTCATCTTCCCAATCGGGTCTCTTAAGAGGGTTTACAAGGGTTTTAGAGGGGTTTCTGATCTTAACCTTTGTTCATAAAGAAAGTACATTTTAATTACCTAAAAATTACACTAAAGGATCCTTAAGGACCCTATAAAACTTCTAAAAAAATATCATGGTCCCATGTAAATGGTCATGGAAGGTATGGGCATTCCAACTTAGCATTTGAGCTCTTCTTATGCATTCTGTGAGGCTTGTGAAAGTTTTTAAAACCCAAAATGGCTTATTAAAGGATATAACTACAAAAAAAATAGTTTATAAACCTGTATAATCACCCTATAAACATTCATGAACAACTATAATGGCTCTTTTGGAACTAGAAATGAAGGGTGACCCTATTTTGAGACTAGGCCTAAACCTTATCAATGGGTAAATCTGCACCCTTGGCCAAAATTGAGGCTCCAATGGATTTATTTTCATCTTATAATGATTTAAAACCTATAAAATGATCCCATAATCATGATAAAATCACTTAGTAAGCGTAAATAAGGTTCAAATTGAAAATGACCCTCTTTCCCAAGCTACTTCCTTACCATTCCTTGTTATGGTGACTACAAACCTCCTTGTATAGGGTACTCTGATTTCTTACAAGGATTATATAACTATGTTTTAGGTATTTATGGATGTTTTATAGTTTTTAAAACCTTAACTTGGTCCTTTATTACCTTTTGGTTTATCATTTCACCATTTCCCCTTCAAACTACCTCCTTATGCATGACAAAACTGCCTCTACTCTGAGACAAATTAGAGAGGGTTTGTAATACTAGATTTAGAAAATTGATGATTTTAGAACATTATTAAACCAAAAAGGATGGTTTTTACCAATTTTTATCTTATAAATCCTCCATTATGCTACTAAACTCTTCTGATTTTCTAGGCAGACTTTGGAGTGCATGACTGTGCATGATAAGTAGGGTCTAAGACTGAGTTTTACCTTTGAAAAAAAAGGTTATTTTGATTTTTTTACTTTTTAATGATTTCCATGAGGTATGTTTTATTAATATATAAAATATATTCCAATAATCACTAATATGATTCCTACTATAACCCTCTCATATTCCATCACTGCTAGACTAGTTTCATGGTTTGACTGAGACATAGTCACTTTGACTATGTTTGGAGACTGATATCAAAAAACATGGTTTGAAAAGTGAATTAAGACATGTTGAGGTTATATTTAGATCATCCTTAAAATTTTAAAATTCAAACTTCAATAACATAATCCCCTTTGGTGCAAGAAAAACCTACTTTCAACTAACTACCTGTCTCAGTTTGTACAGGCCTATAGGTGCATTTGGGGGCATTTGAAACTTGTTTGAGGGGGTTTTGATTGTTATTTAAGTATTTTAAGTCACCAAACCTCATATTATATTTTAAATTTTAAAACAAGGTTCAAACTCAAACCTTTATCTCATATACTTCAACATCCATGTAACCTCCTTAGCAAGACTGTGTCTCATGGTCTTTAGGCCTACCTATAGGTTGATTTGGATCTATATTCACTTGACCATGTGGTGGTTAGGGTTATATTAAACCTATATAGGTCAATTAGTATTAATTTTTATTGTATCATCCTTGAATAAATCATAAAAATCCAACTAGAATATTTTTTTACAACTTTATCTTATGCTCAGTTGTAGGTGGTTGTTCTCAGTCTCTTGTACGGATAGGGAAGAGTGTTAGGGGGTCATCATAAGGCCCACCACATTTTCTATGAAATATTGGTTTATTAGTGTCATTTGAATAATTTTGACTTGTTAAAACTTGATTTAATATTTTAATATCTTCAAATTGAAAGTGAGGTGAACTTTCCTTTAAAATATTGTAGACTTCATTGACCTATTTTAGTGGTTTTCTTAGCAATTTTGAAGGTCTAAATGACCATTTTCCTCCTTGAATTTTGGATTAAATTTTTTAATAAGAATAATATGTGGATAGGAATGATAAAACAAGAAATTAATGGAATTTTAAGACTCTTTTAATATCATATGCACCATCTCTAAAACCTTATAGACCTCTATTTAGTCCATTTAGGGACTGAGAGACCAAAATCACAGTCATTTTCTCTTGACCTCTCACAACACCTTTGACCCTTATATATCAAGCTCAAACCTCTAAAAATTGTAATCCAAGTAAATCTAAAGGATTGATACCATTTTTAAATTTGTTTCCCAATCATGATGATGTCAGTAGGGGCCTTCAATGGAGGTTTGACTATAATATGCATGCAAGAGCAGGAAAGAGCAAAGGTGTACAAGGTTAAGATTATCCAAACACCTCAAATGAATTTTATAGAATTAAATTGAAAAAAATGATTAAAAACATGTGAAATAAAGTTAAACAACACTTTTAATGGTACCTATAGGTTTTCATTATCTCAGTGAGGGTTGACAGTGAGGAAGGGCTACACATTTGAGCATGGCTATGACATTGTATGAGTTGAAAACTAGTTACAACCTTTATAAAATCATATTAAAGGATAAAAAATATTAGATAACATACCATTATTCCATACCATGTGGAAAATCTCTTTAAAAACACTTGAAGTAGCTAGAAGTGAAAGAAAACTAGTTTGGAGCACCTACAGGCCTAAAAGAGGCTTTTTTTAGACATCAAGCTTTAAAAAAAATAATAAGCATGGGGATTTCTTAAAAAAACATTTAATAACACATAAAACACATAAAATCATGAAACCAAATCAATAAAACTTAAAATAGGTTCAAAAGGAGACCCCTTCATGGTTGAACATACATAAAAAGCTGCCTACAGTGTAACTGATTGTTCATAAAGGAGGAGAGACAAAATTTTAATTTATTATTATGAAAATTAATTTAAATTATATTAAAATACACCCTCATAATCACTCCTCACAAATACACTTGTACCATCCACACCAAGTTCTTGAATTTGACCCTTCTTTGCTTGTCAAGAAAAAATGGAGGAAAAGGAGATACAGGTGAACTTTTTTACATTATACTTGAAAAATAAACGTGTAAATGGGTTTGGGGAGGGTAAGAGGCACTCCAAACACGTTTTTAGTTGAATATCAGATCATGGAAACCATATAAGTGCCCTAAAGGGCCTAAAAACAAGGAGAACCTCCTATTTTTTGACTATAACTGACTCTTAACTAACATCTAATTGCCCTTGACATTATCTTAAACTCTTAAATTTTTAAACTTACATTGTTGACAAATTTTCCCTCTTGAAAGTTTGTACAAGTTAATTAATAGGCTAGAAAGTGGCCAAAAGACCTCCTTTTGCACATGAGACATAACAAATGACCAATTTATGACTTGAAAACACATTGAAATAGGTTAAATACCATATTAGGACAATTTGTCACAAAATTATCCTTTGAAAAAGGCTTGACCATGCTTGAATTTGGTTGATTAGGTCATTTAAAGGAAGATGATTTTAGATAAGGACTAGGATAAGGCCAAGTAAGATGATAGGCCAACATGACACCCTATAAGACACATGAAACCTTATTAAAAATTTAAAAAAGTAGGGGTTGACCCCATTTTACTAGATATCAAATATGGTCAACAATTTGGCAAATCCTAGGGGTAACATGCTTGCCTATGTTAAGGAATAGTAGCCTTATCCTATCTGTTGGGCAAAGGAGTCAGTATACACTTAGAAACATTAGGAATAGACCTTGAATTGACCAATAAGATAAATAATCTTACCCCAAACACATTAAGGGAAATAAAAACACACAAAAGACCTAAAAAACACAAAACAAGGACACACTTGTGCTACTAAGCACTTAGGGAAAGTAAGTTAGCTGAAAGCAAACTAATATTTACGTCTACCCTGATCATACCTCCCTTCTTGGATCAAAAGGGAAGTAACTTAGGTCTCCTTCCTCACTATATTAGTGAGGATGACAAACATGCTTATTCTTGGATAGGGTGTTAGATTAATCTTGCCTTCTCTTTGCTCTTTATCTTTGTACATCATCCAACGGAGTCATCTCCCATAGATTCTCAAAGTAGGTAAGGTCTTATTGAACCTTGAAGCATGCTTCAAACTATTGTCCCCTCATCTTGTCATAACAAATTTGTGTGTCCATACATGGGACAACTTGTTGGAATTCAATATCTCTTTTAAGGATATCATCATCCTTCTTAATGGTCACAATGTCTTCAAACTCCTTAAAGAGCATTGTATCATGACCACATGGAAGTGTTACTCACATTCTTCTTGGAAGTTGGTGGAGGTAGCTTCATAGGAGGTTATTGAATCAGAGTTTAAATCATCTTCAAAAATCCCAAGACCATCATATATTGCTCCATTATGATCTAGGCTCTCTTCATGATGATGATCCTCAACACATACCTCCTCTCCAACATCTTGGACTTGTTTGTATAGGAGCTTAGTTTTCTCACCTTCCTCATAGTCCTTGAAAATTTGAACATAGGTTTGCCACATGTCCCTCTCTTGAGAGACAACCTCTTGCTTGTCATGGGTATTATTTATCTCCAAATAACTTGTAGGTTCTTTGAGGGATTCAACTTCATTACATATGCTCTCAAATCTCTGCCATAGATCATCATCCTTTAACTAGTCTGCATCATGAAAAAGAGAAACAAAAGAGACCATTTCCTTTTCTTCTTTGGAGTCCAAGAGAACTTATTTCAATGCATTTTTTCCAACACAAGGAATATCTTCTTCCTCATCTTCACAACTTGACCTCTCTTCACCATCATTAAATCCTTCTTTATCTTCAATCCAATCTAAGTTTTCAATCTCATCCTCCTTCCTAGTGACATCAACATTAAGCACTTCTAAAATAGGGAGCTTGGCCAAAGAGGATTCCCAAGTAGTAATACAATTTTCATCATTGGGAGGGAAACCTTTATCAATTAGAGGGAGGAGAAGGATAGGTTAAATGGATTTTTGAGGAGGGATAGGAGGGAGTTGAATGGTTTCAATTTTATCTTCCCTAACAACTTCTCCACCTAAGCATGATTTGTTCCTCTCTTCTCAAGCTACTAACACCTCTTTCCATCTTGGGAAGGTGGGTTCAAAGGGGTCTTCATGGGGCTAAGATGATAGTGAAGGAGTGAATATTATATTTAGTAAACTTGAAGTCTCATTGGGGTTGTCATCTTCATGGTAACTTAGGGAAGTAGGCTTTGAGAGATCACCTTTAATTGCCATGATGGATTGTCTCAAAACTTGATTGGCCAATTCAATCTCCCTTTTAAGATGAGCTTCATAAGATAAAACCTCTTTCTCACTATGTCCTTCAAATGTGCCAACCTACTCCACCATGATATCCTCCTTCCCTTGGATACCTTATTGAATGGGTTTCTAAGATGAGAAGTTTTTGGGAATGGATCTAAAATTTGGGACACTTTGAGGCTACCAAGATGGAGTTGGTTCATGAGCTCTCAATCTCTCCTCTAGATGGAAAATTAGGCCACAAATATAAATAATATCATTATAAAGACATGGCCAACTAGTTTTTTCTATATTAATCCATTCCATTTTGATTTGTTCTAAAACATTCCTTACACTCTTGACACAAACACTAGGGATGACTTGACCATAACCATACCTAGTGTCAAGGTCTAACATGTAGTCTTGATAACTAATGAGAGTCTTTTTGAACTAATAATGGAATGGCTTGGAGAGGAGATAGGTGGGATAAATGGAGTAAAAATTTGATAAGGTTGATCATAGGCCAACATAAGCTTGATGGGGATCATGACAAGATTGGCCAAGAATTTTCTCATAATTTAGGGGAAGAGGCAAAGAAGGATATATCTCCATAGCTTGTGTTAAGACAATCTCAAACTCATAATTCTCCATGAGTCACTCAAAAAAATTAATGAAACAAGGAAACAAATTTTAATAAGTATACCTAGACTTCTCAACCAGTAGATATGTACTTGTAGTGGCCATTGGTGCTTAGTGAATTACCTCTAAAGGCTGATATCTTGAAAAGAACACTAAAACTTCTCTAGGAATGGACCTCTAATCCCACTGGGTATGCCAAAAACTATTGTCACTTGAAATTTCACCCAATGAGGAGATGGTACAAGCTTCTCCTCATTCAAGTGAGACAATGGAACCACCTCAGGGCTATGGGTATCCATATTAGGAGGTGGATCTCTAGGTTAGGGGCTAGCTCCCATTGATGCATCACTAAAGCACATATCTTACTACTAACACTTGAGGGCTTGAAAAGGGTTAAGAATAACATGAAAATTAAGCCTAATATATGGGAGGTGATACATCAAATATTTTCTCTTCTCAAACTCTTTGACATACACTTAGAACCAAGAATAAGTTACATATACACTTCACTCAGCATCAACTCACACTCTCTCTCTCTCACATTAATGCTTCAACATGGGGTCTTAAAGACAACATAGGCTAGGAAGACTTAGGAAATAGGAATTATAAGACACTATATCGAATGATCTATTCAATATACCTAAAACCTCACTTAAAACTTCTTGTTGAATTGCAAAAAAAGATCATAACACACTAGGTACTAATAAGAGTAACATTTGAAGGTGAATAGACATCACACTTGAACAAGACCAAAAACTATCACGTACGCTTAGTGAAATTTTTAAATGAGGAAAAATTACTTGTATTTATTTATTCAATGCACAAATTTGGCAGGGCTTCACCATACCCAAGTGGAGAGATGCAATACAATGCCAAAAGGCCAAACTTTATAGAAGAAATGGGAGAGGGAGAGAAGGGGAGTTCAAGAGTCACTTGGACATGTGTCAACTCACTCAAATCAGTCAAAAATTCATGAGAGAGAGATATGGGGTGATTTATATAGTTTTAGAAGATAAAAATGTCATTTTGAATCATTTATGACCTACAAAATAATTTAGAAACTCCTTTTCATGCATAGAAAATTGCACTTGATAATTGGCCTTCCAAAACTACCTTGTAATTACAACTGATCAAGTCTAATGATGGTTATAATTAGGAAGTGTTACTAAAAATTCCTCACATGCATTAGAAAGGCTCCTAATCATCCCTATCATTTTGGCCATGTACCATCATCCAAGATAGTCTCAAAATAGCCCTTTTCCCTACACCTCTCACACTTGGCACCAAAAAACTTCCAATTTTTCAAAATTATCCATGGAAATGGAGGGATGACACTTTTAAAATGTTTTCATAGCATTAATTTCATCAAATAGGCCTTAAAAGGCCTCCCAAATGAAGTTTCACCATTTTCTCCAAGTGTTCACTACTTATTCCCTATGACTAGACAAAATGAAAGAGATATAAAACACACTTAGGAGGAAATATAGATAAAAAAATGAGTATGAATACCTATAAAAAGTCCTAAACCTTCTCCCAGAAGTGATTTGGTCTCTTGAAAGTCTTTTATGCCTATAAACATAAAAAATGGTCAAAATAAGACCTATTTGACCCCTTCCGTATTTGTGTGATGCATAAAATTAGAATGTGGATAATAATTGGAGAGTAATATACATCATAAAAGTGTTTTTATGGCATTTCCCCTTCATTTGGACTCTCAAATTGGCTAATCTTCCAAATCAGGTCTTTTAAGAGAGTTTGCAAGGGTTTTAGGTTGTTTCTGATCTTAAAATTTGTTCATAAAGATGTTACATTATAATTACCTAAAAATTCCACTAAGGGCTCCTTTATGACCCTTTAAACCTTATCCAAATTTCTCATGGTCCCATGCAAACGGTCATGGATGTTATGAACATTTTAACTTGGCATTCGAGCTCTTCTTGTATATTCTATAAGGCTTGTGAAAGTTTTTAAAACCCAAAATGGATTATTAAAGGATATACCTAAAAATAATAGTTGATAAACATGTATAATTACCATATAAACATTCCTAAACCACTATAATGGCTCATTTATAACTAGAAATGTAGGGTGACCCTATTTTGAGACTAGGCCTAGACCTTGTCAATGGGCCAGTCTACACCCTTGGCCAAAATTGAGGCTCTAGTGGATTTATTTTACTATTAGAATGATTTAAAACCTCTAAAATGATAAATTAAGCATGATAAAATCACTTAATAAGCTTAAATAAGGTCCAAATTGAAAATGACCCTCCTTACTAAGCTACTTCCTTACCATTCCTTGCCATGGTGATTGCAAACCTCCTTATGTAGGGTACTCTATTTTATTTCAAGGATTATATCAAGGTGTTTTAGGTCTAAATTGATGTGTTACAACTTTTTCAGCTTAAATTTTTTCTTTATTTCATTTTGGTTCATCATTTCACCATTTACCCTTCAAATTACCTCATTATGCATGATAAAACTGCCCCTACTCTAACACAAAATAAAGAGTGTTTATACTATTATATTTGGAAAATTTATGATTTTATAACATTATTAAACAAAAAATTATGTTTTTTAACAATTTTTATCTTCTAAATCCTCCATTAGACCACCAAACTCTTCCAATTTTCTAGGGAGACTTTGGAGTGCAGGACTATGCATGATAGGCAGGGTCTAAGACTGAGTTTTGCCTTTGAAAAAAAAGGTTATTTTTATTTTTTCCATTTAATGATGTCAATGAGTTAATTTTTATTCATATATAATATATATTTCAATCATACCCAATATTATTCCTACTAGAACCCTCTCATACTCCATCCCTACTAGACTAGTTTCATGGTTTGACTGAGACATATTCACTTTAATTGTGTTAGTAGACTGGTATCAAAAAACATGGTTTGAAAAGTTAATTAAGAAATTTTGAGTTTAAATTGAGATAATAATTCACATTTTATAAGTCAAAATTCACTAAGACAATCCCATTTGGTGCAAGAAAAACTTACTTTCACCTCACTGCCTGTCTTAGTCCGTATAGGCCTACAAGTGCATTTGGGGGCATTTGAAACTTGTTTGAGGGGGTTTTGATTTTCATTTAAGGATTTTAAGCCACAAAACCTCTTATTATATTTTAAAGTTTGATTTTTTTTTCAAACTCAACCCTTTATCTCATATAATTAAACTTTCAAGCAACCTCCTTAGCAAGACTGTCTCTCATGGTCTTTAGGCCTACCTATAGGTTGATTTGGATCTATATGAAGTTGACCATGTGGTTATTAGGGTTGTATTGAAACTAAAAATGTAAATTAGTATTAGTTTTTGTTATATACTTCTTGAATAAATCATAAAACCGCAACTAGATGATTTGTTTACAACTTTATCTTATGCTCAGCTGTAAGTGGTTGTTATCAGTCTCCTATATGGACAAGGAAGAGTGTTAGGGGGTCATCCCAAGGCCCACCACATTTTCTATGAAATATTGGTTTATTAGTGTCCTTTTATTAATTTTTAATTATTCAAACTTGATGTAATTGTTTAGGATCTTCAAATGGAAAGTGAGGTGAACTTTCCTTTAAAATCTTGTAGTCTTCACTAACTTGTTTCAATGATTTTCTTGGCAATTTTGAAGGTCCAAATGACCATTTCTCTATTATTATTTTGGATTAAAAAATATAATAGGAATGTTATATGGATATAAATACTAAAAAAATAAACTATGAGCATTGGAATACTCTTTGACTATCATATGCACCATCTCCAAAACCTTAGAGACCTCTATTTAGTCCATTTAGGGACTAAGAGACTAAAATCAATCACTTTATCTTGACCTCTCACAACACCTTTGACCCTTATATATCAATATAAAATCTATCCAAAGTTCAATAAAAGTAACTCTAAAGGATTGATACAATTTTTAAGGTTATTTCCCAGTCATGATGATGTTAGTAGGGGCCTTCAATGGAGATTTGACTGTGATATGCAGGCTATAGTAGGAAAGAGTAAAAGTGTACAAGGTTAATATTCTCCAAACAAATACAATGTATTTGCTAGAATTAAATTGAAAAAAATGGATTAAAAACACGTGAAATAAATTTAAACAACACATTCAATGGCACCTTTAGGTTGTCATTATCTTAGTGAGGGTTGGTAGTGAGGAAGGGCTACACATTTGAGCATGGCTATGACATTATATGAGTTAAAAACTAGTTCCAACATTTATAAAAGCATAGTAAAGGATAAAAACCTATGAGATAACATCCCATGCTTCCATCCCACATGGAAAATCTCTTTAAAAACACTTGAAGCAGCTGGAAGTGAAAGAAAACTAGTCTAGAGCACCTACAGGCCTATAAGAGGCTTTTCTTAGACATTGATCTTTCCAAAACAATAAGAAGCATGGGGATGTATTAAATTTTTTTTAGTAACACCTAAAACACATAAAAACATCAATATAAATAAAAAATACTTGAAACAAATTCAATAGGAGACCTCTTCATTGTTGAACATGTATAAAAAGTTGCCTAGAGTGTAACTGATTGTTCATAAATGAGGAGCCACCAAATTGAAATTTATTGTTATTAAAATTAATTTCACTTAGATTAAAATCCACCCCCATAATAACTCCTAAAAAATCCACCTGTACCATCTACACCAAGTGCTTGAAGTTGACCCTTATTTGCTTACCAAGAGAAAATGGAGGAAAAGGAGTTGCAGATGAAATTTTTTACATTCTACTTTAAAAAAATGCGAAAATGGGTATGGGGAGGTAAAGAGACACTCCACCCATGTTTTTAGCTAAAGATCGGATCATAAAAATCATACAAGTGCCCAAAAGGGCATAAAAATAAGGAGAAACTCCCATTTTATGACTATAATTGACTCTTGTCTGAAATCTGACTACCCCTAACATGATCTTGACATCTTCCACATTGAAACTCAACTTGGTGACAAATTTACCCTCTTTAAAGTCTGTACAAGTCAATTAATAGGCTAGAAAGTGGCCAAATGACCTCCTTTTGCTCATGAGACATAAAAAATGACCAATTTAGGACTTGTAAACACATTGAAACATGTTAAATACCATATTAGGATAATTTGACACAAAGTTATCCTTTGACCAAGTTTTGACCAAAGCTTAACCATGTTTGAATTTGGTTGACTACGTCATTTCAAGGAAGATGATTTTAGACAAGGACTAAGACAAGGCCAAGTAAGATGTTAGACCAATATGACACCCTATAGGACACATGAAACCTCTTAAAAAGATGAAAATAGTAGGGGTTGACCCCATTTGACTAGATGTCAAATGTGGTCAATAGTAACTACTAGTTGTTACTTCCCTTGACCTCAAAAGGGGGTATATTAATGGGGGCATGCCATATAGGCATGGATTCCATATTTTTCATAGATTTAGCTTAAAGTAGGGGCATGTTATGGAAACATGTTTTCCATACTTACGTAGTTTGAAAATGTACCAAAAATCATAGTTATATGATTAAGATACATAGTTGTGGTAGAATTAGATACATTGGTACCATTACTATACCTAGGTTTTAGCATGAGACATAAGTAAGGTGAATTTTCTATGTAAAGGGAACATAAATTATAAAATCAAAATTAGTTTCATATTTTAAAACACTTTTATGGACCATCATCATCCACCGAGTTAGACTTATGAACTATAATTAGCTAAATCACTACAGTAGTTGGTTCATTTTTGGTATGGTTGAGGTGATTAAATCACTCAATCTTGCCAAGTTTATAGGATTTACTTGATTACATCATCTAAACTCTCTAGATTTATAGTGTGAGTTGACTTGGCTCACTCACACTTGTCAAGTTATAAGTATGATTAGGTTTCAAGATTGAGCTAATCTCAATTATGGGGTGGTAACTCACCTTTAGCTCCAAGGTTGGGGGCAAGTTTTGTCCTTAAATATTTATATATTTATGTGTTTTATAGTTTTATGTTTATCTTAATATTAGATCTAATGGTTCATAATGATACATATTTCATATTTTCAAATAAAATTTCCAAAAGTCAAGTCAATTACATTAATACATGGGTGTACTCCTAAACCTTACTCTCTTTCAATTTTAATAATTTCAATGCTTTTGATTTCAGATTATATGCAATGATTATATATTGTAACATGTTATTGGTTGAAAGTTAGTCACCAATAAATCACTCAAGTTGGAATCATGTAAAGGTAAGGTGTGTTATAAACACCCAGGTATGCATTTATTTTCCTTTAAACTAGTAATTTTATTAACATATTAAAAGTAGGAAAATATAGACACTATTTTTGAGTTATTTATCACCTCAATATTACACACTTGGCAAATACATAGCATGGATATACCTTCAGCTTCTAGACCTTCTCATTGCTGAAAGGATCACATTCACTATCTCCATGTGATTATTGCTTATTTCTTAGTCTGACCACTATTATTCTAATGACTTTAATATTATATCATGATCAAAATGTTATAAACCTACTTATCATATATCTCTACAAGTTCTATACATGTGCTTATTTTATATCTACCCAAACACTTGCATTCCAATCAAACACCTACACTGATGTAAGTGTCTTATCCCAACACAAGTTTTTAGTCTCCTAAATTCATCTAATTTACAAATGAAATGTATACATATGGTTTACATAAGTTATTTAATGTGATATATTATCCAAAGAGATTGGTATATATACAAGATAAATCCTCATTCATTCACCACCTAACATAGACCTAACAACTTATTAACCACTCACAAGGAAACTTGCCAAAGGCATTAAATCAAACACTCAAGTGAGAAAATATTCCTTATTTTATCCTATTTCTATATCATTCATAAGGATAACACATCTATAGGTCTAAATTACTAAAGGAGCATTCCATGAACCACATTTTGCAAGTTATAAACTAGGTCATTATTGTATGTGCTTATCACACACTACATGACACACACATAGGCCAACATATATGGGAAAAATACATGAGTCTAAGGCCCTCTTCAAATTTTTGACTATGTAGGCAACACTAATTAATAGAGGGGTATTTTGGGTAACTCAGCACTGTGTGACCACTAAGCCATGTTTCTAAAAACCACTATGAAGATGAAGAACTAGGGTTTTGTTATTTAATATGGAGAGACAACCATGACCTAGATTTGAGTGCACCAAAGTGAAGGAGATAGAATCCAAAAGAATCTAAGTGTTCACATCCAAATTTATAGGTATTTTATACTAGACACCTACATCCAAGTCAAATAGAAGAATCAATGTAACCATCCTAGTGGACATAAGTATCTGTGGCTACAAAGGTATAGTTTTCATAATTAGGATATTGATATAAAATTTAGACTTGGTCTACTTTCTTTCAATTTGATATCTAGATCTATATTAGAATTATAACCAACTAAGTATCTTATTTTCATTATCATTATAATATCTGACATAGCTACACTTTTTCTCTTTAGCATATCTCACCATAGTAAATTCAGTAAATGTTTATCTATTTTTTTCAATTAATTGGCCTATTTTCAAAATAGTCTACTATCCTTATTCCCTAGTCTATCTCTACCCCTTTAACCCTAGATTCCCTAATCTATATTTTAGGGTTAAATAACCATAAGGGTTTCTTTTTTGGGTTCAAATCCCCTACTTATAATGTTGCTATTTCTACTATTGCGTCTATTCTAATTACTACATATATAACACCATATATTGGTTTGGGAACATCACTTGGTCTCCAAAAAATATCCATGCTTATGCCTACTCATGCTAATTATGTTTCTCCTATAACCTCTTCAAATGTTACTCTAGAGCATATCATTCTTACATTAGAAGATAATTTGTCCTGCATTAAACAATCCATTTCTCATGATAGCCCTTTTATGGACTCATGTTATTTATTACACAACCCTTTGACACTTGAAATTACATTTTATCCCTTACTAATTGGATTTTTGGCTCCTAAGATTCATTTAAATGAAGTCAAAGGTGATCCAAAATAACACTTATGTGCCTTCAATGAAACTTGTCTAGATTATGTAGATAATGATAAATTATTGACAAATATTTTTTAAATAAGTCTAAAAGAATTTATTATTATATGGATCTATGATACATAAAAAATCAATATGTGGTAATGTACAAGACTATGCTTTCTAAAATGACAAATAAAATGGTTGATAATGAGCTTTAAGATATTTCTACACAAAGCTTACTTTTTCCTCTTTAAGAATCCATTATGTTTGATATGTTTAAATCCTTTGATGAACAATGCCATATAGTCAAAGAGCATGAAGTCAAGTTATTTTATTTGAACAAGATCAATTATGTTTCAAATGTTCTTTATACTTTAAATGCCAAGTTTCAAGGCAAACTAAATTATAAGAGAAAACCAACTAAAAAAAATAATGAACTAAAATTTATAGTTAATGCTATATCATAACCACCTCAAAATATTCAACTACAAGCTCTACCAAGGAGACAATTTTCAAGGTTTCCATCACCTCCTCACATTTTATGGCAAAAGCTCTTAGAATTCAATGTCATCACTCTTCCTCCATCAATAGAGATAGATATGTCTAGAACTCAATCTATAAATTTTGATGCCAATGCATATTATGACTATCATAGATATATTAGGCATTATACAAATCAAAGTTTCAAGCTTAAACAGAAGATTCAAGATCTCATTGGTGAAAATATCATAGATATTGGTACACATATTGAAGAGGTTAAGCTAAAATTAAATGATAATGAAAAGATTAAAATGTACAAGGATACTTTTTCAAATCATGAAGTGAATAACAAGGATAATTTTAAAGTTCTTTATACATACAATGCTCATACTCCTTATACATATGGACATCCACTTGATAACATTATTAGTATAGTTACAAGTAAAAATCACCTCCTATGATCACAATTGAAGATAGTGAAGTTGTTGAAGATGATTCAAATAGACACACACTTTTTATTTGAACATATGTTAACAAACAATGTATCCATAGTGCTAAGATAGATAATGGATCAAGTGAAAATGTGTGTACCATAATGCATCTTTATTTTCTTGGTTATATAAAATAAGGTTTATAGGATACTTTTAGAGTTGTAAAAACATTTGATGGTCATACACATGATACTCTTGGGCATATATTGATTCCTTTACAAGTGGGCCCTCTCATAGTGCCTACTCAATTTATAGTTCTACCAAGCACATGGGTCTTTGATATGCTACTAGGACACCCTTAGTTATAAAATATTAGAGTAGTATTATGAACTATGATTTTTACATAAAACAAATGAAATGAAAATACTAAGTTCCTAACACCTTTAGCCTAGACACTAGGGAGAGTTTCGTAACAAAACTAAATGAAAGTACAACAAAAACATAAAATAAACAAGTCTTTTACCTTTATTAGGAGATCCAAATGGCTTACTCAGCTTGTGCATCAAGAAGTATTTGATAATGGAGGTTTTTTGGATCTTTTTGTCCTTGACACCTTAGCTTTGATGTTGCTTGGCTTAAGATTTGGGCATGGTAACACTACTTGCATGAGTTCTATGGAGCAAATCCCGCCTAATAACTCTACAATATCCAAGATTAAAAATGAATAGGTATGGCCTTGTATTTATAACCTTAGGAATTAACTCTCACCCAAGGTGAGTCAAGGTTGAGTTTAAGCTTATAATAGGTTCAAAATAAACCTAGGCGAGTTAAAATTAATTCCAATAGAATTAATAATTGTCAAGTAATTATGTTTTACAATTAATAGGCATGGCTCTCAAATTAGATATTTTAGGATATTTTCAAAGAGTTTGACAACTCATAAAGGTAATGATGAAAGGCTAGGATATTTTGAATTTCCTTTTTAGATATTCATTAATTATAAATGGATAATTCAACTAGGCATTTAATATTTTTTAGTTTGTTAATTAATTTAGATTAGAATTTTATCTCTTTAAACATTTATTCAAGTGTGTAAGTACCCCACTTAATAGGTCCATAGGTCAAATTGATAGTTTTTATGCCACAAGGTGATTAGGGATGAATCTGTGACATTTTATTGTTACATATGATATAATACCTCAATTAGGGATTTCTCAACATGATTCTAAGATTTGATGAATGATGCACAAAAAAATTTGGGATGTTTAGTGATTCCTAAGCTTAATTTGTAATGGTTGGTAGGGATCAGTTTGAAGTCTAGTCGAAGGCCCATTAGGCCAGTTTTAGGTGTCTATAGTTTCCCCCTATTTGAGAAGGAATTGTAAGATATAGGTATAATAACATATTCTCAAAGAGTGAAAAGGTCCTATATTATTACTAATTCAATATCAATGGATGAACTGTAGGTGTCCCCTTGAGGGAATGATTGACAAAAAGGGTCGGTGATCGATCCATCAAAAGGAGGAAATGATGGGAACAAAAAAGATAAAATGGGGTCAAAAAGAATGATTTACTCATAAGAAATTATAATTAGTGGCATATAGAGCTACCCTAGTTGGGCAGATAAACATGATGATTTACCCATAGATGGTTATAATCATCAACATAGGTAAGATAAAAAAGGTAATGATTTTCCCAAAGGCAATTATAATCATTGAAAAGAGGATCAAGGTAATAAGAGAATTATTTTCCCAAAGGTGGTTAGAATCATCAAAGGGGAAAAAAATGATTTGCCTGTAGATAGTTGTAATCATTGACAGTGTAAAAACATGCCCTAGTTGGGTGGATAGAGATAATGGTTTACCCAAAGATGATTATAAGCATTATCATAATGAAAATGTGCCCTAGTTGGTTAGAATAAAGATAATGATTTGCCTAAAGGTTATTATAATCATTAACCTCCAAATAGATCAAAACATAATGATTTCCCTTGAGGCAATTGTAACTATTGGCATAACAGGTGGGATGGTACATAATGATTTGAACAAAGGTAGTTAGAATATTTAACATCACAAGTGGGATGAGATATTATGATTTGACAAGAGGTAGTTATAATCATTGAATAAATGATGAGAGTATGATGGAAAATTGGATAATGGGGCTTATGTATTGAATTCATACTTTTAGAGTAAGAGTAATCTAATACAAAGGAGAAAGATGAATTTGGGCAACCTACTAATATGAAGATGCACATCCTATCTAGCAAGGATTAAATTTGGGCAACCTAATAGTATGGAGATGCACATCCTAACTAGTAAGGATTAAATTCTTTCATGATTTAATTACACTATATTTAGGTATTGATGGGAATAGATCATGGATTTTTCAAGTGCTAAGGAGTACCGCAACCTCATTACTTGTAAGACTTCTTGAGCTGATTTTTATTGTAGCACATGATGGTAGGTATGATGATATAAAAGACCATGAGAACTTAGCTAAAATATTCACAAGAACTAACACATAATTCAATAAATGAGTAAAAATAATGTACTAATGATAAAAACCATGATGACAATGTTAACATATGAATATGGATGGATTCAAGAATAATGCGCAAGGAGTCACCTAATGAATTCACCTAGACTGAATTAAGGCACAAAAAGAAAGTAAACAAATAGGCAAACAAGAAAATAAATATAAATACAAAACACCAATAAATAAAAATCAAACAAAAAAAACAAAAAAACATGAAATAAATACAAATAAGGATTAAATACAATGTTATCACAAACAAAGAACAAACAAAATGATGAACACTGCCCCTAGGCTATAAGAGACAACAAAACAAACAAATGAAATGGGGGAATAAAAGAAAAATAAGGGGATAAATGAGTTTAATCTAGATACAATATTCAAGTGGATGTTTCATATATAGTTCTATAGACACAATATCAAACATAAACTTCATACCAAATGTAGTTCTCTTTGGATATGGGATAGAAGAAAATAGATGATTGAGAAAAACATGATGAATGTTATAGAAATATAGGAATGATCTCAAAAAATGGTGAGAGCATGAGATGAAAGGAAAATAAGGATGGAGAAACTAAATGAAAAGTGGTTTCTTATGAAATAACTAGGGTTCCCATAATCCTTAAAGCAAAGAAGTGGTCGATGTTGATGTTTAGAAATTTCTAGGTTTTTTTACAAATAGTTTTGGAATTTTCTATGTATCTCAACTTGATGGAGGATTAAGAGATAATAAATAGTCCAAGCTCAAAAAATGGTGAGAGTGCTTAAATTTGAAATTACTCACAGAATGGTGAGAGCATGGCCAAGGGTGACTGAGATGACCTCAATGGGAATTGAGCACTGCCTACATAATCCCATAAGGACCACAAATCAATGTAGTTCTACCTTACAATTGAGGAATCTGACTAGATAGAAAAAAATTCATAAATTAGACAAATTAGGTGAATGATGTAATACAACATAGACATGGCAAGGTGTTACTTTAAGGCATAATAAAGGTTTGTTCCTACTTTGCCCATAAGAAGTTATAATTAGGAAACAACATAGGTCAATGTTACTAATTTTCCCATATGTAGTTATAATTAGTAGCATGATGGTGGCACTTTGATTTTACCAAAGGAAATTATAATTAAGAGTAATTAAATGGAATGAAACAAGGATTGAAGGATGAAACTACCAAACTACTATCATACTACTCCAAAATACGTCATCTATCTAGAATGCTAAAACAACTATGGACACTTGATCTAAATCTTCTTACTAAAAGTACACATGGAACCAATTAAATGGAACCAAGATCAAAGGGGTTAGGTAGGGAGGGTAAAACAACTCTAGTCAATAGGAAAGGTATGATAGAATGGTATGGCATAAAGAATAATTATGATATTATGGTACAATAGAAATGGGCCTCATTAATAATACTTCAGGTTTCTCAAGCAAAGTAATGTTTGAGGTGTATAATGTTCATAGACTCATAAATTTCATCCCTTATGATGTATTGGGCCTATATTCTCTAGATCCATTATGTAAAATAATGATATATGGGCCTATCTAGTTGGGTTTGAATTTGTCTTTGTGTTTATTCTTGACTATGGTATTCTATTAATTTTGTTTGAGAACAAGATCACCAAGATCAAATTATCTATGTTTAACCCAATAGTTATAGTGGCCATGGAGTTGGTTTTGGTATGATTGAAGGCTATTTACTGCATCCATATGTTTTTCATCAATTAACTCTATCTCTTATAGGTAAACTACTCAGTAAGGTTTATCATATAGAACATGTTTCAAAGAGATGCACAAAAAAGGTAACTTGACCTCAATGGGAAGAATGGCCTCAGTGACATAAACAAGGGAATATGGAGTGGTTCTTATTAGGGAATGATAATTAGTGTGGTATGCCCAAAGGGTGTGGGATATTTAGAGGTGCCAATCATGATCTACATCAATGATAATCTTTGTAGGGATTTTTACAATGGTTTTGTTGGATGCTTCTGCTTGGCCATTACCTTGAGGGTAATAGGCAATAGAAAAATGTTGAGTAATGTTGTAATCAACACATATCAATTTGAGATATTTGTTCTTAAATCATATTTAATTATTAAATATAATGTCAAATGGGATACCATAGTAACAAATGAGATGGTTGAATATAAATTTGGAAATTTGTTTTCCAGTTATGTAAGTGAGGGGTATAGTTTCAACCCACTTAGTGAAATATTTAGTAGCGATGAGAATGTGTTTATATCCATCAAATGAGGTTGGGTTAATCTTACTAATTAGAACAAGACCCTATGTTGTAAATATCTATGTTTAAGAACTAGTTTCAATGTTTTATCTAGGGCATGAATTAGATTGGCATGTCGTTAACATTTTTTGCACCTTTTGATGCAAGAAACTACATCTACATCTATAGTTGGCCAATAATACTTAGTACATAAGAGATTTTTGGCTAGGATGACTTAGATTATGTGAGATCCACAAACTCCTTCATGAACTTCTTGTAACATTAATGTTGTTTAGACCTAAGTTAAATAATGAAGCAAAGTTCCATCAAAGTTATGGTAGTAAAAGGCTGGCCCAAGTAAGATATATTATGTGGCATGGTGAATAAAGGCTTTGGATTATTTATATGATAGGTATGGTGGCATAATATAATTTTAAAGGTAATATAAAGGTCTGAATACCATATAGAATTGGGACCAATAATATCATAGGTCATTATGATGATTGAAGGTTCATGAGTTGGTGCTAGAAGATTTTTGACAAGGAATTTCTATTATTTGGTCTTGTTGGTATGATGGATTAAAGATCCAATGGTGGACATGACATCCAATATTTTATTACTAGCACTTGGTATATGTTTATATTGTACATCAAAAATCTACTATTTGAGAGTGTTGACCATGGCCTTGAATATTGCCATCTTATCATCTTTGGTATAAAAATGGTGTATAACTTGATTGATGATTAACTAAGAATCACCATAAACCTTGAGATGCTGAATATTCCATTTTATTACTTGAAGAAGCCCTATAACAAGTGATTTATATTCATCCATGTTGTTAGTACAAGGAAAGTTGATACAAAATGATTTAGGGATAAGATCCCCCTATGGTGTAATAGATAATAGGCTTGTCCCCCAATCAATGTTCTATGAATGATCCATCAAAATAAATCTTCTAATGTTTTTCCTTAAGAGGTGTTTCAATAATGGTCATAATGGACTCATCTAGGAATTAGAATGTTAGAGATTCTGTTCTACAAGAAGAGCTTCAATAAGCTGATCTATAAGTACTTGTCCCTTGATAACCTTCTAATTGAAATATTTTATCTCTAAATCACTTAGAAGCATGATCCAGTTGATGATGCAACCTTATAAAGTTATTTTGGATAGTAGATAATTGAGAGGATCTACTTTGGAAATAACTATGGTTTTATTGTTTAGCATGTAATGTCATAGTTTTTGAGCTATAAAGACCATAGCTAAATAGGATATTTTAATAGGTGTATAATTGTACTCATACATGACCTATGTATGGTTTAGATAGTACATGATATGTTATTTTCCATTATCATCATGCTGAGCTAGAGGTGCCCCCAACCCCCAAGGCTTTGTTTGTGGTTGTAAGTATAGTAGCAATGATTTTAATGGCATAGGTGGCATCAAAATAAATAGATTTATAAGACATATTTTAAATGCTGAAAAGATTTTTGGCATTCATAATCCTAGTGAAACATGACACATTTTTTCAACAAGTGTGTAAATGGATGGCATTTTTTAGCCAACTAAGAAATGAAACATTTGATAGACTAAATCTTGCCCTATAAACTATGGATTTGCTTCAAATTGGAAGGTGGTGGCATCTTGATAATGGTTTTTACTTTGGATGGATTGAATTTAATGCATCTATGAAAGATGATGAATACTAAGAAATTTCTTGAAGTAACTCCAAAAACACACTTCTTAGGATTGAGTCTAAACTTATATTCACACAATCTCTCAAATATTCTTCATAGTGTAGCTAGATGATTAACCTTGGTCTTTGATTTTCTGAGTATGTCATCGATATAGTCTTCAACAATGTCATGCATCATATCATGAAATATGATGGTCATGGATATTTGATATATAGCCCCAACATTTTTGAGACCAGACAACATAACCTAATAATGAAACATTCCCCATGGAGTGGTGAATGTTGTATTATGTTGGTCTTCTAGTGCAATCTAGATCTGGTTATATCCTAAAAACACATCCATTAGTGAAAGAATTTCACACCCTAATATGGAGTTAAAAATCATGTCAATTTTTGGCAGAGGAAATTCATCCTTAGTGTAGGCCTTGTTTATATCTCTAAAATCAATGCAAATTTTGATTCCTTCTGGCTTCTTATTGACTAGCATAACATTCAAGATCCACTCTGATTAGTAGATCGATAAAATACATCTCACTTATAAGATTTTTTATAACTCTTTATGTACTAATATAGTAATTCAAGGATGCATCTTGTACAATTTTTACTTCAAAGGCTTGGCATCAGGATGTACAACAAGAGGGTGTACAAAAAAGTCAAGGTCCAAACCTAGCATGCCAGAGTAGGCCCAAGCAAATATATCAAAAAATTCCCTTAAAAGGGATATAAATGTGTCATATTCCTCATTAGTGAGGGACATGACTAATTTGATCCATTTTGGGTCATATGGAGTTCCAATGTTGACTTTTGTAGTGTCTTCTACAAGGAGAGTCAAACCATCTTCTAGAATGGTTGGCAAAGATTTGAATTGGTTTGTAATAGAAAACTCCTCTATTAGGAATAGATCTTCAAGTTCCCCTAGGAAATATGAATTAGAGTCTCTTAATGATAAGTATGGCCATTCCATAAAAACTATTGGAAAATATTAAATGATTTGATTAAAGGCATGTTGTTCTTTAGAACTAAACTTAGACCCATAAACAAGTTCCTTGTTGGTGGTCTCCTGAGCTATATTTGAGGAAAGGTGAACAACCCCATCTAATGGTTCCTAAAATAGGTTTTCAATAGAAGACTAGCCTTTTTATTTACTTTTACCCTAGTCCAAAAATGCCTCAAATATGTTTTCACTTTGGTACCCCAATGTTTTATTTATTTGTTTATGGTTGAGGGCGATCACCCATTCTCAAAAATAGGCTACAGGATCTAGTTTGATTGAGAACCCTTGTTTATGTTCTCCCAATAGAACATTGTATTTTAGGCCTAGAAAATCATAAAAGGCCTCATCATTCTCAAACTCATCTACAGGCACTATGGATTCTTGTTGGTCCTAGGCTATAAGTTGAGGGTGATATATAAAAAGTAGATTGTGTCGGTTAATTGGGATAAGGCTACAAATGACATGGGTGTTAAACATATTAGTATTGGCTAGGTCTTCATAAAGGCTATGATCAGACTCTATTTTTCTATTAGCATCATCATCACTAGCCTTTGGCATTAAAACATGAATAATATATGTGGGGTCACCCCCAGGTAGTTTAAATTTGAGACCATAAGTTCCTTTGTACCGAGTGATGGAGATTGGATCAAGTGTTCCTTGATGATTTGGATCAAGACCTCCTCTTTCATAGGCATGCTTTTCCATGATCCTATTAGGAAAAAGATAATTGGGATTTTTATATCAATTGGACAATTTGTCATTATATAACCAAAATTCATCATCTGTAAATGGGTCTTATTTTTGGCTAGTGGCCGGTGTGAAAATGATGGGATATGGACTATGTAATTTGCCTTTAATTTTTCATTTCCATTCCATGAAAGGTGTCTTGGATTTAGGTCTTCCATAAGACTTGAGGTTTTGTGGAAGCTTAGTAGTGTGAAATGTATCATGAGTTAAGTATTATCTTGGGGCATTAGCTATGATGGTAAAATGATTGGACATTTTAGGAGGTGGCATATGGGAAGTTAAATGAAGGGTATTAGGGTATATATAATTTGCCTTATGTAAATTAATAGGTATTTCATTACCCTTATCCTTTTTTGGAATTGGATCCAAGCCAAAATGGTAGTTATAGCTTTCATACTCAGCCTCCAAATGATTACAATGTTCATAGGGCTATAAATCTCCATGAATGGTGACCTCCATGCCAAAATGAGAGAACTTGAGACATTGATGCAATGTTTAAGGGATTACACAAATTTCATGTATCCAAGGTCTAACCATGTGTAAATTACATGAAAAATCTAGGTCTAACACATGGCATAATGTATCATGGGTGAAATGCCCAATGATAACTAACAAGATGATGGTGCCTTATGATTTTTGCTCTTCATTATCATAGGCTTTGATAGTGATCATTTATAATTAGAGATCAACTATTGTGTATCTGATACTTGATGAGATTTAGAGACATAATATTCAAATTGATCCATTGTTTATGAGGACATGCTTCACTTTTTTCTACATAATGACAACTTTGATAAATAATGGATTTTTATGGAGAGGGCCAAATGATGACATATCACTTTGGTCAAAGGTTAACTATTGGCTTGGGGATAGATGTCCAACCAAAGCTTGGAATTTGTATAGGATTATGTCATTTAGAACTTGTAATTGGCCAAAGAACTTTGTTAAGATGTTTTTATGGATAGTAGACATACACAACCAATCTAAAATGGAAATTTATGTGGGCATTTTCTAAAGTTGTTCCACAATATCAAATGTCTTTTCTAACATAGAAATATATGGCTTATTCCTAACCATAAAAATGGGTTGGATGGGTTTTTTGGTAGATGGTTATGGGCCTAGGATGATAATATTTGATTATCAAGTTATGATTGCATAATAAGGATTAGATATAGGACCATTGTTGCTAGGGAATGATGATGGAGAGGGGCCAGATAAGAGAAGTCTTGGTTGCTAGTACACTTATATGTGGTCATGAGTCAATGATTAGTTATTAGAATAAGGTCCAAAAATAGTAATCTCTACTTGTTTGTATGCCTGTATATGGTCTTAGTTCAATCAAGGATCACTAACATAGGTTAGTTGATTGGAATTGGTTAGCATTAGTCCTATTTGGTTATTACTTGGTCTTGGATTAATGGAAATGGTGAAAATTCAACCTCCCACATTATGACCTAAACTTTATTATAGTCATATGCAATTATGTGGTAATTTTATTGGTTATTGGCATCATTCTGGCCTTGGTTCCATCTATTTGGTTGATGTTATTTTTGTTATTATTATTATTGTCTCAATTATTGTTGTTATTGTTCTGGCCTTGTTGTTGCTATTGTTGGTTGTTATTATATTGCAAAAAAGGGTTTTGATAAATACCCAAGTTTTGATTAGATGTAGAAGCTCTATTATCTAATGTTATCTCCCCATTTTATAAGATATTTTCAATAAGGTGCTTTATCTACATACAACAACATAAATTATGACCATTAACCTGATCATATTCATAAAATTCATTTTGTCTATACTAATCTGGATAAGGAATGCCCTCAAGATATTATTTTAGAATAGGCCAACTAATTAGACTAGTAATAATTTTTGAAACATGAATTTAATGGAATATTCAAGATCATTTAAATCTTGATGAGTAGGGATATTTATCCTTGGAGGAGGGGTTTGCAAAGGCAAAGGTTGTGGCACTTGTTGAGCTGGTATAGGCTACTATGAAGGCTACACTTGTTGAATAGGTTGTTGATGAGGAGTAATTTACATTTATAGCATTGGTTGAGTAGACAATGTTTTAACCATTTGGATATGTCATGATTTTATTGATCTATTTCCACTAAAATTCTTTTTATAGTTAAACTAATATTTTTCATAATTACTAGCCTAGGCTGGTGATGATGCTTATGCTTGGAATTGATTTTGGTTATTTCCTTGGTTTTGATTCTAATTTTGGCTTGATGAGGTAAGATTTATAATCCATATATTGATAAGTGCCCTTTCAATCAATAAATCTTTATCAATGATCTCCTTAAAAGTATGTGCACATTACAGCTCTAGATGGTAGGATATCTTACTATGCAAATTTTTGGTAAACACAATGGCTAATTGCTTATCTGGTAGGCTATGAGTGAAATGTATGACAAAGGTCTCCATTTATTTAGATATCTTGTAAGACTTTCCTCAACCTTCTATTTGTCTTGAGTCAAATCTACCAATGAAATCTCATGTTTGATATTATAGGAGAAATACTACACAAACTTGTTTGAAAGGTCATAAAATTAGATATTCAATCTTTATCAATTTTAGAAACTACTCCAAAGCCTATTTTGCTAGACTCTAAGGAAAAAATAGTAAGAGGTATATGTCACTATAAGCCACTAGCTGGAAAGTAACAAAAAATTCTATTAAATAGGTCTTAGGGTCTCCTTTAACCTTATATTTGTCAAACTTTGGTGGTTTGTACCTTGGAGGAAATGGTATTTGTAGATACTCCATGTTGAATGGGTAGGAATACACATCATCTGATTTAAACTTCTTGGTTTATTTCCCAACTTGGATGGTGGTAGTTATATCCTTCATTTGCTATAGTTGTTGTGCCAAGAAACTAGATGGAATATTGGCCTAAGGTGGAGTCTAGGTGGTCAAAAGTGGATTACTTTGACCAAGGTATAGTGGATGTATGATTTTCTATGGAATGTTGGTTTGGTTAGGGAATTGACCAAGAATATGTATTCATGGATTAGGATGTGATTATTGGAATTGCACACATTATGGTGTAATATTTAGGTTTAGATTTGATATATAGGGCTAGTTTTGTGGGAATTATGGTTACGATGTAAGGATATAGCTCTGGGTGAAGTAATATGCATGATGAGGTTAAATAGGGACTTTTTGTTGACTATTCAAACCTAGATGAATAAGGGGAACTTGTTGTGAAATAAGGCCCTATCATTAAATTTGTGGCACATTTAGAAAAAAGGCAATTGTTGCTTGAATGGTACTTGTTGAATAGTAGTACCTCTTAGTTGCATGAATACTTATTTGGAAGTATGTGTTTATTGAGTATTCAACATTTATTTCCAACCAATATACATACATTATTGAGTTGGCAATGCTTGTGAAGGCATGTTGATATGATACTATTGAGGTGTACTTATCACTACCTAACAAGGTGGAACATTGGTTTCCCCTATTGAGGTGATAGAATGTTTGATCTTTGTTCTATTGGTTTACTAGGTTATGCTTGTTGTTGTGGAATATTAGTCATCACCTATTTTAGTGGAGTAACATTCATCACATTTTATTGAGACAAGGCACTAGTTTGTGTTTGACTACTTAATCCTTGCAATTAAGTGCTTGAAGAAGTAGCTACTTGAGGATTAGAGGTATTTTGTTAGGGTTGGGATGTATAAATTCCTCCCCCCTACTATTGTGAACCATTTGTGGTGTTAAATAAAGGCACTTATTATGGACTAGTTTTTTGTGTTGGTAAACCACTTTCACTTGGGTTGGATGGCATTTGCATGTTATCTAGTGTGTTTAGCACATTTATCTACCTAGAATTATTAGACACTTATTCAATAATTAGGGAATTGAACATGTCTCCAACTAAATTTCTTTGTGTGAATGGGTCTATACCTAAATTATCTTGGACTGTCAATTTGATTAAGACTCTTGTTAAAATAACTAGCTTGATAAGTGGAGCATTTGCATGGTTATGTTATTGAAATTATGTGCTAAGCTCAAATAGGTCTGGTATGTTGTCTACATCTATATAAAGTGGTATTCTATGAGGCCCTTTCCTATGACAAGCATATGTGTATTTTGGTACGTCATCAGTGTGAGTGCTTGAGGATTACTAGTATAGGCCTATTTGATGGTTTGATTATAAGGCATGTTGTAACACACTCTAAGTAGACTAGGCAAGTTTTCTTGGGGGAAGTCTACTAGAAACTTGGCCTTGCCTCTATGGATCTGATTAAAACTTCATCCTTATTCTCAATAAAGTGACAATAAAATAAATAGGGATCACATGTTGATGCCATCATAATACAATATGATTTTTGTTGAATTTGGTCAACAATCAATGTTACATTAGCAAGGTACTATGTTATTTGTTCTTGGTCCTACTCTATGTATAGAGGCATGTTAACCAAATAGTGATCTAAAATATATTGTATTCATTCCCTATATTTAATGTTTTAAGGAGGATAGGGATTCATCTCAAAAACTACATCACACCATAGGGGTCTTGAACAAAGTCATCTTGTGTGACCACATTATCATATCTTAGATTGTACATGGATCTATTACAATTATAGTGAGACATATTCAAATCAATGATTAATGTTTCATGAAAAGGCCTAAAGTTTAATAAAATATTAAAAATAATGTCCAAAGGACAAGTGGTCTAAACTTGGTCAAAAAGTGGAGCTATATCTCCAAAAGGTCTATGCTACAACTTGGTATAAAATAGTCTAACATCAAATGTCTAACACAAAAGGACAAGTGGATGAAATAATATTTGAATTACAAACTCTAGGAATATAAATAAAACAAAAGTTTCTAGGTATTTCAAAGAAGGCACAAAAGCTAAGCTCAAAACAGGCATGTGCTAGGTCTTTTGGAGAAGGCATAAAAGCTATACTTTAAACAAAAATAAGGTAAGAGATTTAATCTATCAAATGTGAAACACTTTGGCATAAATTAGGCATTTGGATTTAAAAATGAACTTGGTCAATTGGTATAAGGCATGAAAATCTAGGCATATGGATATAGGTTATTTCTCCCAAATCTAGGCACAAATAATATTTTTCAAATTGAATAAAGAATTAACCTAAGTTACACAAACCAAAAGAAAATGATTAATGTCTAGGCCAAAATTACTCAAGGCATAGGTAAAAATCAATCAATGTTTGGATTTGAACTTGGTAAGGTTAATTTCAAACTCAACTTAGGAAAACTAGGTTTATTTGAATAAAAAATAATCTAGACAAGAACAAACAATATAATGATGCTATGTATAGATCCAAAAGGCACATGTGGTATTGGTTTTTAAAATGGATTTTAGACATAAGGAAAATAAGTCTTTAAAATGATTTGAGTAGCATAACAATGTTATCATGCTCTAAATATGTGATCAATGGTTTGTTTCAAGACTTAAAGGTATACGATTTGAAATGAATTGGGTAGCATAATAACACCCTTTTCAATCAAATGACACACAAAAAAAATATTTGTCAAAAGATTAAGGCAAATACATGATGTCAATGGGAAATTTAATGCCTCCTCAAATAAAGGAGTGATTTATAAACAAGACTCATTTTTATGTGTTAAGATAAACAAAATAGATAGTTTAGACTAAATACCATGCAAGAAAGGATAAAATGACACAAACACCTAAGAGGAACATCCTAAATCCTAAAACTAACAAGGTTTCATAATACTATCAAATTCTATCAATATATTCACTCTTTAAAGGATTTTAATTGTTAATCAAAAAAGTAAAATTACATAAAAAGTAGGGTTTTTAGGCCCCCTCTTCTCTCAAGAGTTTTTACTATGACATGGAACTTTGGGATACTCACCCTGCATCAACAGTATGTCCATGACAAGTGGGGTTCTAAACTATCAATTTTTGCATGTTTATAAATGGTCTAAAGTGTGGATAACACAAGAGATGATCACATCAGTTGGATCTACATTAACTAACATGTTGAGAAAAGGTCTTTTAATTTTCACAACCACTACATCTGTCACTTTCTAAATGTAGTGCAATGTCTGAATTGATCATATGTTTTGAGGGTAGTAGTCACTAAAAAAGGTAGTTTAACCACTCAAACTACCATCTCAGTGATTCACCAGCTCAATTTATATACCCCACCATAGAGTGGGGTTAAGATGATGTTGAGAGATGAATTCTTAGGTCAATGTTTCCCTAAAGAACCCATGAGGAGGTGATGAAATCCTTCTCACAAGCCAAAATGCATGAAAAATGAAAACAAGTGAAAAGACTTTATGGTAGTTTTAAGGTCACTGAAACCATATGGATTTGGGGAGGGCCTTAGTGACTTTCTTTTCAAGCTTTCAGACTAAAGTGATAAAGGTAAATAATAATTTTTTTTGATCACCTGAGTTCCCTTTATGGGATAGGGGAGAGCATACAAGAATCACTCAGTTTTCTAGAAATAGATAACTTTCAATAAATAAGCATACAGTGAACAAATCTTAAGACTATATAACTAGTGTGAAAGTTCATTTTATTACACCAAAAATAAGTTTGTAGTGAAGTTTGATCCCCTTAGTACTTATTGAAAAACTTGAAAAAACTTCAAATACAATCAAGGTATGAAAATAACTAAGTTTATTTTAAACACCAAATACAAAGTGTGTAAGATTTAACCATATCTAGACTTTGATTTTTCCACATTAGGACCTACAATTTGTTAGAGGGTTTTCCTGCTTAGAAGCCCAAAAATGAGTGAGAAAACAACATTTCAAAATTGGCTCTTGGGTTTCCTATTTTTTGTCTTAGAGAGATTGATGTCGATCCATGTAGGGATCGATGTCAGTCTCCAGAGATTGACATCAGTTGATCCACACAGGGATCATTATCAGTTGATAAGATCGACATCAATTCTTGTAAAAACATAGAAAAACACAATATGATTTTCACAAAAATATTGTTAGTAAAAATATCTTAAAACCAATAATTTTCACTAGATCCTACAAGGAAATGGTTATATAAACAATATTCAAGATCTTAGACATAGAATAAAAGCCAAATTTTTTTGAGAAAACCCTCATTAGTCATGTTTATATCATGTTCTAATTTTTACATAGGGATCATGGTTGATTTAAAGAATCAAAGTCAATTTGTGAAAATTGACATCGGTTTGGGAGAATCAATGTTAGTCTCTATGCAACCTATGTGTTGCTAAAAAATAGAAATACATGAAAAATAAAGATAAAACTCAAATTTTAAAGATTATTAAGCATCAATTATAAAAACTAAGAGTAACACATTAATATCCTTGATTATATGGGATGCTTGAGGTCACACCAGGCATGTGAACATGTGAACTATGAATTTGACATAGAGGGGAGGTAAATCTTGTGATAGTCTCATAAAAAAAATGAAATGAACACACTAAATTCTTAATTCCTCTAGCCTAGACACTAGGGAGAGATTAGTAATAAAACTAAATAAAATCACAACAAAAACATAAAATAAAGAAGTCCTTTACCTTTTTTGGGATATCTAAATGGATTTGTTGAATGGCTTGCTCAGTTTGTGCATCAAGAAGTCTTTGAAAATGGAGGTTTTTTGGCTCCTTCTTTCCTTGGCACCTTGGATTTGATTTTTCTTGGCTTAAGATTTGGGCATGGTAACACTACTTGCATGAGTTAAATGGAGCAAATCCTACATAATAACTCTGAAATATCCAATATTAGAAATGAAGAGGTATGGCTTTGTATTTATAGCCTTAAGAATTAACTCTCATCTAAGGTGAGTCAAGGTTGTGTTTAGGCTTGGAATGTGTTCAAACTAAACCTAGGTGAGTTAAAACTAACTCTATTAGAGTTAATAGTTGTCAAGTAATTATGATTTGTAACTACTAGGCATGGCTCTCAAATTAGATATTTTTAAAGAGCTTGACAACTCATGAAGGCAATGATGAAAGGCTAAGATATTTTTAATTTTTAAATTTCCTTTTCTAGATATTAATTATTTACAAATGGATAATTCAAATAGGCATTTAATCTTTTTTAATTTGGTAATTGATTTAGATTATCCTTTTATCTCTTTAAAAATTTATTTAAGTGTGCAAGTGCCCCATTTAATAGGTTCATAGGCCAAATTGACAGTTGTTATGATGCAAGGTGATTAGGGATGAATCCATGAGAGTTTATTATTACATACAATATAATACCCAAATTAGGGATGTTACATGAAATTTTGGGGTGTTCAATGATTTCTAGGCTTAATTTGTAATGGTTGGTAGGAATTGGTACAAAGTTTGGTTGATGGTTAGTTGTGGCCATTTTTTTAAATCTACAAGTACCCTCTACAATGCACAAATATCTCAAATAAATTCATGATAATAAAGTGGTAAAAATTCAAGGAATGCAATTTGAATATCTTTTGGAATATATTATGTTTACTTATTTTATGGAACAATTATCTAGTATAATTATTAAGCATCATGGTAATGAAATAGTATACAAAACTATTAAAGAGAATGATATAAATATTACAAATAACATTTTAGTTTATAATGATCATGATAATATTACAAAATTAATTTCTCCATCTACTTATGAGAATTATTTAGTTACACATGAGCATATTTAGTTTGTTTTATAAAGCATGGTAAATATTACTATGTTAAAAGTGACACATACAAGGAGGCCTTAATCTCCTAAGGATCAATAGGTTATTCAAAACTATTCACCATAGGTACTAGTATAGGAAATGTGAGACCCCTATTTTTCATAATGTTTACTTTAGACATGTGTTGTACACACATCATGTTGAGACATGCTATATGTGTTATTGAGACACGATATGTTATTGAGTCCTTATGACTGAGAAAAAGATTCTATATGTTATGAGCTGTTATGTTTTTCTTAAACAAGAAAAATTATATTCTTAGATTAAATGATTATTATATGCATTATTATATCAATTTACTTACACTACTTGGTTGTTCATTATGATGTGTATTGGTTCTATATTACTAGAGCTATTGTTCTTAAGCATGTATTTTAATTATACATATATTTAGATATTGGTATTATTTAATTATCATTGATATGTGATGCCTTAGATATGTCATGTGCATGTTGTGTGGATTAATATCACTTGTATTATTTATATTATATAACTTTATCTATCTAGAGTAAGGAATTTATGTGCATAATATTATGCAAGTGATAACAGATGTCGTTAAGGGAACTAAGACTATGTCGAGTATGAGCATATCATGTGTAGAGTGGTTATATGTCTACTGGACACTACCATGATACAAACCACTCCTTATATCATTATGGACCTAGTTATAAGTATAAAAATACTTAACCCTCTTGCATTATTCACCCCTTAGATACTATTCACACCTTCCTTCTTAACATTTTGTATTATTTATATTTTACAACTTTAGCTATCTAGAGTAAGGCATTTGTGTGCATAATATTGTGCAAGTGACAAGAGAGGTTGTTATGGGAAATATGACTATAATGAGCATAAGAACATCATGTGTAGAGTGTTGACATGTCTACTAGACAATACCATGATCCAAACCACTCCATATATCGTTATGGACCTAGTTGGAAGTATAAACATACTTAACCATCTTGCATTATTCACCCCATAGATTCTATTCACACATTCCTTATTAACATTAGAAGTCATCCTTTTATTTTATTTCATTTATAAAGTGTTTTTTAAGAAAATTAAGTGGCCACCTTTGACTCAAACTCAAATGGATTAGAAGAGCCAACTTTAGAGAGTGACATAAAGTAGTTTTTAGATATTGTGCTGATTTTTATGTCCTTGGACCAATAGGAAGGTTAAATAGTATTTATAGCATCCTTAGAGGAATTTTGAGGCAACCCATGTGCCATTTATGGCATAGGATAGTTGTAAATTTTTGTGGTATGGACTTGCTTGCTTTCCCACATGGACTTGTAAGTGGAGTTATGGAGAAGGGAAACTTTTTAACCATAAACAAAGGGATGGGAAGAGACACATGTCACCTTCCCATTAGATTGTAGAGAAAGGAGCTTGGCCTATAGAAGGAAGGAAAGAGTTTATTGAGAGGAATTTTTCTTATTTGAAATTTAGAAAATTGGAAGGGGAGAAGAGGAGAAAGAGGAGGAGGATCTAGAAGAAGAGCTTACAGAAAGAGGAGGATTAAAATTACCCAAAGCTTGTAAGAAGTGTTCTTGTGTGTGTATAAGAAAGAATAAGGTAGGATTACATGCCCATTTATTTTAATTTTATTTACATTAAAAATATCTTTCTCCTTTCGTTTGTTTGAAGTTTCAAGGGGTGTAAGGTTATTTGGATTACCCTCTTTATTCATTTATATTCCATGGGTATGCTAATGGACCCCATGTGGTTTTAATGCCAATTTGGGTTTGGATATGTAACATACCTCCTAACTCTTAGTTGTTTTTATGCCATTTTATTGTCTTAAAGTGGCAAAGTTATGCTGCCAAAATTTATGTGAATTTACATGCTTTTTGTGTACTCTCATGCATTGGTATTGGAAAGTAGACCAAATTATTGATGCCTTATATGTAATTTGATTATCCATATTATAAGTGGCAAGTGAACCTCCCAATGCCATCCTACGTGGTTTTTTTTTGTGTAATTATAGCTGGATAGTGGAACCATAGTTCCTAAGGGCTAAGAGATGGTAGAATAAGGGTGAGTTATCCCCACATTCTTCTCCTTTAGTGTATTTTTGGTGTTGAATACATGTTATGTTTTCTTGTTATTATTTGGTATTTTATATTGTGTTTTTCCTTCCATACATGTGATATGTACCTAGGGATATGATATATTAATGTATATGGGTTGATGGAGATGCTGACATGTGGCACACATCCACTTAGTTAGTTATATGGGTACAATATATTAGGATAATGGAGTAACTTGTGGAATTAGTACATTGGGTAATGGTCGGCCTATATTGGTATTAGGAGGTTACCCATCCACAGGTTAGATATATGTATATATATAGGAGATGATTATCACGGTAAATGTAACAAGTAAACATTGAGTCTTCTATTGTAAGAGGATATTGGAGGTTGTCCCCTCGAAGAGACATTGTGGAGTTATTCCTTCCTAAAGGAGTATTATATGGCATTTCCTTACCTTAAGGGTATTTATACATATATTGAATATCAAGATCTTATCAACATGTTAGTTTAGGAGATGAAATCCTCTTATGTGTATTTGAAATTATAGCTTCCTAGATGTATATTCCTAGTGAGCATTCCTTGCCTAGTCTTATTCCATCTAAACCTCATTTTATCAACTTTTCCACCTTAAACCACGATGTGATGATGACCAATGATGGGATTATTAGGCTCAAGGGTGCCTAGGGTAGCTTCCTAATGATTTAAAAATGATGGGAGATGAACCCCTCATTCAGTTGGCCATGTAGTTGTAAGTGGATTTATTTTGAATATCATCTTGTGCAAAATTTTGTAAAAAAATGTAATGAAATTATATTAGCTATTTAAGAACCATGATATTTTTATTATTTTAGCTGAAATTATGTACATATTGGAAGCAAATTGTATTAATCATTAGAAATAGAAAGAAGTCTCTTTATCGCTTACATGCTCTTCCCATTAAGTATATCAGATTACAAAAGTAATAAAAATGATTAATTTATGTTCAAAATAAAAGAAAATACAATATGTTGATTGGACATATATTTCTATGTATTTTTATATTTGACTAAAAACAAAAGTTTTCTCTTTCTTAAAATCTCAAATTACATTAATTTGTGTGAAGCCAAGAAAGGATAGATGTAGTTGTATAATAATTATAAAATTTTAATATCACCTAATTTTCCCTAAATCTTTTTTATTATAACTTAGGTTTTATCATGATTTTGTATCAATTTATGAAATATTTTTATGTGTTATTGTGAAAAAGTTATGAATTTTAAAGTAAACTACTAAAAATGGTTCATTTCATTTATAATTAGTCTAAAATTTGCATAATTTTTAAGCATATAAAAGAGGTTTTGAAGTGCTCAAAATAATTTTATTATTAAATTGGTGAAAACTAGGACCCAATGCCAGTATTTTTATAATTTTACATTCAATGGACCTTTGAATATGATTTTTTGAAGATTGGCTATCTGTAGGGTAGTTTGGGGAAAATACAATCCTTTCAGAAGGGCACTATACCTTATTATAGGAAAACTAGCTCAGTTTGATTGATGGTACCCATGTAACTATGTAACATATAGAGAAGACCAAAGGGTATGACACAAAAGGGTTGGTGTTGACTACCAATTTTCATGGGATAGTTTTGATTTGGGATGTGGTTAAAGGCATATGGTTGGGGTATAACTTTAAACCTTTATTAACTACTACCCCATTGGACTTAATATTAAAATAATGGACTGACCTTTATGGTTATTAAAGATAATAATTAATTAATTTATTTAAACCTTATTTAATTTAAACATGTATTTTACTAATGTTTGAGACATGTAACTAAACATTCAAAACCAAAACTAATTTAATGTAGATAGACCTTTTTGTGTCATCAGTTGCAACCACCTAAAGACACAAAGATGGGGTGAAACCAAAAGGGACCCCCATCCATTTTTCATAATCTTCCATAAGAAATAATTTTAAAGACTTTAAAAGACATAATTTTTATATTATGACCCATTTTTCATAAAGGTGTGCAATTAGACCTTTTTCAATAAGTATATTTATTTTGTACCCATGATTATGGAGATCTGGTGGCTAAGAAGCAGGGGAACCTAAAAGGGATCCCACCTATTTTGTTTTCTCATTCTACAATAAAGGGTTTTATAACATGATACCTCATGGTTTTCACTTTGTTCTTATTTTATCTTTGGGAGGCATTTTTACCTTATAGGATAACTAAGACTCATAGGAGCCTCAAAATAGGTTGACCCAAAAAAAGACCCCTGCTATTTTTGTGTCCCCTTCAATCTGAGATAAAAATAAAAGTGAAAACATGAAACTAAAAATTTTATTAAATTTAATCTTGAACCTTACTGACAATCATTAATGGTTGTGGTGGATCTTGAAGCTCATGATACTTATTTGGAAACCATGGGAGACTGAGACATTGTATGAGATTTATGTTGAAATGGGTACCTTAAAAATAATATCTCACATATTTATATCATGTTATAAAATTAAAATTAAATTAAATAGTTCTTACCAAAATCTCAAAGACCTAATTACTGACATACATTCAAGGCTGAGGAAGGGAAGGAGAGATGACTATTGGAAAAGTAATCCTTCAACACCTCCTCCCTACTTCAAAAATTTAAGATTTCATATAATTGGCCAAATCAGCGACCTTATGGACTTCATAAGGTTATTTAGGTCACCTTTCACTTTGACCAGATCTAACGATTAAGGTTGAATCAATCTAATTATTGAGATGGAGTGATCCTCAAGGGGATTATTTAGGATATTTAAAGCCCATTTTAAGGGGTTATGTGGAATATAAGATATTTAGTTGATATATTTCATTAAATTTGACTTAAGTTGAAAATTGATTTTTAATATGACTTAAGTGTGATTTGAGCCCTAAGATTAGCCATATTTGGCCAAAGATTATTTTATGCACCAAAAAGAATTAGATAGTATAGTTCAAGCCAGTGGTTGCTTGAATCCACATCACATTAATCAAATGTTATTTTTGGCCCTTGGTGTCATAGGGACTTATAGGCTAACTTAAAAATTTATAGGATTGTTTGATAGACTATAGGCTGATTAAAAGATGTGGGGCTAACATGGTGTTGATGCCTCTAAGTGTATCATAGGTGCTCTTAGTGTTTAAATAAAACTTCTCATTTTAGAATTCAAATAATTTAGAGCATGAGTTGAAGGTTATGGTGATCTCATCACTTGTGATGAAATAATAATAGATCAAGCAAACTATTCCATAATATTTATAAATCTTGGTAGTTGGGAGCTACCTTGGTCATCAATAATATTTACACAAGATGGTTAATATATAATAATGCCAATGGGTTATGATCAAATTTTAATTTAAGATATTCTAAAATAAATATTCACAATGGTTTTAAGCTATAGTGATCTATTTAAAAAAAAGTGAAAAAGGGAAAGATAGGGCAGAAAGAAAACATGTTACTAATATTTACCTCAAATGTCATGACAAAGTTTAAATTTTTACTAAACATACATTTAACCAATGTATATCATTCAATAACATATGCCCAAATCTTACCACACACAAGGCAAATATCTAAGGATAGTATGAAGAAATACAAGAACTCTAGCCATCATCTTTGACAAGCATTCAAATTCAATTGGGTGTAAATATACTTGAGTCCCAAGTTATCCGAATTGAGATCAAATGGTTTTTACAACAAGTAATGTTGTTATAGTCATATTTTGATGCTATTATCCTAAAGCTGAAATCTTTTTGGACTTTTTCCAATAGGTCTATGTTACCCTGTCTATGAAATTTTGAGGCCTAGAAGCCTGTAGAGCTCACTATGTTTCTGATTCCATCTTGTGACATTCTTTTCCAAAGTTGGTCCCCACCCTCTTCTAGCCATAATGGATTGATATCCCCTCTATATTCTCCTCCCATTTTAAGAGATTGATTGTTGGTGGTTCAAGCATTAAAGTCTCCTATTAAAACAATTCCCCCTGATGTGCTAAAAATAGATATATCTTTCTTTAGCGCTGCATACTTTAAAAATTTATTGCTGCAATCAAATAGCTTATGCACATCTTTATGTAGAGAAAATAAAAATAAATAAACCCAAGAACATTCAACTAATCTAGCATTTGCACAAATTCGCAACCATATATTAAAGATGCACACCTATAATTCTTAAAAAATCATTCAAATTTGAGATATAAAACATACAATTGAGAGAGAAGCTAAATAACAATTTACACAAATAAAATGAGATAATCTTCTCAGAATTCTCATAATTTTGATACTGGTTTTATAGCTCCAAAAGATCTCTCCCCTTTTTTTACAAATGAAAATGCTTCTTTTATAGGCCTCAAAGAAGCATGCCAATCAGTCACCTCAACTTACAAGTGTAAAAAATATAAAGGGCAACTGTCAGTTCTATAAAGTTTCCAAAATACACTAAAATTTATAAAATAGATTGACTCTTTAGGAAACATGCCATCAAAATACATGTGCCTTTACAAAATAATATTCCATTTCCATAATTTACAATGTTTTCTCAAAAGAGAATATCCTTAACCAACTAGTGGACCTTGTGTTGGTGAAGATTCTTGGCTTTGTTGAAGTAACGTCATTGTCTTTTGATACTACTCATCAACTAAATTCAAGTTGACAATTGGATCAAGGAGTTCATATTATTTATCTACCAAATCATCTAGGTCCCTATTATTTCCTTATAAATCCTCCTTAATGCTTTTCACCTTAGTTATCTTCTTTTTTGTAGTTAGAATCATATCCATGATCCTACTTTTGTCACCTCCAGACCTACCTTGGCTCTTATTTTTCAACTCTTACATGACCAAGGTGGTCCTGTGCTTGAACTCATCATTTGTTATGATGCCCATGGAAGAAAGATTTGAAGGCGTTGTAATCATTGTCCCCAAGAGTTTTTCAATTCTATCCAACAATTCTTTATCATCCTTGATGAGTCTCTCTAAGGATTTGGACCATGCACTCAAATTATTGATTTTATCCAAAATCAAGCCCATGATTATGTTAAGGTGAGTAATGCTAATAGTCTTAAAACCAGGTATTTTATCCCCTATCAAGATGCTAATAAAATCCTTTATTTTTTCCTTAGAACCCTACCATTGGGTGATTAAACCCTTGAAAATTGTATCCTACAGGTATAGTGCATTATATTTTAGCTTTGTTAACTTTAGAGAGTTAAATATGTCAAGGAATGATTTTTAAAACATTTCAATCATGGAGTTAGGAATTGATAAAACTACCTACTTCTCCAAGTCTTCATTCTACTTCTAAAGGTTATTTATTCATTATTATAGGCCTTTGATGCTAATTTACAATTGGGCACTATGAGCATAGTCTAACCCAAGTATATCCTCCTCATGGATGGGGTCCTCACCTAGTCATTAGCCACCAAATGGAGTCAAACCAACAAATGGTTCCACCTTCTAAAAATCAAATTCCTTTCCACCAACCATATCTTTCTTTATTTTTAGTCTTTCTAATCTAGTATTGGTTGGGTTAAATTTGACACTTACTGAAGAGTGTGTCATTTTTGGAGGCTCTGGGGCTTCCATTTGGGTGTTATCTAAAGATCCAAGAGAAACCATTTATCTTTCCTGCTCTTTCTATTGTAAAACCACTATCTAGAGCTTAATTTACTCATGAATTATGATGTTGGTAGACATTGTGATGGCCCATTGATGATATAACATTATGATATTTTATATCTTTCCATATAGAAACCATTAAGGAATGGTTGGACCATGAATTATATTATCATCACTGAACATATTAACTTCACTCAAAGGGTGAGTGAGGGTTATCTTAGGCTTCTTGGTTCCCATAGGGGCCAATAGTAATTCAACCTTTATATTTTGAGGGAGAATAACTAGAACTAAGTCCAAATCTATTTCCTTCCCCTTTTACTTTCCTATTTACTCAACTTGGGATTGAGGTTCTTCTTCTTTAGCTTCCTCTTCATCTGACCCATAAACACTTGCTATTGCCTCCAAGGCATCTTCTACTATTTCTCAAGGATGAAATGCAATCATGTCAATGTATTCAATAGGAGACTTTGAATTTTCAAGCTAGGCAAAATATGGTGCCCCTTCACTAGGTCTTTCTTTAAGATTTTCTTTTCTTGCACCTTATGTAATTGGTGCCTCTTACTATTCTAGAAGAGGCCTAGTAGATGGTCCTAGAAACAAATGGTACTATAAAGTATTCATCTACCATATCTCACTAATTGGCTTTTATTCAATCTAGCTTCAAGCTTGATATTATGTATTTTCAATCTTACTAGGACCTCTAAAAATGAATATGCATAGATGCACATTATGTCATGGACACCAAGTTGATGTTCATACTTCATGTTAATTTGTTTGGCCTTCAAATGATTCACAATATTATCTTGGGGGTCCCACTACCTTAAATCATCAAGATGTAAATTAAAATAATCCCTATATTGGGAGATGGTGTCTACACTATCCCAATTCTATAACATTGTTCTACTAATAGTCAAATGAAAAGTATATAGTATCCCCTTTCCTTTCTATTTGCACACACTATCAATACCATGGAACAATTGGTATGTAATCTCATGTTTAGCCAACTTGGTGGGTACATAGATTGGAAATCTAAGAGGCTGACATAAGGTTCCTTCTATCCTAATTATAGTGCAATTAGGATATAACCAAATATCCCCAATAATATCCACATAATTTTTGATTAAGGGGCTTACCCTCATCATGGGTATCCCCATAATAGCCTTAGACAAAGACTGGATATACACAATCACAAATGAATTATATGTGGTCCCTATACTTGAATATGTGAAATTTATAATAGTAATGGGAAAATGTCTACCTTCCCTTAGTGACTAATTTTTGATGTTAAGGATGGTGGTGGTGGCCAATAGGGCATCCAAAAGATAATACATCATAAAGAAGTGATTTCTAGTCCTCTTTTTTATGGCATAAAATTGTTTCTTTAGACAAACATTGATCAATTCTCTAATAAGAGGGGTAAGTCTTTTTTCAACCATGAAATATATATAAGGGACCCATAATTTTCTAATGTAAGTGATGGAAAAGGCCCTAGATAATATATTTAGCAAGGTCATAACCATTATAATCCCTACCCTAAATTGGATGATAGGGATTCTTCTAGTGGGGTCAAAAAAAACATGGGTTCCTGAATATAGCCATAGGGAGATGGCAATTTTTAGGTCATTTTGGATGGACCATTGATTAATTATGGGCAAGTCAACTTGGGGAATGGGAAGTTTGTAGTAACTTTCAAAGGCCATGAGGGAAATGTAAGCAAATTTCTTAAAATTGTGTTCATGGATTATCATATCCTGATCAAGTCAAAAATTTACAAAAATAGGAGAAATAACATCGATATAATGAAGTACCTTAGGCTTTACTACTGCATGGTGGAGATAGGTCATTTAGATAGAGACTATATCATAATATCTCTAACAAACTATGGCATTCTATTCATCCTCCTTGGTTATTTATTTTAATTCCTTAATGGCCTAAAAGAGCTTGGACCAATTGTTGTCCCTAGTATTCAATGTTACCACATCTAATACTATGTCATTTAATATTCTTTCACCCACATCTAAAGCTAAGTACAAATCTATGTCTTATTTTTGTGTTGCCATGGTTGCAAGTCCACAAGTTACTCACTAGTGTCCTATAATCAACTTTAAGGTTAAATTGCACTTGTTCAGATGGTAATTAGACTCTCTCTAGCTTGGTAGTGATCAAATCAAAATCAAATTAGGGCTTCAATAAATCTTAGGGTGTTTTATAGGTATTTTTGAGCTATAATGGTTGAAACTATTAGAACTTAGGTGAACTTGGTATCAATATTTGATTTAGACCCTTGATTTTATACCTTTGCCTTTTTGAGCCCATAAAATCTTGGGTTTTGTCCACTTTTGCTTAGGTGGCATTGATGTGGTAGCTTTGTGGCATCTAGTTTGCCTTTTCATGGCATTTAGTTCATAAATGCTTTGAAGCTTGATGATTTCCTTTTAAAATTTGTCTTTGATCTTTCTCCATTAGATTGATCTATATAGGTCCACATGGATCATTGATCTCTATCCTATTAGTTTTATGACATTGGGTGTCCCTTGTACAAGGCTCTATGGTCATGCCACTTGGAAATCTCATGGGCCTTCTAAGCTCTACATCCTTTTCAATATTTTAGTTAGCATGTACATGCCATATGGTGTCCCACAATCCTTTGGGTCTTTTATTGAATAATCCATAGTGGTTTCACTTAGTCTGATCATGTTGGTTTGACTACGTGCAAGCCATCGGTCCAAAAAAGGTACACAAACTTTAAGTTAGCATCAAACCATGTAAAGAACTTAGGTTAAATACTTTAGTATAAGGTTTTGTTTCATGTTAACAAACATGAAATAAACCTTAGGCTAAAGCATTTAATCTAATTTTAGATCATAGTAAAATGGGAGCCAATATAAAACGACTTAACTTAAGGTTTTTGACCTAAGGTTTTTATCATATTTATGAATACGAGGCAATCCTTGGGACAAATACTTTAAGTTAGGATTAATACCATAGGGGCTCACAATTTTTTCAAGCCTCATGAATAAACTCATAAAACCTTTCATAAGACTATGGGGGGTATATACATAGACTAAGCATAAGGTTTTGAACTAAGGTCTGGTCTAATGTTTAAAAACACTATTCAATCTTTTGATAATATTCAATATAAGCCTATGGTATTTTTAATTGTCCCCATGTATATTTAAATTTTAAGTTAAAACATAGCTCCCAATTAATCCAAAAATAGTCTTAACATTAAGGCACAAAACTTTGAAGCATGATTAAGGCAAAAACATTTTCATTTATCTAAGTGGGATTGGTCTATGAGTTTGAATTTTGATGATCTCATGGATGTCAATGATGGCCTTGCAGACATCAATAACATTCATACAAATGCCAAAATTAAGATCTGGCAATGTATCATTGGGCTTCAAATTTGATGGCCTTATAGACATCATTGATGGCCTTGTGGACATGAAATTATGGGTGCAAGAATGTCAAACTTTTATCCTATAAGACATAACAAGCCCTTAGAAAATTTGACCTATTATGTGTCATTCGATCAACTTCCTCTCAAATGCATGTTGGTCATAGATCCTATAGAGAAGCACATGAATTAAGTTAAGGCTCGAGACAAATAATACTTAGGATAAAGTCTTAGGACTAAGGTCTCATTTGGGTTAATAAAAATGAATGGGGCCTTAGGGATGAGATTATAGACTAAGATTGGTGAAAATAAAGCCAAACCAAGTTAGGAATTTAATAAAAAGAACCCTACAGACATTAATTCTGGACCACATTAAAAAATAAAGGGAACAAAGGAGCTCAGGATGTATAAGGTGACCATGCTCATAATTTTTATATTGAGGTTGGGTTGTGTTCAAAAACATGACAAAGCCTTAATATAAATATTAGGCTTAAATCCATGGACTATTTAAAATATTCTCGCTAAAATCATTCCTGCCATTTTTGAATTTAGGTCTACAAGAATCTTATGCTAGGGTTTCTGAATGAAAGTTCCAGAAAGCTTAGACATGGATTCAACTTGACTTTTATCAAACCAAAGGCTAATAAAAGGTTGAATTGAGACAAAATTATGAAACCCAAGTATGATCTCATCAAGGAGAGATCCATTAAACCTATGATCTAAAACATAGGATCCACTATTAGCAACATTATGCAAAGCTAAATTAGAACCAAGAACAAAGAAGACCAACCATACCAAGGGGTGGATGATCTTCAAATGTGAACAATGTGTAAAACATGATAATGATGCTTTGGTTAAATGAATTTTAATCTTCAAAATATGAATTACATAATTTAAAACATGGGTCCCCAATTTTTAGAAATAGGGGGTATGTTAACCTCAATAAATGGTGACTTCTAGGGGAACATAACAATATTTTATAATTCAAATACCCTAGTTTATAAAAATAATTAGATTACTTATTCTACTTGATAAGTGCCATTATCAAGATCATTTCATGGTTGAAACAAACCTTTCATCTACAGTATTATGATCAAAAATCAAAACCTAGCCATGTTATGTGTGTGCTTTGAATCCACTTACCATTTTCCATGAGATTTATGGGGACAACTTCTAAGTTTCATGTCTTTAATCATTACCATAGACTTACAACATGTGGGATATTCATTAAGAACTGTGCTTTAGCTTAGGAAGGGCTTGAGCATTACTCTACTACTAGATAGACATCCATAGCCCTGACAAAGATGCATTTGGATCTAATCATGACCTTTCTCCACTACCAACCAAGCATCCATAGCCCTGATGGAGATTACTAGAATCACTTTTGCTTACAAAAATTTCAATTTACTAATAATCTCTTATTTTGTATTTTGGATCTTTTAGGCTTCTTATAAAATGTTGGGAACTAAGTTAGCTAGGTTTAGGGATTTGGTCAAATGTTTGGTCTTCAGATAATCACCTATGGTTATAAACTTTATCCTAGGCAAGGATATTTTTAAGTGCAAAAATGACTATGCCTTAATAATTCAAGACTTCTTACCACATATGCAATTCTTCTTGAAACCAAATTTAGATAAAAAAATGTTTAAATTTTCATAGAATAGTTGACCTATCTACTAGTCCTTACTATTTTTTTAAAACTATAACATAAGCTTATATTCCATATCCATGATCAACATTTACTCAAGATACATACCTACATTTCTAAGCTTGTGGAGTTTTTGAATACCTTAAAATGAAATTTTGAGCTGAGGGATATCCAAGGACTTATTAAAAGCAAGTAACACAAGATAGAGTGAAATAAACAGAGAGGAAAGAACCAACAAATAAATATATACAAGCATATGTATAAACAAGGGATAGGAAGGAAAGAGCTGCAGGGAAATTAAACTAGCCTACCTACACTAGCTCTATCCATTCTTATAGATTTAATCCATGAAGACCCTAAGATGGGCAGCAAAAAATTAATGCTTGAGATACTACCCATTGGTGGGTAATGTGAATTCTACTCCTTGTAGGTCTTTTAGTTTGAAGGTGTTATCCCTGAGTGTGTTAGCAATCTGATAGGGGCCTATCCATAGAGGTGTGAACTTCCCATGTTTTCCCTTAGGTTCAGATGACTTTTCCTAGAGAAGAACTAAGTCTCCTTGTCTAAACACCCTTACTTTTGACCTCTTATCAAACCACCTCTTCACCATGGTTTGGTGTCCACTAAAATTGGGAAAATCTTCTTCTCATGCATATTTCATTTGAATGATGTCTAATAGTTTTAAATTTTCAAGTTTTTAATCTTCTTCCATATATTCCTACATGAATTTATACATAGGTAACTTGAGGGTGATAGGGAAGATGGGCTCTTAGCCATATTGAAAAAAGAATGATGATGTATTTAGGGCCTACTTGATTCTTGTTATATCTACCCAAAAGGCATATTTGATAATCTTGTTCCAAGTTCTAGGTTTATCTGTAATATAATTCTTTATGGCCTTTATCAAATTCTTATTGGTAGGTTCAGATACTCCATTACCTTAAGGGTAATGGTTGGATGAGAACTTGAGAATAATACTATTATCATATGCATATTCTATCATTTAAATGGATGTGAAAGTAGATCCATTGTCACATACTAGAGAAATTACAGTTCTAAATCTAGTGCACATGTTTTCTTCTAAAAAAGAGATCACTTCTTTAGTTCTACATTTCTTAGTGGCTATTGCCTCAACCCACCTACTGCAATAGTCAGTAGTTATCAAGACATACATGTGACCTTCTGATGACTTGGGGTTGATCATCCCTACAAAGTCTAACCCCCAATGTGCAAAGGGTTTATCAACCATTACTAGTTGTAATGACATTACTAATTTTGGCTCCTTTGTGCTAAAGTTTGGCATGAGTGGCATTCTCTCACATTCTTGTGAGCATCCCTGAAGATAGTTGGATAATAGTAGCTAGATATTAGAGTTTTATGGCCTATGGTTATTGTATATCGATGCCCACTTCTTAGTTTGTCATGAAATATTCTCATTATCTCAGCAACTTTTTCTTGTAAAATGCATCTTAAGTAGACACCTTCAAATCTATTTTTGTATAGCACTTCATTATTGATCAGGTGATGGGATAATTTGAGTCTTAGATCTCTCTTCTGCTCCTTGGTTAGTCCTATAGGACAATTTACATTAATCAGCAAATGAATGATAGGGTCATACCAGTCATTAGCTTGAAAGCTTTATTGCTCAACCTGTATGACATAAAGCTTGGGGTTAGCATTAACAATCATTTGAATCAGACCTTGGCACCTTAATGATTTTATAGTTTTCATCTTGATGTCATATTATTGGAGAACAAACATCCACTTACCTCTTCACTCTCCAAGCTCATTCTGACTTAGCATGAGCTTTGTAGTAGGGTCAGGTAGGATGACATGCACTTTATTCTTAAGAATGTAGTGCCTAAATTTTTTCACTTCTTTTACCAATTCACATGGTTGTTTATCAATTAAAGAATAATTTAACTTAGCATTCTTAAAATTGGTTCTCATGAAGGCAATTAGATGGTCACATCCATCAATTTTTTGAGTTAAGACGATAACAATAGTATGGTCAGAAGTGAAGGAGTAAAGGTAGAAATCCTTGGAGAAATCTAGACTTATTAGGACTAAAGCTTAACCAATTACTTCCTTGATGTCCTTAAAGGCCTTCTTATTTTCCTCATTATAAGTGATTTTGACATCTTTTTTATCATGTCATTTAGTGGCTTAATAATTTTTGTAAAACTAGAAATAAACTTTCTCACAAAGTTAATTTTGCCAAAGAATGATTTTAGCTCTTTCTTACTATTAAGAGGCTATATCTTTGATATAGCTTATATTATTTTAATATCTATAGAGATTTCATCCTTAGTAATGACATGGCCTGACAAATTTCCCTCAGTAACATAAAATGCTCTTCTTTGGGTTAAGGGAAATCCCATACCTTTTACACCTTTCAAATACTTGTAATGCATGATGTGATCCTCCCTATTTTTAGAAAAAATAGTTAGATCATCCATGTATATCTTGATGGCATTTTTCTACCAAACCTTAGAAACCATGATCCATGGCTCTTCAAAATATTGTTCCTACATTGATCAGTATGAATGGCATTCTTTTGCATGTGAACATGCCCCATTTGGTAGTGAAAGTAGTCTTCATCCTATCTTCCTGATTCACTAGTACCTGGTTATACCTTGAAAATCCATCAAGAAGGACATCATATCAAAACTAGAAACACTTTATCTAAAGAAGGAAAAGGGTACTTGTCATTTTTATATGACTTATTAATGTTCTTAAAATCAATGTAAAGCTTAATTTTGCCATTCTTTTTCCTGATTGAAACTAAATTGGCAACCCAGGTAGAATGCCTAATGGGGAATATAATATTTACATCTAATAACTTCTTAACCTCTTTGAAAATCATTGGTTCTAAAATTGGGTTAATAATCCTCTATTTTTGTCTAAAAGGTTTGTATTCTTTCTTCAAACGTATGGTATGAGAAATGAATTTTGGATCAAAAATCTTCAAGTCATCATAGGACCATGAAATTATATATTTATAGCTTATCAACAAGTCTTTAGATTTATTATATTCGATTCTTGTACATGCCATTCCAATGTTAACCAGCTAAGGTTGATCTTGGAGTCTAGTATCAATGCTTTGTAATCCTTCCCACTTTATTTGGGAATCCTAGTGTTCTCAACCAACTTATCCTAGTTAAATAACATCTCCAAGGCAATCATGTCTTTTGGGATATTATTGTCATTTAGTGGAATGACTTTACCATCAAATCTATCATCTCCTTCAAGGGTATTTTCATTGGCCTCATCTATGACATGTTCCTCAAATACTCTTTAATTGGTCATGAAATCCAATATTTGTTGGTCATCATTAAAGACCTACATATGGTTCACATTATTTATGATAGAGGGGCATAAAACTAGTTCAATGGTAATATTTTGATAGTCATGTTTTGGCATAAGATTGGTGGAAGCTGAGGCAAGCTCATCATCAGCCTTGTTCTCCTCCCTAGGGATGGAAATAATGTTAAAAACATCAAACTACTCCAAATAATCCCATACTCTAATCTTGTATCTCTTGAGGTATGACAATTTACACTGGTATCTACTTCTAACCTGATTGACTACTAGTTCTGAGTCACCATGAACTAGCAAATCTTTAACTTTATATTTAATGGAAAATTACAAACCTAAGATTAGTGATTCATATTTTTTAAAGTTATTAGTGCATGGTAATTGAATTCTATATGAGGCATGGTATATCTTACCAATAAGGTTGGTCAAGACAACTCCTACTCTAGACCCAAACTTACATCTAGCCCCATCAAAATACATTTTCCATAACCTAGGAACAATATGAAAAGGTTTATAATTACTTACCTTGGCAGTTTTAAGAGTGAAAAATCCCAAATTAGAGTTGAATATATTCTCTTTTTCATTCATAACATTGTATTATATGATCATATGTTTCATCCTTGGCTCTCTTTCTACTCTGATTTGATTTGGTACCCCTTTCCATGGAATTCACAAATGAGAATAATCAATGGACACATATCCATTTAGGGCCTTTGCCCATTCCCTACTCAATATTAAACCATAAGCATTAGGAATGTTAAAAACTTGGATATCAATAAATTGTTTAACCCTAGGTTTAGAGGCCAATTGCATATGAACATTTAACAATTCCCCAACTACCTTGACTCTAGACTTATCTAACTAGGTAACAACCCTATCATATTTGATAGGAGTCAAGCCATGTTATTTATAAATACCTACTAGTATAATGCTGGTGGATGCACCTAAATCTAACAAAAAATTATGTAAATTCTTACCAAACAATCTAATAGTAAGCATAAAAAGTGGGGACTCTATCTTAGGCTATTAGATAACCACATTTTCATTATCAATTTTGGATACCTTGCTATGTTTCTTGGACAAGGACTCCAACAATAGGTCCCTTTCCTTAGTGATCTATGTTAATTCATGCAATATGATGTTAGAATTTATTTTATTCATGTCCTCCATAATATTATACCCAATTTTATTTGAAGAAATAAATGCATCAGTACTTTTTTAAAAATTACTTCCCTTTGGAGGCTCTAGGGTATTATCTAATGTAGTGTTTGGACGAGTGCTAAAGTTGTTTTGAGGTGTTGAATTAGTCAAAGGCTACCTATTTTCTCTATTCCTTAGAGGGTAGGTCTTGTTTAGGAACTAATGGAAAGCATGAACTTCTTTAAGAACATCGTCAAGTTCATATCTTCTTGGAAGGGGAAGTTAAACATCTCAACCATGAAGGCTTGGTCAATAGATTTAGATTCTGATGCACCTACACCATTATATTTGTTATTAACTACTTAAAATGTGCCAAATTCTTATTGAAAGGATTCATAATCATTAAAAAAATCAATGCAATCTATTTCATCATTCTTAGTAGTACAATGAACCCTATAGTAATTAGTTAATGTAACATCAATAGGATTAATGTCCATGTTCCTCTTATTAGTAGATGGTTCATTGTTCTTATTATTATGGAAAATATCATTCTAAAATCTATTATTGAGTTTGTTAAATATTTAGAATGAGAATTTCCTACCTGATCTTTCACCAATATCACTAACATGCTTTTACAAGTAAATAAAAATAGTGCTAAGATTTTACACCATCTTTAAAATAGAGTCATTCTCACTCTTGGGAGTTATAGAGTTTTAAAATTGGTTGGGACCAGTGGTGGGTACTAAATCCTATTGATCATTTGGATTAAATCTAGTGGAAACATGGCTCAGGAATCCTATGTTCTAATTAGGGGTAGCATGGTTCAAGGGTAATTGGTTTAACACTAGGATCTGATTTAAGACTGGCCTATTCTGATTATTATTAGGAAATATATTCAAGGTGGGCATATGTGGATTAATGTTTGGGAAAGTGTAAGCCATTTATCCTTGAGGTTGCATTTGATCATTAATGATCACTATTTTAGAATAGGCTCAGGCTAAGGTGGTTATAGCTAAAAGATATCTCCTAAGGAACATAAAAGTCATATGATCTATTGTATCCTTATAGATGTCTAAAGTCAAAACATCATCAAGTTTGTAGGGATCTATGGTCTAATTGTGCATCTTTTGAAACTTAGAATTAAATTATCTTATGGACTCACTATCATCTCTTTTGATGATGGTAAACTATTGGTATAATATATAGGGACTAATAACCTTGCCAAATCAGTCAATAAAGACATTAATAAAACCATCCCAGCTGGTAATGTAATTGTTAGGAAAATTAAGAAACCATTCATATGCAACATCCCTAAATGTAAAAGGAAACAAACTATAATTTACATCTTCATGGGTGACATTTAATAATCTTAATGTAGCTTTGAATGATTAATTGTGTTCCTCTATAGTTACAATACCATTTGGACTAAATGTTGACAAACATTTCTTAGGATTACAGGGGAGATCATGTACTATGCTTGGTACATTGATGGAAGAATCACCTAACCATGACATACCTTATTGAAGGTTGAATGGAGTACCTTAGAGTGGTGAAGTTGGAAAAGACTTAGACCATCTGTGCCTACCTTTGTCTCATCTGGCTTTTTTATGGGTCTCTAGTTCAAGCAGAGGTTCCCTTGTCTCTGAATATGACCTTATTTTGATTATAGGTAATTCTAGATTGATAAATTTGAATTTTGTTTGAAATATGATGTGTCAAATTAACCTTTACAAAGAATAAAAATTAAACTTGCACATTAAGCAAATTTTGCAAAGATTCATGTAAATAACAACAAAGGACTAAGATCTTCAACTAAACTAGCTTAAATATATGTCAAAATATGTAAATGTGAATGATCTTTATAACTCAGCTTAAATGAGCTAAAATTTGCAAAGGATCTATGAATATTTGAGCAAAATAGTTATTACCAATCTTAAACCTATTGAATTAGCAAAGTTAAAGCCATCTTTACCATAATCATGTGTATATTTTCAAAGAATGTTGATCTTTATCTAAATGAATCACAACGATGGGTCCAAAACTATGAAGATCACCGATATTTACCCAAATAGTCTAAAAGAAACATAAATATGTAAATAATAGCATGATCTTTGATCAAAATACACCAAAACCAGTAAAGACCGTACACATTCACAAGTATTTGTGGCCCTCATTCTAGCACCAATGGAGCCCTATCTGTTGATGCCTCCAAGTGTATCATAGGCTCTCTTAGTGTTTAAACAACACTTCTCATTTTAAAATTTAAAGAATTTAGAGCATGATATATAGGTTGTGGTGATCTAGTCACCTGTGATGAAATAACAATAGAGCAAACAAACTATTCCATAATATTTATAAATCTTGGTGGTTGGAAGCCACCTTGGTCCTCAATAATATTTGCACAAGATGTAGTAATATATAATAATACCAGTGGGTTATGATCAAATTCTACTATAAGATTATTCTAAAATGCATATTCACAATAGTTTTAAGCTACAATGATTTGGTTAAAAAAAGAAAAAAAGGGAAGGGTAGGGTAGAAAGAAAACATGTTGATGATCTTTACCTCAAATGTCATGAAAAAGTTTAAATTTAAACTAAACATATATTTAACCAATGTATACCATGAAATAACATACACCTAAATCTTAGCAAATACCAAGCAACTATCTAAGGATAATATGAAGAAATACAAGTAAGAACTAGCTTTATTTTAAAGATTTACTACTACAATCAAATAACATATGCACATCATTATACAGAGAAAATAAAATGAAGTAAACCCAAAAACATTCAACTAATCTAGCATTTTCACAAATCAAAAACCCTATATTAAAGATGCACATCCAGAATTCTTAAAAAATCATTCAAATTTGAGATATAAAATAAAAAATTGAGAGAGAAGCTAAATAAAAATTTAGAAAAATAAAATGAGATAATATTCTCATAATTTTCTAATTATATTAATTGCTTCAAAGTTTACACTATTTTTGTAGCTCGAAAACATCTCTTCTTTTTTTTACAAATGACAATGCTTCTTTTATAGGGCTCAAGGAAGCATGCCAATTAGTCACCTCAGCTTATAAGTATACAAAATGTAAAGGACAACTATCCTTTCTAAAAAGTTTCTAAAATACACTAAACTTTCTAAAATAGATTAACACTTTAGGTAATGTGCTATCAAAATACACGTGCCTTTACAAAAGAATATTCCATTTCCAAAATTTACAATGTTTTCTCAAAAGAGAATATCTTTAACCAACCGGTGGACCTTGTGTTGATGAAGACTCTTGGCTCTGTTGAAGTAACCTCAATGTTTTTTGATGCTGATCATCAACTAACTTTAAGTTGACAGCTGGCTCAAGGAGGAGTTCATATTCCTAATTTTCCAAATAATCTAGGTCCCTATCATTTCTTTCTAAAGCCTCTTTAATGCTTTTCACCTCAGCTATCTTCCTTTTTATAGTTAGAATCATATCTATGATCCTACTGTTATCACCTCTAGACCTATTTTGGCTCTTATTTCTCACCTACTGCATGACCAAGGTGGTCTTGTGCTTGAACTCATCATCTACTATGATGCTCATAGAATCAAGCTTTAAATGATTTATAATGATGATCCCTAAGAGTTTTTTAATTCTATCCAATAATTATTTATCATCCTTAATAAGTCTCTCCAAGGATTTGGGCCATGCAATAAAACTAATAATTTTATCCAAAATCAAGCCCAAGATGGTGTTGAGGTGAGTAATGTTGATAGTCTTGAAACTAGGGATTTAATCCCCTATCAAGATACTAATCAAATCATTTATTTTATCCCTAGATGCCTACCATTAGGTTATTAAACCCTTGGTAGTTGTATCTTATAGGTATAGTGTACCCTGTCTTAGATTTGTTGACTTTAGAGAGTCAAACATTTCAAGGAATGATTTCTCAAACATTTCAATCTTGGAGATAGGAACTAATAAAACTACCTACTTCTCTAAGTCTTCATTCTACTTTTGAAGGATCTTTATTCATTGTTGTAAGCCTTTGATACCAGTTTTAAACTAGGCACTTTGAGCTTTAGTCAACCCAAGTATATCCTCCTCATAGATGGGGTCCTCACCTAGTCCTTCTCTACCAACTAGAGTCAAACCAACAAATGGATCCACCTTTTAAATAGTGAATTCCTCTCCGCCCACCATATACTTATTTATTGTTACTCTTTCTAATCCAATAGTGGTTGGGTTAAATTGGAGACTTACTTAAGTGTGTGTCATTTTTAAAGGCTCTGGGGATACCATTAGGGTGCTACTTGAAGATCCAAAAACATCCATTTATATTTCATGATATTTATATTATAGAGCCACTATCCAAGGCTTAAGTTCCTCATGAACTATGATGTTGTTAGAATTTATGATGGGACATTGATAGTGTAACATTGGAATCTTTTGTATCTTTCCATATACAAACTATTCAAGAATAGTTGGACCATGAATTAGATTTTCATCATTAAATAGATTAACTACACTCAAAGGGTGAGTGAGGGTTATCTTAGGATTCTTAGTTCCTACAAGCACCAATACTAATTCAACATTTCTCTTTTGTGGGGGAATAACTAGAACTAAGTCCAAAGCTATTTCCTTCCCCTTTTCCTTTCCTATTTCCTCAACTTGGGGTTGAGGTTCTTCTTATTTAGCTTCCTCTTCATCTGACCTATAAGCACTTGCTAATGCCTCCAAGGCATATTCCACTATTTTTTCAAGATGCAATGTAATCATGTCAATGTATTTAATAGGAGACTTTGGATTTTCAAGATAAGTAGAAGATGGTGCCCCTTCACTAGGTCTTTCTTCAAGATTTTCTTTTCCTATACCTTGTGTAATTGGTGCCTTTAGCTATTCTAGAGGAGGCCTAGTAGATTATCCTAGAATAAAATGGTAATATAAAGGATTCATTTTCCATATCTCACTAGTTGGCTTCTCATCTCTCTTTAATCTAGCTTCGAGCTTGATATTGTGTCTTTTCAATCTTTCTAGGACCTCTAAAAATGAAGATGCCCAGATGTACATTGTGTCATGGAAACCAAGTTAATGATAATACTCTATTTTAATTTTCTTGGCCTTGAAATGATTCATAACATTATCTCATAGGTCCCACTACCTTAAATCATCAATCTATAATTGAAAGAGTCCCCATGTCTAGAGATGGTGTCTACACTATCCCAATTTTATAGCACTATTCTACTAATAGTCAAAGGAAAAGGATGTAGTAGCCCCTTCCTTTTATATTTTCACACGCTATCAATGCCATGGACCAATTGGTATGTAATATCCTATTCAACCAAATTGGTGGGTACATAAATTGGCAATCTAAGAGGCTGACATAAGGTTCCTTCTATCCTGATTACAGTGTAGTCAGGATATTACCAAAGATCCCCAATAAGCTCCACATAATTTTTAATTAAAGGGATTACCTTAATCATGGGTAGCCCCATAATATCCTTAGACAAGGCTAGATATACATAATCATAAATGAATTGTATGTGGTCGCTATACTTGAATATGTGTAATTTAGAATAGTAATGGGAGGCTATCTACCTTTACTCAGGTGACCAATTTTTGATGTTAGGGATGGTGGTGGTGGCCAATAGGGCATACAAAATATAAGGCATAAAAAATAAGTTATTTTTAGTCCTCTTATTTATGACAGAGAATTGTTGCTTTAGGTAAACACTGATCAATTCTCTAATAGGAGGGGTAAGTCCTTTTTCAACTATGAAATATATTTAAGGGACCCATAGTTTGTTGACATAAGTGGTGGAAGGGGCCCTAAAAAATATATTTAATAAGGTCATAATCATTATAATCCTTACTCTAAATTGGGTGATAGGGATTCTTCTAGTGGGGTTAGGAAACAAATTGGTTCTTGAATATAGCCATGGGGCGAGGGCCATTTTTAGGTCATTTTGGCTAGACCATTGCTTAATTGTTGGTAAATCCACCTAAGGAATGCAAAGTTTGGATTAAATTTCAAAGGACATGGGGGAAATGTAATAAACTTTCTTAAAATTGTGTTTATGGATTATCATATCCTGCTCAAGTCTATAATCCTTAAAAATAGGAGTAATAACATTGATACAATGAAGTGCCTCAAGTTTTGCTATCACATGGTGGAGATGGGTCATTTGGATAAAGACTATATCATAATATCTCTGATGAAATATGGAATTATATTCATCCTCCTTGGTGATTGATCATAATTATTCAATAACTTAGAAGAGCTTAGACTATTTATTATCCTTGATATTCAATGCTACCACATCTAATACAATGTCTTTGAAGATTCTTTCATCCGCATCCAAAGTTAAGTACAACTCTATGCCTTCAATTTATGCTACCATGGCTATGAGTCCACAAATTGCTCATTAGTGGCCTATAATCAACTTCAAGGTTAACTTGCATTTGTTTAGATGGTAATTAGACTCTCTTTAGCTTGGTAGTGATTAAATCAAGATCAAATTAGGGTTTCTACAAATGCTAGGGCTCTTTCCAAGTATTTTCAAGCTATATTGGTAAAATATATTATCACTTAGGTGAACTTGGTGCCAATATTTGATTTAGACCCCTGATTTTATACCTTTCCCTTTTTGATCCCACAAAATCTTGGGTTTTATCCATTTTTACGTAGGTAGCATCGATATGGTAGCTCTGTGGTATCCAATTGGACTTTTTGTGGCATTTGGTTCATAAATGATTTGAAACTTAACTATTTCCTTTTCAAATTTGTCTTTGATCTCACTCTATTAGATTGATCTATATGGATCCACATGGATCATTGATCTTGATACTATTGGTTACATGCCATCATCTATCCCTTATATAGGGCCTACAGTCAGGCCAATTGGCAATCCTTTGGGCCATCTAAGCTTTAAATCCTTTTGTCTTATGGTTAGCAAGTGTGTGCCACATGGTATTCCTATGGTCCTTCAGGGCTTCCATTGAATAATCCACAGTGGTCTTGCTTAGTTTGATCATGCTAGTTTCATTATGCACAAGCCATCAATCCTAAGAAGGTGCACAAACTTTAAGTTAACACTGGACCATGTAAATAACTTAGGTTAAATACTTTAGTATAAGGTTTTATTTCATTTTAAAAAACATGAAATAAACTTTAGACTAAGTTTAGATCATAGAAAAAGGGGACCCAATATAAAAGGACTTAAGGTTTTTGAGCTAATGTTTTTATCGTATTGATGAATATGAGGTAATCCTTGGGATAAATACTTTAAGCTAGGATTCATACCATAGGGCCTTATAATTTTGTCAAGCCTTACCAATAAGCTCATAAAACCTTTCATAAGACCATGGGGGCTATATATATAGACTAAGCATAAGGTTTTAAACTAAGTTCTAGTCTAATTTATAAAAAAACTATTCAACCTTATGATAATATTCAAGCTAAGCCTATGGTATTTATAATTATCACCTATGTATATTTAAATTTTAAGCCAAAACATAGCTCCCAATTAATCCCAAAACTAGTCTTAACATTGAGGCACAAAACTTCCAAGCATGATTAAGGCAATAATATGTTCATTTATCTAAGTGGAATTGGTCCATGAGTTTGAATTTTGATGATCTCATGGACATCAATGACAACCTTGTGGATGTCAATAACATTCACATGAACGTTAAAATTAAGCTATAGTAATGTATCACTGGGGTTTAAATTTGATGACTTTGAAAATTTCAATGATGGCCTCTTGAACGTCAAATGATGGGCATGATAAAGTCAAACTTAGATCCTATAGAACATAGTAAGCCCTTGGAAATTTTGACCTATTACGTGTCATTCGATTGGCTTCCTCTTGAATGCACATGGGTCATATATCCTATAGAGAAGCACATAACTTAAGTTAAGGCTTGAGTCAAATAAGACTTAGGATAAATTATCAAGACTAGGGTCTCATTCATGTTAATAAACATGAACGGGGCCTTAGGGTTAAGATTATAGACTAAGCTTTATGAAAAAAATTAACGTCATTAGGGTTAAGATTATAGACTAAGTTTGAATTTTGATGATCTCATGGACATCAATGACAACCTTGTGGATGTCAATAACATTCACATGAACATTAAAATTAAGCTATAGTAATGTATCACTGGGGTTTAAATTTGATGACCTTGAAAATTTCAATGATGGCCTCTTGAACGTCAAATGATGGGCATGATAAAGTCAAACTTAGATCCTATAGAACATAGTAAGCCCTTGGAAATTTTGACCTATTACGTGTCATTCGATTGGCTTCCTCTCGAATGCACATGGGTCATATATCCTATAGAGAAGCACATAACTTAAGTTAAGGCTTGAGTCAAATAAGACTTAGGATAAATTATCAAGACTAGGGTCTCATTCAGGTTAATAAACATGAACGGGGCCTTAGGGTTAAGATTATAGCCAAATTAAGTTAGGAATAAAATAAAAAAGACCCTACAGACATTAATTATGGACCACATTAAAACATAAAAAGGGACAAAGGAGCTCAGGGTGTATAAGGAGACCAAACTCATAACTTTTAGATTGAGGTTGGGTTGTGTTAATATACATGACCAAGCCTTAATATAAATATTAGTCTTAAATCTATATACTATTTAAAATATTCCTGCTAAAATCATTCCTACCATTTTTGAATTTAGGTCTACAAGAATCCTATGCTAGGCTTTTTGATCAAGGGTTTTAGAAAGCTTAGATATGGATTCAACTTAACTTTTATCAGACCAAAGGCTAATAAAAGGTCAAATTGAGATAGAATTATGAAACCTAGGTATGATCTCATCAAGTAGAGCTCCATTAAACCTATGGTATAAAACATAAAGATCTATTGTTAGCAACATTAGGCAAAGCTAAAACAAAACCAAGAAAAAATAAGACCAACTAGACCAAGGGGTGGATGATCTTCAAATGTGAATAATGTGCAAAACATGCTAATGATGCTCTGGTCAAGTGAATTTCAATCTTCAAAATATGAATTGCATAATTTAACACATAGGTCTCCAATTTTTAGAAATAAGGGGTATGTTGACCTCAACACATGGTTTTATAATAACTATATGACCCCTTACACATTTTTATCCATGCCATGTAGGCATGAAAATTTGTTTGGTTACATTACGAATCTTATGACACGTTGTTGTCTAGCTAATGGAAAATGTAATTGTGTAGAATGTGAATTACACATTTATCTTAAAAAAAGTCCAACTTTTATGTCTATTCCATTGTGTCAGTTTTTGGGTATGATAAGTTGTTACATCTCTTACTCCTACACATGAGGATATACATTTACATGAACACATGAGTAGTGATTCAAAGGGTCATATTACAACATATAGATCCTATTCAGATTTAGAGACATCTATAGTTAACACTTCTTCATCGCAAGAAGTCATTCCTTCATATCATGCCATGGGTTATTCATACATGCCCATCATTAATATAATTGGTTATCTAATTGAAATTACTTGTACATAAATTCTTTCCTTTATTATTAATTATTCTTTACCTTATCCAAGCATTATTCTACCTCTTGGTTTTGATTTTCTCTTTGGGTACTTACTCTCTTGATTTTTAACTTGATTTGAACAATCCAAAACACTCCACTTTCTTACTATTGCATATATTACATCTTATGGTACTTAAATGGTTTAATAATGCTACATGATCACATTTAGCCTCTTCTCCTTTGAGTAACATAAACATTCTTACTTGTCTTACTCATAATACATTTCTATGACTCAAAATTGCATACATATTGGGGGTACATTACTTGTCTTTTCTATTCTTCTATGATTTTTACATCTTGTTAAGCTTTGTTCAAATCCATCATACTTATATTTTAAAAAAAATTACTTATTAGAACCTATTTTAAAATATCCTTTAGCATTAAAATTTTATAAAAATATTCAAAATAAAATTCATATATTTCAAAAATTCAAAAAAACATTAAAAAAACCAAAACGTGGAGTTAAAGCATTTTCAAATATTGCTAGCTTAATTATTTTCATATATTGTTTATTCTATGTTAATAAATATACATATTACATATTTCAATACATAATGATTCTCATGAGGTACTTGAGTGTGATACATGACAATTTACACATGATTCTTTGATGTTGTACTTCCATTATTACCCAACAACCTTGTTAAGTTGGGAAAATATCTATGTTCTACGCGAACACTTTAACATATTGTATTTATCCACAAAATCTCTCCCATGTTGAGATACATATCATACAAATTTATTTCTAAATCATTCATATTTTCACATGTATTACATGAACTATGTTACTTGTTAACATTCTAATTCATACACATGATGGAACTATACTAGTCTCATTTTCTATATGTTTTATTTTGCATTCTTATTTTACTACATGCTAGGTTATACTTGATTGTTTATTGTGTGTCTATCCCTTAGCCTTATATATTAAAATTATTACTTGTATGGAATAATTATTCCATTTTCATGTGGCCCTTGGAATTGTGTGCCATGTGACATTTTACATGTCCCTTGTATGTGGATTTGTGAACCTTATGAGTGATATTTTATACAAATTTACGTAACATTGAATCCCAATACTTCTATGATTATTTATTATTAATATGGTTCCATTATTCCTATCATGGATTTTATCTAATTTAATATGGTTTTATAATTCATATCTTGCATCACTTATATACTATATCTCTACTCTAGTGCCATGATGTATATCATGCATAAATTTCTTCTATAATTCAATGGTATATATTTCTAACACATATTTCATATGAAAAATTCAATACTATATTACATACTATTAATTCAATCAATTTCAAACATTAAAAGTGCCATATATTTCACATATGATTTATTTTGAGATAAGTGACTCTGCAGACTATGTTTATGAACTCAAAAAGGGCGTGTCACAGTGATATTTCTTAGAACAGTCAAACCTCATAAGCAAAATTTTACATTTTTGACAATAGATAGTTTTAAAGTGACAACATGATTCAACATTTTCATATTATGGGGAAATGTGTCATGCATGTGCACTCATTCCTACAATTTTAAATTATCAGTTCAACAAGTTACAAAGTTGAAAAAATCTCAAAAGTTTCAAAAAGTGGTAAAAAGTTCAAAAGTTCAAAGTGAAAATTACAAATTCAAATAATATTTCAATACAGTACAAATACATGGGGTATGATATTTATTCATGCCCACATTTCTACAATGGCATTTTTACAATTCTCAAATTCTCAAATTTCAAGTTTCAAAGTTATAATGTTTCAAATAAAATCTAGTTCCATCTAGAGTGGTGTGATTCATCTTAGTTGTAAGTGGGAAATGTTAGAGTTTATTGACACTCAATGTCCATGGTTGCACCTTTTTAATATGTAGTAGGCCATAGTTTATGGTTCTAACCCTTCAAAATTTTTACATAGTATTCTATAAAGTCATATGAGAGTTAGAGCATACAATCCTTCCAACTCAAGAAAATTTAATTATTTTCAAATTGAGAATTAATCACTCTGAATTTACCACATTTTATTACTTCTCAAAATATCCTAACAAAGGGGAATGAACTTTTCTATCTCCAAGTTATAGGTCAGTTTTATCTCCTTGCTTTCCTTTCAAATCATGAGTAACAAATGTCAAAAATTAAGTTTTCAATATGATCAAATATTAATTTTAGTGGCATTATTTCAGGTTTTTTACATTAAGGAATCTTGCACAATCAAGCTTCACATTAAAGGACAAAGTATGTATACATACACAGGTTCACATATAATTTAATTTAGTAATTTCACTTTATGCATCGCTAGAATAAAGTTGGGGCAAACGTAGACACATAAAATTAAACACTAAGTGCTTGAAAATGTTTGTTCTTGACATCCTTACCCTCACTTGGTAATTTTTTCATTTCACTAACAACAATATATAAAATATCCTTAAATATATTTTAAGCACAAAAATATCATACATACATCCATATTTTTGTTGTATTCATCCTTATTCAACCCATAGGCTCGTGTTGAACTTGCCCCAATTATCTATGGTCTTATGGGACAAGTCCACACTAACTAGATAGGGTCAAACTATATTCTTGTCCCCTAGTGTTGCCTTATCTCCCATGATCCAATGGTCACTTTTTTGAATAGAGATGGGCTCTCCTATGCATTTGGTAAAGTTGGTTAGCAAAATTATTGTAAAGATTCTCCTATAAAGGCACATTAAGGCCACTCATTGTAGCCTCACTTTATATCTATAAAAATTAAATTGTGTATTGAGAAAAATATCATTAATTCTTCCTATTTCAACTTTGTAACATTTTAATAGTCATAATCCTAGTATAAATATTATTTATTCCAAGTAAAGGGCATGCATTATCAAATATTTTAATCAATCTTCTAGCTATAGTCATTATAGTCACATCATCATGGATCACATAATCATTCTAGGAGGGAGAAATACATCAACTTGAGGCTCATTTGGTTTACATAGGAAAAACCTAGTTACAAGGGGTTTCAGAGGTTATCTCGACCATCCTTAGTAACCCATTTTTATTCTCCTATTCATTATCTAATTTATATCTAATGTATGTAAAATATATAAGATTTTTTATTTTATAGACGTGTTGATGTCTTAGGTTCCACCCTAGCTGAGAAGGAGATTGTTCAAGTCCTCTTACTCAAACCTATTCCAACATGGAAATGACCCTAGGCTATGGCTCATCTAATACTGGGTTAGACTTCTAGAGAAGGTTGCCTTACTTTTGGGTCTATAACCTATACTAAACCTAAACTAGCTTCTTATTGGGAAAATGGGAGAGAGATTAACAATAATCTATGAAAGCATATAAAAGGAGGTGATGCACCAAATGTTTTGATCCTTATAATTTTTTAAGACACATTTAAGACTACATAAGATCACTTCACTCACTCTTTGATCAGCCCTCATATAAGTATTTCATAGAAAGGCATGAAATAAGTATTAACCTAACATAGGAGGGTAGTTGTCCATTACAAATTGACCAACAAACTATATATGCACTTAGAATGACCTATGAGAACTACCAAAACACTACATGAAGGTGAGAAAACTCAGATAGAGGCAAAGAAAACATACATTCACTTAACCACATCAACGAAGTCATAAAACACACTTTAACTCAGCCTACAAGTAGAGGAATTCAATCTTTTCTTGCATCAAATAGGTATTACAGTACAATTCTTGGTAGAGTCTAGTCATGCCAAAGAGAGGGATCCTTTCAAGGCTTATCAACCTATATTTATAACAGAATGGGATGAGAGGGATGGGGATCATGCATATAAGGATGGAGAAGAGAGCATAATGACCAATATTTCCAATCATTCTGACATTGATGCCATTAGAAAATATCATAATGCCTAGAATTACATTTGAAAGGTGGCCATAACAACCATATCAGTCCATTTCAATCTATTTTTGGCCTGTATTGATCATCCTTATGGTTATAATGGCAGGATAAAGTCATTCAAAATCTAAATTTTGATGTTGAAGTAGTTACAATGATTGGATCAATCTATTATGATCTTGTTCTAATGTGAATTAATCCCTATTGGTTCATCTTTAGTGTGTAAGAATGGAGAAAATTGTCATAATCATGTTGATGGCTTTGGTGATGAACCCATCAAAACTGATGTGTTTACCTCCATGGCATCCCTTTGAAATATTTGATCTAGTTCAACCTCAACCATATTTGATCTCTATTTAAAGTATCAAGGCTTCAAATTTTGATATTAAACCTTGATCTTGATTTGGGTTTTTAAAACTATACCACCTAATAGCTTTTCATTTGTTCTCAATATCCTACTATCAGTTCCATCTACTCCTGCACTTGTGCCACATATCGATCTCACATTTAATCTAAGCTCATTGATCATTTGACCTTACATGTACCATTAATCTTCATTTATAGGGATGGAATCTGTACCATTGATTTTCCTAATATTTACCATGGTCATGACACTTGGTAGCTTCTTATTCATTCCTAGGATCCATTGACTAGTTGACCTTTTGCTCGTTGTTGATTTGCTTTGGTACAATAGATCATGCACCATTGATTAGCTTAAAACCACTAGCTTTGTTAGTCACCATGCACCATTATATCTTTCTATGGGAACCTAAGATCTTGCCACTTGTTAGCCACATGTTCATCTTAGTTCCACTGACCTTTTGACTTGATGCTCACTATTAGATCTTAGGTGCATGATCAAATTCACTCCATTAGATCTTTTAGACCCACTAACATCATTGATATCCTGCTCGATGTTGGATCTTGAATCAAGATTATATGATTTGGACACTTGTTAGCTTCGTGTTGAACCTTGAAAATTTTGAATTTAAATAGTTACTTACCCTAGCTTTATCTTGACATCTGCGTGCATGTCCAACTCTACAAGTTTAACTTTGGAAGCTTATATCTTGAGATAGACAACTCATCAAGACATGAAATTTGCAAATGATGTTCAAAGCATGAAAAACATGATGTCCATGTGATCTTTTAGATTAGATAGGCCTATTAAGTGTACTTATTAAATTCATAACAAAACTAATCTATTCATTCCTTTATGACATGCCATGAGGATCTAGCTCTTAAAAATCACCAAGTTAACACTTTAAGCTTACTTAAAGTATTTCAAAATCTTGTAACTAACAAGTGATTTGAATTAAGGTTTTTTATTCCTCCTCCTATTGGATAAATCTTCAATCAAGACCCTGATCAACTTCTTATTCTAGATTAGGCAAATTTTGGTATATAAGCCAAATTTGGGCAACATCTTTGGCAACTCAACTGGGAAACATGCCTAATATGCTTGAGGACTCAGACCATTTACATAACCCTTTAAACTTATAAAACAATGACAAATCTGATCCATGACCATAAGTACCCTTTTAATTTCAAAGATAATGAATTCCACCAAAATAGGGAAGGAAATAGATAAAATAGGGAAGCTAACTAAACAAAGCAAAATCAAACAAACTAATGTGTTGAGATAACACTTAGAAGAAAGCCAAAACAAACAAACTATGTACAAGAAAATTAACCTTTAATATAAATGTTTCAAGTGTATCCCATTAATTAGGATAGGAAACTCCTCACCATCCATTCTTACAAGTGGGAAGGCATTATGGGATTTATATCTAGAGATTATGTATGGACTACTCCAAAGAGATTCAAACTTTGTATGCCTTCCTAGATTATCTCTGTCCTCATCCCACTTGAGGACCAAATATCCTTATTTGAAACTTCATGAAGAATCTCTTTTGTCAAAGGCTCTCTTCACTTTTGCTTGATGGATTTCCATGGATAGCATGGACTAATGTCTTGTATCTTCCAAATACATAAGCTCAACATTTATGATCTCCATATGTTCATTCTCCAATAACTCAAGTTGATGCATTAGTTCCAGGATAGGAAATTCAAGAGAAATAAGCATTCTTTCTTATTTACCATATACCAGCTTTTAGGGAGAGTTAGATATTGACCTCTTGTAGGTGATCTTATCATCCCATAAAGATAAATTTAATTTGAGATGTCATAAGCTCTGATTATCTTCAATTTTTTCTTATGATCTTCAATAGGTTCTTATTAGTTGACTCAACAAGACCATTTCCTTGGGGATAGTAGTTTAATGAAGTGTTGAGATAAATCCCATATTGAAGAACCCATAGACTAATATTAGTCCCCAAAAAGGCCATAGAATTATCAAAAATAATAATTAAAGGGACTCCAAACCTAGTAACCAAACCTTCATATAAATATAGAACATTGGTCTCGTTTGCTTCCTTCAATACCATTGCTTTTATCCATTTAGTGAAGTAATCTATGGTAGGTAGTATCCATTTATAACCTAAGATTGAATGGGGGGTTAATGAGACCAATAAAGTCAAATATCCATTAGACAAAGGGATGATCCACTATAATTGGTTGGAGAGGTAAAACTACAAGTTTTGCCTTTCCTACCAACATAGCACATTGTCTGCATTTCCTAACCCATGCATGATAATCATCAAATAAGCTTAGCCAATAATACCCAGCTCTAATGATCTTGTGGGATGTGGTACTTACTAAATAATTCCCTCCAACATGTACATGATGGAAATCTTCAAGCAACCTTTCTTTTTGATGTTTTTTAGTGCATCTTAAAAACATGCCATTGATATCTTTCTTAAACAAAACACCATCAACAAAAATAAATGGAATGGATTAAAATCTAAAATATATTCTTTTTAAAGGACTTAGGTGAGAGGGATAAAGACCATATTGGAGATATCTTACCAAATCATGATACCAAATAGAAGGTGAGGTATGATCAACTACAACTTCCTCATCAGTTGACACCATAACCACCTCATTGGCTTCTTGTAAGTCTTGGGATAGAAGCTCATAAAGTCCTTTGCCTCTAATCAACTTTGTGACTTTGATCTCTACATCATAATCCATTACCTTTTTTTTTATCTAAGCAACTCTTTTCTCACTTATGTCCTTGTCCAAGAGAAACTCCTTGACACTTGGATGTGTAACCATCATGTGTATCTTATTGTTAGACAATAAGTATCTAAATTTCTTGAGATACCTTATGACTGAAAGTACATGCTTTTCAATAAAAGAGTGAATTGTTTCATATTTTTCCAAGTCTTGACTAAAGAAGGCTATTAGCTGCTCTAAGGCCTCATGGTTTCACTACATAACAATGCTTGAAATGGTATCAATGTTAGCATAGGTGTACATAATGAAGTCATTTGAGAAATTTTGGTTCATGAGCATAGGAGCACTAGCCATGGATTTCTTAATTTCCTTGAAACTCCTTACTCCTTCCTTGGAATAGATGAAGCTTTGATTCTTATTTATCATGGATGTAAGTGGATTATCTAAAGTGGTAAAATTTGAGATGTATCTTCTAATAAAATTGATCTCCCCTAAAAAACTTTACAAAGCTCTTTTATTTTTGGGCAAGGAAAGTGCAAGAATTGAAGCTATTCTTTCAAGATATATTCTTAAATTATGCTTTAAAAATATATGTCTAAGGATATCACCTTAATGAACTAAGAAGGCATAATTTTTGGGGTTTAGGGATACCCTAAATTGCCTACATCTTTCAAACACTTTCTCAAGGTAAACTATGTGCTCACTTGCATCCTTTGAGAAAACTATTACATTATCCAAATAGACTAGCACATATTTGTTAAGAAGACCCTGGAATGCCATATCCATGGCTCTATGAAAAGTTGCTTCATCATTGGAAAAACCAAAGCGAATATTCTATATGCAAATGTACCCCACTTTGTGCTAAAAGTTGTCTTAAATTGATCTTCTTCCTTTACCAAAATCTAGTTGTAACTACTATAACCATCTAATAAGGAGAACCTTTCTAAACTTAAAACTAACTATAAAATTTATTCCATAGATGGAAATGGAGAGTGGTATTTAAGGGAATATTTGTTCAAGTCATTAAACTCAACACACAGTTTAATTTTGCCATTATTTTTTTGTACTGAAACAAGGTTTGCCACCCAATTTGAATGCTTGATTGAAAATATAATAGCTGACTCAATGAACTTATGAAGCTCAACTATCATCAAAGGCTCAAGTTTAGGATTAATATGCCTTTGTCTTTGTCTTACTATCTTAGTTTCATCTTCTATCTCAATGGTGTGTTGAGTTAGACTTGGGTCAAATCCAATGAGATCACTATGTTTCCATGAAAATACATCAGAAAAACTTACACATAACTCAATTAAAACTTCCTTTTTTGAATAAGTGGATACCTTACCCAGCTTTAAGTTCTTACTAGGTACAATTTCCACATTGACATAATGTTCTTCCTTTGTTGACAAAGATGATTTTTATTTCCTCAGCTCATCATCACCACTGAATATGTTTTCACATGTGACCAATACCTTGGGAAACTTATTTATTTTTAGTTGCACAATTTGATTACCATACTGCTGCAAGTATTTTAACTAATTTTTTGAGGAGAACTTAGCTTCCTCTTGCAAGAATCTAACAATTTGATTTTCATCTTTAAAGACTTGCCAATTATCATTGTTATCTAGAATATACAGTCTTATAACCACCTTAATGTGTGAATAGACCTTTTTAATTCTTACATTAGTTGGGATACTAAATTGTGCCCCAATGGTAGCTAACCTATCTGCATGTTTGCTCTCATCTCTTGGTATTGCCTAAATATTGAAGGCTTAAAAATCTTCAAGTAAGTCCCATACCCTATGATTATAAGATTTAAGAAATAGTTTTTTGCATACATTAAGACCTCTCACTTGGTAAACTAAAAGTTCACTATCACCAAAGATTTATAAGGCATTGACTTTCATCTTCCTAGCCCATTGTAAACCATGGACTAATGCCTCATATTCTATAACATTGTTTGAATAACCAAATTAAAAATTAATAGATGAGAAGTAACTTAAATTTTATAGAGACATCAACATAATTCTAGCCTTGGTACCATGCTTATTCCTTGAACCATCAAAGTATAATTCCCAAAGGTCATCATTACACTCATCATCCTTCATCAAGGCTAGAATTGGTGCATCTTTATCATGCAAGCAATAAAAACCAAGTCATTCTTCTTCAATTAGCTTATAAGGTTAATATTCATGTGAGATAGAGGCCCACTCATCAAGGAATAAATATAGAATCCCATCTAAAGGTGATTTAGTTTCCTCTACACTATTTTCTATCACCTAATCTTAGATGAGGCAATTAGTGTTCACAACACTTGGCATATATGGTTCCCAATAGAACCGTGTAATAGGTTTATAATGTATGGTTACCTTGGTACCTTACCTAGTCCTAAACATCAAATATTTCTAATTAGATGATAAGTATCCTCTAATCTTTGAGGTAAAGTCCCATGAAAGACACATGGTAAAATAGGGAGGAAAGTCCACCATAACTACATCCTGAATGTTAACATTGGGACAAACATATAGTGTCAAATGTAGACCCTTAATGATGCCTACCATATTTTTTAGTGAACCATCCAATTTCAATACCCATTTAACATTTGGTTCATAGACAAGACCAAGCTTGTCTATAATTTTCTTAAGCATGACAATGCTACGGGCTTCAATATCCACGATACACTTATGAACTAAAGAATAACCAACTATTAGAGAGAGGTATAAAAAAGGAGTTTTACTTTAATTTTTATTATATTTTTCCCCTTTTTCCATTTTGTGTACCTAATGTACTTGATGCTTCATTGGCTGGTCAAAATTATTTAGGACAACTCCTTTTTTCTCAACTAGTTTTAGAGACATGTTGAGAGATGAAAGATCTTGGATGAGCATATATTTTTGTTCTAAAATAGTAAGGGAATACCACATGATAATTATAAAATCTTCATCTAATCCAATATACTAAATGAAGCTCCACTAACCTTTGGCTACGCATTTTGAACCACTAGTTGTTAATGGACTAGAGGCATTTGAGGGACCTTCCCAACCTCTACATTCTAATTTTTCAATGTTTTACGGGAAACAAGTTGATATTTGGTAATTTTTGAAAAAAAATTAGGATTAATTGAAGAACTAATCACATCTTGAGCCTCATCAATGGCTCTTTTTTAGGTCTAGTTACAACTGCAACTTGACCACTTAAACTGCTAGTCTTACCACCATGATTGAAAGCAACATAATAATCCATTTACTAATTTAAATTAATGGCATCAGGTTACCTTAAAAATTATTTAACCTCACCTTGGGGTATTAAAATTATCTCCTGATATTGACCTCCTTCAAGAGAAAACTCTTCTTGTGTCATTTGTGGCATGGTAATGTTCTATGATATCAAGGTTGGTTCTGAACATCATTGAGGTAGGGTTACCAATTTGCATCATGCATCAAATTATTTTGAGGTGGTGTGGGAATAATAACTTTTAATGTGGAAGGTGCATTAGGATCAAGAGATGCATATGGCTTAGCTAGAACTATGGCTCCTTATGCTTGGTAGGGTTGTCTATATTCCCTAAATCCTTGATAGGAGGTCTGATTCTATTGTTGATAAGGATTATTAGTCTAATACTATTGCATCTTGAGTTGTACTATTTCATTTCTAAAAGATTGAAGAAAACCTTTTAGCTCACCAATCTCACTAACTTGATTAGAAGGGGCTGAAAATTTAGCTTGAGGGGGTGGAATAAATTGTAACTTTGGAAATATAGGCATTGGAGGCCTAGGAGAAAGCTTACTAGCTTGTATAAAACTATTTTATACTCTTATTACAACCTCATAAGTATCTAGTAAGGTATTAACACCCATAGAATGTATCATCACACTAATATTATAATTAAGGGATTTTAGATTGTATAACAAGTCATATTATAGGGATGGTCTAGTCACTATAGGAATCATAGTCCATGTCTTTTAGAATCTAAGGTTAAAATTAGACATGAACTCATGGGGAGCTATTGGAATGGTAGTCAACTATTCAACTAAAGATAGTTGACATATTTTTCCTCAAATTATCTAAGGTTTCACCTAACTCATCCTATGTAACAATGGAATTCAATGGAAGATTTTTGTACCACTGCAATGATTTTCCTTAGAAGGAAGCATCAAGCATTCTAATAGCCACATTATCTTGAATAACATTATGAATAAAACAAAGGTTGGCAACATTCTAGATATGCCTAATAGCAATTTTTTGAGCTTCTCTTGAGAAGAATGGGATAATCTTAAGGGTAGACATAAGAATTTCATCAAAATGGGCCAAATTTAGTGGACTACCTCTATTGAATGGGATAAACACTTGATTCTTGATGGCCATTTGGGTAGTGGGGATTAAACTGCTTAAAACAAAAAGATGACCAAGAGATGAATATTGATTTTTGAGATAAGGTCTTATTAAATATTTATCTCTTATATGAAATAGAAGGTAGCTTAATGAATTCAAGGGGAATACCTTTCCTAGTTGACCTTGTAGTAACCTTTGGCATCAAAATGTTATCTAGATAATGCTATGAACTTTACAACTTTAAATATATTTAGCTCTTGATGATGATGGATCTCCTTTTCTCCATATTTTAGTTCCTCTAGGAGACTTGGTCCCATTAGACATGCCAAAATTGTTAATGTCCTAGGTTACACACTAGTTGAGAAGGGGATTATTCAGGTCCTCTTACTCAAATTTAGTCCAAATTGGGAATGACCTAAGCTGTGGGTCACCTAATATTGGGTTAAACCTCTAGAGAAGGCCAAATTTATTTTGGGTCTATCACCTATACTAAACCTAAACTAGCTTATTTCTAGGAAAAGGGAAGAGAGATTAACAATAATCTATGAAAGCATATAAAAGGAGGTGATGCATCAAATGTTTTAATCCTTATACTTATGCAAGACACACTATAAGACACATTCAAGACTACACAAGATCACTTCACTCACTCTTTTATCAACCCTCACATAAGTATTTCATACAAAGGCATAGACTAGCTATTAACTTAGCATGGGAGGGTAGTTGTCTACTTACAAACTGACCAACAGACTATATATGCACTCAGAATGACCTGTGAGAATTACCAAAACACTACATAACAGTGAGAAAACTTAGATAAAGGCAAGGAAAACATACATTCACTTAACCACATCAATGAAGACATAAGACACACTTCAAATTAACTTACAAATGGAGGAATTTAGTCTTTTATTGCATTAAATAAGTGTTATAGTACAAATCTTGGCAAAGTCTAGTCATGCCAAAGAGAGGGATCCTTTTCAAGGTTTGAAAGCTTGTATTTATAGCATAATGGGATGAGAAAGATGGGGATCATGTGTATAAGGATGGATAAGGGAAAATAATGACCAAGATTTCCAATCATTTTGGTGTTGATGCCATTAGAAAAGATCATAATGATTAAAATTACTTTTAGTAGGCAGCCATAACAACTATATCAGTCCCTTTTAATTTGTTTCTAGCCTATATTTATGCTCCTTTTAATTCTAACATCAAAGTAGTTACAATAGCTAGATCAATCTGTTATGATCTTGTTTTGGCATATATTTCTCCCTAGTGGTTCATCTTTGGCATGTAAGAATGGAGAAGAGGGTCTTAATCATGATGCTAGATTTAGCAATGAACCCATCATAATTGATGTGTCTTACTTGATGGCATCCCTTTGAAATACTTGCTCTAGTTTGACCTCGACTATATTTGATATCTATTTAAAGTCTCAAGGTTTAGACTTTTGATATTGGACCTTGATCTTGATTTGGGTTTCTAAAAATGTGTTGCCTATCAATTAATTTATTCTCAAGATCTTGATATCAAATCCATCTACCCCTATGATTTCATCATGTGTCGACCTCATATTTAATCTAAGCTCATTTATACTTTAACCCTATGTGTACCATCAATCTTGCTTTGTATGAATAAAACATGTACCATTGATTTACCTGATAGTTTCCACAGTCATTACACTTGGTAGATTCTCATTCATTCTTGGGATCTACTAAGAAGTTGACCTTTCTTTGTTTATCTACTTTGGTATGATGGATCTTGTACCATTGATCAAATTGGATCCACTATCTTTGTCATTCACCACACACCATTAGATCTTCATATGACCACCCAATATCTTTCCACTTATCAGCCATGCATTCATCCTTGGTTTGATAACCATTTGAATTGATGCTCACCATTAGATCTTAGGTGCATGATCAAATGCACTCTATTAGATCTTTTGGACCCACTAACATCATTGATCACTCGCTTGCCATCAAATCTTGACTCAAGCTTCCATGATTTGGACACTTGTCATCTTTAAATTCAACCTTGGAACATTTGAATTCAAATGGTTATTTCTCATAGCTTTATCTTGTTGTCTGTACTTATGTCCAACTCTACAAGTTTAACTTTGGAAGCTTATATCTTGAGACAGATAACTCATCAAGACATGAAATTTTTAGAGAATGTTCAAAGCATGAAAAAAATTATGTCCATGTGATTCTTTGGCTCAAAGAGGCCTCTTGAGTGTATTGATTAAATTCATGACTAGACTAATCTATTCATTCCTTTGTGACATGTCATGATGGTCTAGCTCCTTAAAATCACCAAGTTCACACTTTAATCTTGATTAAAGTGTTCCAAAAGCTTTCAACCAATAAGTGATATACATGAAGGTTGTTTTCTCCTCTTATTGGATCACTCTTCAATTATGACCCTACTCAGCTTCTTATTTTGGATTAAGGAAATTTTGGTATGTAGGCCAAATTTGGCCAATAAGGCCTTTTATGTGACAACACAAAACATAATTTTCAATAATTAATACTTTTAGGAAATATCACAAACCCAATTTTGAAAATAATGAATATAGTCAACCAGGACATGATCATAATATCTAGACAAGGCCATAATGCACCCTTATCCACCTCCCATAGACTTGTCCTAACAAACAGTGGATTACTATTTTTGTCATAAATCTATATGCAAGTTAATTTCACATAGTTTATAATTATAGTTAACTTCCATATTTAGATATATTTATGTTATAGGGAGGTTTAAACATCCTTAATATTTTATTTTTTTAGCAAGTTTCTGATTTCTTTAAAATTTATAGTATATTATACATTGATTATATTTCATTATCAGATTAATACATATCACCATTTATATTTTAATATTTGTTTACCAATTAGTTTGTCTTATTAAAATAAAAATATTAAATAGAGGACATGGTTTAGACTAGCTTGAAGGGTATACATCTGTAATCCATACTTTATGATTTTGAGTGACTGCCTACTTCCCCTACTTCTTAGTATCTTTTCTCTATTATATTTCAACTCTTCATATTGAATTCATGTGAGATACTCATCCATGTAAATATTCTTTGAAAGGTTTTAAATAAAATTTTTAGACCAAATATCTTGAAGCCTATCTTGAGAACCCATAATCTAGATGATAAGGGAATGGTCCTTAGTGAACTGAGCCCTTTCTAGGATGATGTCCTTTTGTCCCAAAATATTGTGAATAAATGTTTAACCAATTCAAATGGATTATTTTGTTTCTTTAAACCTATAATTTTAATATTAAAGGAATTTAGTTTTATTTGTCTCTCTTCTTCAAACTTTTCTTGTATTACTACATCCACTATAGCTGGTGGTTTGGCTTTAAGGTTTCCCTTAGCCACTTATATCCAAGTTGTATCCAAAAAATTACTCTTGGAGGCAAGATCATTTTGATTCACTTATCTTGATAAAACATCAATGTTAAGGGTTTTAATATACTTTTATGGCTTGTTCATATGTTGAAATTATGTGATCACTTGTAAATCTAGCATCGTATTTTATTGACTCTTATTTTTTTTTATTTTTTAATTTAGATTTATTGGTCAAAATATTTTTGGGAAAGTTTGAAACTATAATGCTAAAATTATTTAAAAAATATTCAATGTATTTATTATGATGAGAAATAATATTGGATAAATCTTGGAGTTTTTCATCAAAGTTACTAGCCTTAATAATCCTCTTCTTTGTTTGAGCAAGTAGGGCCATGCAATTTGAATTCCCTCATAAATTATACACCCTATAAGCTTTCTTCATCAGGTAGGTTTCCATAGAGGATGGATATGAATTACTCAACCAAATGTGCACTAATGAATTTTGTCAAATTGGTTGAGGGTTTTTATCAAATAAATTGCAAGAAAAAACTTAAAATACCATGTAGTATTATGAAGTATCAAAGTTGTTCTTCTCCCCCAATTTAAACTTTAACTTATGTAACCTTGTTTAACTCTATTATGTCATTTTATGCTATTTTGTGACTATGTTGTAACCTTTTGTGTCACACATATCTCACTTCCATTACAAATCTTATTATATTTGAGAGTGTGACTATAATATTATGAGATGTCACCTAGGGAATCCCATACTAGGTGTAAATAAGGCAATTAGGGTGGTCAAATATGAAAGCCTAAAAACCTCCTATATTTAACTCTTTTCTATCCCATATTAGAAATTAATTATAGGCACCAAGAATAAGGCTTATCTAAAATTATTTTTGAAGGTTGTGAGTTCTTGGAGCTTATGAAAATAAACATGTGTAAATGTGAGATCATTATACTAGTGACAACATGCCATATTGTTTAGGGTCTTATGTGTGTAAAGAAAATAATATGAATACATTGAAGGGTAAGTTGATTAGTATATTATAATATGTGTGTTATATGTATGTAATGTTGTGTGTGAAGTGATTTTTACATGTATCGGTGGCCAACAAAAGGTTGATGGTTTCAATACCAATTGGGTAGATACTTGATAACCATTCACAAAGTCCAAAAAAACCCTTTTATAGGGAATTTTAGGGTTTGGTGGATTTTAATTTTCACCTTAAAATATAAAAAAACACAATACTCCTTGCATTGGTTATCATGTATATCCTCCCAATGGAATTATTAGTGAAACATGATAGGAAATAACTATGTACATGGGAAATGTTCTCTAATAAAGACTCATTTGGATATTTTTTTTGGTAAACACATAAATAATTTAAAATAATGTAAATTTATGATTAAAAATGGTCTATAAAAACCTTTAAAAAAATATTATTAAGAATAATAAAATAGATAAATAAAATGCAATATTATTGTGGGTCAATGTTTTAATTTATCACTATGGTTGTTAATGCGGCATATTGAATTGCATTAAAAAATGTTAAGCATAATAATCTTACATTAATTAAAATAATATCTTCCTAATACCTATGCCTTTAATTAAAGACTAAATTTTAAAACTGACCTTACCTCTCATGAAAAATTTAACTAAAATTATTTATTCAACATTTCATTTCAAATGATCATATAGTTCATAGTATAAGAAAGAAACATAAAAAACATCTAACTTTATTATAATCTTGTATACTATTTGATGATCTATATAGAATTTTACCTTGCATCTAATAGAGTATACCTATAGTCACCTAAATTTTCTATTAGACACTTTGACAACTTTAAATTTGGCACACTAAATGTATGCACACATTAGGATGACCTATAATTTTCATCTTTCTCTCAACAGATTATGACTCGAATAAGGTCATGACAATTGAGACTAGGTATAATTGGATGATTGGGTAGGGACCTAGATTGACCATAGACATAGAAAATGGTTATATAAACTCAAATGTTAAGAGGGAGGGGTTTTGAATCCTAAGCCTATGACGTGGGGTATAAATCTTGCTAGGGATTAATGATGGACAAGTGATTGTAAGGATAAAAGTAAAATTAAATGATGGATAAATGATTGTAATGAAGGTAAGGAATAATGGTCAACCAAATGGGGTATGTGCAACCTAAGGTGACAAATGGAAAGCCTAAACAAATCTATATATATACCAATTTATTTGGTATAAGTAATAACATAAGCAAGGATACACACATGCATCCAAAAATAAATTAAAAAATAAATATTTAATCTACTAAGTAAATAGAGGAAAGCGTATATGGATAGAGATACTTACCTTTGGGTGGACATATTGACACTTCAATCTCCCCCTTTGGCTCAAGTGTCACTTTGAAAGAGATGTTATAGGTTGAAAAACTTAAAGGGTAATATGAATACATATATATCCTTAGTTAGGCATTCAAAATACCTCTCATACTAGGCTTAAATGATAACACAAGACAAAACCTCTAAGATAAAGTTATAAACCTCTAACTCCCCTAAATACTAATTACAAGAATAAATGTGAGTGTAAGCAAAGTGTATGAATGTGATATATGTTTTAGGAATGAAATATGACCCATACATATGAAACTAATCCTAAAATCTAAGTCGATGGTATTAGTGAGGCTGATATAGTTGGAAGATGTTAATTGAGATAATATAATATTGTAGGTTGATACAATACATGTTAGGAATAAATATAGAAATTGATGTAGAATAATTTCATAGAGTCACAATAATACATATAAACAGAGAAGCATAAAGAATAAAAATAAACATGCACAATAAGAAGACCATATTTAACATGGTTCACCAAATGTGGGATACATCCACCAAGAAACACTTGCTCAAATTTTATTATAAGCCACTAGAGTATAATCACTCTCAGATTTATCTTCACAATTACAATGCACAAATATTGTTTTGAGCTATGCTCAACAAACCCTCATCAATTTACACCTCAATTCACACACTCTATTCTTCCTTCTCAAAAAACCCTAGTTCTCATGAGGTATTACCTGAGAAATATCCAACAATACATAATACATCAACAAAGTGGTATTACAAAATAATGGGTACCTAAAAATAATGGGTACCAAAACCATGGGAAAAATCAACCCAAAAATGGTTTCCTATTAAAATATATAGTATTTAAAAATACATTGTAATTTATAAATAGGCTCTACAACATAATAATATCCAACTTAGAGACTAATTTCCTCTAAGCAGGGTTCTCAACCCTTCACTATCAATTGTGAAGGTCAACTGAAACAGAACATAGCTTTACTTTATCCCTTGTGACCACCTTGGTCATCATGTCTGTAGGATTTTAAATGGTATGAATCTTCTCTAGACTCAAATTTCCTTCTTCCAAAGTTATATTGATTAAATGGTACCTTAACTTCATATGCTTCATACTAGAGTGGAAATCAAAGTTCTTTGCTAGGTGTATAACACTCTGAATATCACTATATAACTTCCCTTCCTCCTGCTTATGCCCCAAATCTTCAATAAATTGCTATAACCAAATCATTTCTTTTATTTCCTCTATGGTAGCAATATACTCAACCTCTATGGTTGACAAATCCATAAGTTTATGTAGTCATGAAATCCAACCCACCACTATGTCACCTACAATAAATACATATCTTGTTGTACTCCTCCTGCTATCTAAATCTATAGCCATGTCTAAATCTACATAACCATGAAAAGTGGTGTCCAATCCACCATATCTTAAAACTATCCTCATGTTTCCTTTTAAATACCAAAGGATACAATTTACTACCTTCTAATGTTTTCTACCTAGATCACTCATGTACTTGCTTACTGCTCCTACTGCATGGGCAATATCTAGCCTAGTGCACACCATGGCATACATCAAGCTACCAATAGCTAATGAGTATGGTACATGTGACATATATATTATCTCCTCCTCTATCTTGGGACACTGCTCCTTGATAAATTGAATTGACCTACCAAAGGAGTCCCAACTGGTTTAACATCCTACATACTAAACCTCTCCAAGACCTTTTTGATGTACTCTTCCTAGGATAAATTCAGATTTCATTCCTTCCTATCTTGAATTATTCTCATACCAAAGATTTGTTTTACTACTTCCAAATACTTCATATCAAAGGAATTACTAAGTTATTCTTTGAGTACCTTTATTTCCTACATGTTTTTACTTGCAATCAACATATCATCCACATATAGACAAAGGATAATGTAATCACCATCATCAAATTTCTTGATATATATGCAATAGTTTGAAAGACACTTGGAGTATCCCAGTTTCATCATAGAACCATCAAATTTCATGTACCATTGATGTGGATCTTGTTTCAGGCCATACAAGCTTTTCTTCAATTTACACACCATGTTCTTCTTCCCTATGACCTTAGATCCCTATGGCTACTCCATATACATATATAGTGTACAATACATTTAAAATGTACAGTATTTGAAAATAAATTGTAATTTAGAAATAGGCTCCACAACACAATAATATAAATGATATAATACATACTTAGATCTGTATTAGGCTGGTTGATATAGTATAGGGAAGACAAAGTATGAAATAGACTATATCAGTCAAAATGATATAGTAGGATATGGGGAAGCTAAAAAAACTATATAGAAAATAAATGTAGAGGTAAGAATAAAAGACAATCAGAGGAGGTTAGACTAATAGTAAAGATGGTACAATATAATAATATGTAAACATGTCTCACAAATTACCTCAAGTAATCCCACCCCATTCTTGGTGCACCCTTTCAGGCATGTACTCAGGCAAATTGATGCATAAAAAGCCTCTACAAGAGAAAGCATTAGTAAAATGATAAAATTGAAAATATTAGATGTATACATATTGCCCATTTGAATCTCATATTGTGTCATAATATTATAACACATGATGGTGCTTCAAGCTATATGTATGAAAACATAAAAAGAGCATCACTAAAAATAAATGTTAAAAAAATTGAAAGTAAATAAATGAAAATATGTACCTTCACTTACCTTGTTAATTGTTTATGTGAAATTTTGTGTGTTTTAAGTAATTGTAGATACTATTTTAAGATTATATAATGCTTCAATATTATACACTTAGCAAACTTAAACCTTGGTTGTTCATATCAATTCTAGACCTTTCCCACTTTCATGAGTCTTACATCTTCTTGATCTTGTACCCCTTGGCCTATATATGTTAGTTTGACTAATATTATGTTAATGACTTAGGATTTATATCTTCCTATAATGCTTAAAATGTAGTGATCATCTATATCTTCAAGTTTTGTGCCTACACCTAATTTATTGCTCCCTGGACATTAACATCTGAGATAGACACTGTCATTAATGTTAGTGTCCTGATTTGATTCAAGTGTATAGTGCCCTAAAGTCATATATTTTAAAAATGAAACATGTCCTAATGGTTATCCTAAGTGATTTGATGTGAGTTATTACTCTAAAGGGATTGATATAAATACAAGATCAACCCTCATTCATTCCTCACCTATAAGACCTAGAAAAAGACCAAAGAGACCAAGACAACTTATCAAATTCACTCTATAAAGTATTAAATTAAATAAAGCTTCCCTATTTCCACACTAGTCATTGGTAAAACACATCTATAAGTCTAAATTACTAAATGATCAGCCCAAGATCTTAATTTTTAAAATTACAATCTAGGTCATTGTTGTACTTGCTTTCCACATATTACATGTAAGACAACACGTAGGGGAGAACTACATGAGCTAAATCCTTATTCTAAAGAATTAGATATATAGGTAGCATCCAATGACAATGGGGTCTTTAGGGTTAGCTCAACACCATGTGCCCACTGACCCATTTCCCCCTAAGGTTAATATGAAGATGGAAAACTAAGTTTTTTCCTTTTCATAAGGAGTGATAGTCCATAAACTAGATATGAATTCACTCAAGTGAAGATGGAGAAAAACTTAGAAGCATCTGGGTGGTCACATCTTTTTCTAGCAGGTATTATATACAAGACACTTATTTATAACCTATAAAATAACATCGACACAATCATTTAAGGCTAACATTAGTTTCTAGAGCTCTAGAATAATTAGATCTAAAATCTGATGACTATTTTAGAATTGTATTCCAACCTTCTTCCTACCTGATCTAGATCCAACACTTTGTCAACATCATAATAAACTAAGTATATTATTCTTGTGTCATTCACAAACATATCTTAGTTGTAATTTACATATTTAGACTATCTTAGTTGTATAAATTCAACATATACCTATATCTGAGTATAGCATCTAATTGGGCTACTATAGATTTGATTATCACCCTTATATCATTTCATTTATATATACCCCTTTAATCAAATCTAGGGCTAACAATAAAATCACTTAGATCATTTTAGGGTTAAACATTTTGTGAACCCAATATATTAATGTCATTCTACCTAAGCATACCTTATAAGATGTTAATGACCTACTTTATCATAACCTTTATGTTTTTCATTTCTCTTATCATAGATGATTATATATGATATTTTGTGATCATTTAGCTCCTTAGTATTGTACACTTGGTAAACTCAAACCTTAGATATTCCTTAATTCTACACATCCCTTGATTTTTCAAGCATTTCATCTATTCTATCTTGTGACCCTTAGCCTATATCTTATTCTGATCGGCCTTATATTGATGACACAAACATCCCACATTTGACTCAAAACTCAAATGGGTTGAAAGAGCCAAATTTAAACAATGACATAAAGTAGTTTTTAGATAATCTATTGATTTTTATGTCCTTAAACCGATAAGAAGGTTGGAGAACATTTATAGGATCCTTAAAGGAATTTTAAGACAACCCATGTGCCATTTATGACATAGGACAATGGTTTATTTATGAGGTATGGACTTTATTGCTTGCCCACAAGAAATTACAAATGGAGTTATGGAGAGGGAATAATTTTTGACCATAAGCAGAGGGATGGGAAAGGACATGTGTCACATTCCCATTGGATTGTAGAGAAAGTATCTAGGCCTATATGAGGAAGGAAAGCCTTTATTGAGAGGGCTTTTCCTTATTTTAAATTTAGAAAAGTGGAAGTGGATAAGAGGAGGAGAAAAAGGAAGAGGAGATAGAGGAAGAGCTTAGAGAAGGGGGAGGATTAAAATTACACAAAGCTTGTAAGAGGTGTTCTTACTTTGATCTAAGAATGATTGAGGTAGGATTTCATGCCCATTTATTTTAATTTTATCTATATTAAAATTGTCTTTTTCCTTTCATTTGTTGGCAAGTTTCAAGGGATGTAAGGTCATTTACCTTACCCTTTTTCTTTATTTATATTCCATGGTTATGCCAATGAACACTATGTGTTTTTAATTCCCATTTGGGTTTGGATATGTAAAATCCCTCATAACTCTTAGTTTTTTTTATGCCATTTTTATCTTAAAGTGACAAAGTTATGCTGCCAAAATTTATGTGAATTTACATGCTTGTTGTGTACTCTCACATATTGGTACTAGAAATTAGACCAAATTATTGATGCCCTTTATGTAGTTTGATTATACATATTGGAAGTGGCAAGTGGACCTCCCAATGCCATCTTACATGGTGTTTTTTTATGTATTTATAGTGGGCTAATGGAACCATAGTTCCTGAGGGCCAAGAGATGGTAGAACAAGGGTGAGTTATCCCCACATTTTAATTCTCCTTTAGTGGATTTTTGGTGTTGAAGACACATTATGTTTGTCTTATATTATTTGGTGTTTGATACTATGTTTTTACTTCCTTGCATGCTTGTTTAGGATATGAAATCCTCTTTTAAGTAGTTGAACTTATAACTTCCTAGATGTATTTTCCTAGTGAGAATTCCTTGCCTAGTATTGTTCCATTAAACCTCATTTTATCAACTTGTCCACCTTTAACCATGATGTGATGATGCAAAAATCTAGGACTATTATGGTCAAGAGTTCCTAGAGTAGCCATCTAATCATGGAAAAATGATGAGAGGTGAATTTCTCCTTCATTTGGCCTTATAGTTACGAGTGGATTTATTTTGAATATCATCTTGTGTAAAATTTTATATAAAATTGTTAGAAAATCATATTCACTATTTAAGAACCATGATATTTTTGTTATTTTAGTTTAAATTATGCACATATTGGAAACAAATATTATTAATAATTAGAAATAATAAGAAGTCTCTTTATCACTTGCATACTCTTCCCATTCAGTGTATCAAGTTATAAAATCAATGAAAATCATTAATTTGTGCTCAAAATCAAATTAAATATGCTGGTTAGACATATATTTATATGTATTTTTAAGATTGACTAAAAATAAAAACTCTCTTAAAATCTTGAATTCTAATAATTCATATGAAGTCAAGAAAGGATGGATGCAATTGTATAATTATTATGCAATTTTAATTTCACCTAATTTTCCATAAATCATTTTTATTATAAATTAGGCCTTATCATGATTTTGTATCAATTTATGGAATATTTTTATGTGTTATCATTAAAAATTTATGAATTTTAAAGCTTCAACTACTAGAAATTTTTCATTTCCTTTATAATTAGCTTGAAATTTGCTTAATTTTTAAGCATATAAATGAGGTTTTGAAGTGATAAAAATAATTTTATAATTAAATTGGATGCCACTATCTTAGTTTTATGAGTTTAACATATGCCTATATCTAGGTTTAGCATTTAATTGGATTGATATAGATCTGATTATCACCCTTGTGTAATTCCATATATATATATATATACCCCTTTAATCAAATCTGGGGATAGAAATAAAATCACCTAGATATTTTTAGGGTTAAATATTTGGTGAAAATGATATTTGAATGCCATTGCACCTAAGCATACCTTATAAGATGGTTATAACCTGCTTTGTCATAAACTCTATGTTTTTCATTTCTCTTATCATGAATGATTGTAGATGATATTTTGTGATCATGTAACACATCAATATTATACACTTGGAAAACATAAAAATTGGATGTTCCTCTTAATTCTACACATGCCTTACTTTTAAAAGCCTTGTATTTACTCTCTCTTGTGACCCTTGGTCTATTTCTTAGTGTAACCATCCTTATATTGATGACACAAATATCCCATCTTGCCTAAAATTCTTAAAATATACTTATCTTATACCTATACAAGTTATAATCCTATTCCTTCTCTCTTGTTCCTTAGACACTAATGTTTGAGATAGAAAGTAGCATCAACATTATTGTCCTGACCTAAAACAAGTGTCTAATGCCATAAAGTCATCTAATTTACAAATGAAATATATCATAATAGTTGGTCTAAGTGATTTAATGTGAGTTATTAATCTAAAGGGATATATATAAATACAATATCAACCCTCATTCATTCCTCACCTAATAATTAGATGAAAAAATCACTCAAGTTACCAAAAGCTTTTTAATTCTACCCTATTATAATATTAGTCAAAATAACAACCTAGATACAGGTCTGAGGTACTAAAAGATTAGTCATAAGGTCATATTTGTCAATTTACAAGATAGGTCACTATTGTACTTTATTTACACACATTGCATCATTCACACACAAGCCAACACATATAGGATAACTACATGAATATGAGGCCTTCTTCTAGATTATTGGATACATAGGTAGCACCTTTTATAATGGGGTCATTTTAGGTTATCTTGACACCTTATGCCTACTAACTTATTTTTCCCCAAGGTCATATTGAAGATGAAAATCTATGGTTTTTCCATTTCACCAGGAGTGATAGTCCATGACCCAGATCTAAATACACTAAAGTAATTATAAAGCTAAAGTAAAAAACATCCAAGTGGTCACATCCTATTTTAGTTAGTATTTCATACTAGACACTAGCATTAGACCCAAATAATAACATCGACACAACTATCCCAGTCTGATGTAACTACCTAGATAGCTAGAGGCACCAGATCTATTTTTGATGACTATTCTAAAACTATCTTCCTACATAGTTTTTACCTATACTAGATCTAGATCTAAATTAACATCAAAACTAAATAAATACTCTCTTTTATTTCATTTCTATATCTAGCATAGTTTTACTTTCCATTAATATCCTATCTCAGTTTTATAAATTTAGTATATGGTACATTTGAGTTTAACACATTAAGTATGCTATTGTAGATCTGATATTTACCTTTCTGCCCTATCATTTCTATATTATTAACCCTATTTACCTAATTAGGATTACATAATATAAATTAAGGTTAAACATTTGTGAACCCAATCTTTGAACATCAAACCCTAAGTAGCTAAGTTTTTCTAATTTCTTTTCCTATTGCCAATCCCTGATTGATAAATCTTAAAATCATGTTTACCATGGACATATCTATCAATTATTTCATGGTCCAAGATCTTATAGTTGTTATGGTTTGATACATTAATTGATTGGTTAAATCCATCCAATCCATACAATATTCAAAACCTGAATTCTTACGTACTCCTTCCTATTCTAATGTTTAAAATGAGCTTACTTATCTTAATCCTACACCTATAGAGCATTATAAACATAAAGTGCCAAAAATTTCCAATATGACAATGGTGATTTCATCATGTTCTTCAAATATTTCAAACTCCTCAAGTCAAATATTGCATAATTTTAGCCTTCAATATTTACTCAAATATTGGAATCAAGGACAAGAATTGGGCAAACATGAGAAATATATCACCCATCATATAGCTCTCAAATGTAATAAACATTGGTAAGGCTTGGGGTATTAAAAAAATATCATGGATAACCAAAAATATATCAACAAGTTAAACATTGTGGTGTACATAGATACACATAAAACTTACGAACCATTACAAGGGCAACCAATGTTATAATAATTCTAATATAATCAAACAATAGATATCCCTTTGGTGATCCATCCTCATGGCATGACAAAGTCTGATATAAAATTAGATCAAGGAAAGGGTATGATAACCAAAATTGATAAACATACAGATGATCATACTTTCATAACATCCTCTTCATTTAAGGCATTAGATCAATTTTATGAGAACCAAGTTATGATAAGTCATATTCATTATGTGAAGTATTGTCAAAAGGCTTCACAACAAATTTTAAAAATCACAACACAATAGGATAAAACTGATACCATTATGTTCATGCTACTTGAATATAACATTATCTCCTTTCCTTCTACTTGACACATATTAGACAATTTCCTTCTTCCTTAAAGAATGATTTCCATATTACAACTACCATCAGATTATAGCTATAATGTAAGTCAATGTGGGACTTTGAACACCAAAATTCAAATATACAAGAGTGTGGGGCAAATAATTTTTTTGTCCCTATAAAAAACAAGTCCAATATTTCACATATTTCTAAAAAATTTCAACCTTAAAACCCACCTATAAGTGGACAAATAATAGTTTCTACAAATATTGATGGGTTATGTTGTACACTTATTCTAATTGGCATAGAATGGGACTCACTTTGTAGTGGATGTTTTTTGCATAAATGTGACATCATATTGATGACCAAAAGTAATCTCCATTAAATTTAGACTCCCTTGGATACATAATTCTACCTATAACATGTAGACAAAATATTGTATATTCTATGATATGGGTAGTAAATTCAAAACTAAATTTCACTTTACATCTAGGTTGGTCTTGGTTGGTCAATATGGAAGCAAAGATTGATATGAAAAACATGTGTCTTACATTTAAATTTTAATATAGAAAAATACATGTGACATTTGATGGGTATAGTGATAAATATATGATAACAACAAATGTAATATGTTTATCAAAATGCATTGTAATATGTGCCATGATAAGTCATAAGACACGTTACCATATGAATAAAAAAACTGGATTACCAGATAGTCCTTTGAATTTTGATTAGTTATTTACATTCAAATTTTTAAAATGGATAGTGTTTCCATTTTACAAAAACTCTTCAACAATACCAAAAAAATAAAAAAATTTCAAAAATTCAAAAACATTTTCAACACCTACATGTTCTATTGGATCCTTAACATCAATGTGTTAGTTCCATGTTGAGGGACAAGATATCATTTACTCTTACATACATGTATACATGCATACATAGATACATGATACAATCATGGATGTTGGGATTTACCTCTAATCATGTCACTCAGACATTGGGGGCATCCATTTTCTATGATCTTGATACATATAGGTTATATGATTTGATGATCACTCAACATTATAATGTTTGAGTTTACATCTATAATTACACATGCCTATTATCTATGATTATATTTTGCATATAGTAATTAATATGCTATGTATTTGATGTTTTTTGCTAACACATTTTATTTGTGAGCTAATATGATATATTTATGTCTATTACTTATGATTTTCCTTTATATACTTCCTTGAGTTTTTTTCCTTACTATTGTCTTGTTATAGAATTTAAATATGTTCAGTTTTATGCAGCCCTTTTGCTTATGTTTGATTTCTTGGACATTTGAATATGTCATTACTTATTGTAAAGATGTTTGAATATGTCATTCCTTGATTTTTTGGACATTTGAATAATTCATGTCCATTTGATTTTATGACATTTGAACATATCCCTTGTTTATGGTCTCCTTGGACCATTACTTTTTTACTTTTTTTAGTTCTCTTATGTGTGTGATTGTTTGCTTGTTGAGATTGTACTATTACTATCTAGACATTTTATGATATTTATCATGTATCTTAGGCTTACATGTGATCACATTGGTTATATGAACTTTAATGATACATTTACTTAGACATGTTTCCTTCTATATGATACATGGTTATATTCACATATTTTATAGTTGTCTTACCCTTTTGAGGTGAGGTAACTTCTAGGTACTATTTTCCCCTCACCTCAAATGGAAGGGGGATATTAGTGGGGGAATGCTTGGGAAACATGTTCTTCATAATTTAATAGTTATTAGATTCAATAGGGGCATGTGACATGGACATGTCCTCCACAAATTCACAATTTTATAGATTACAATGAGGGTATTCTTTGGAAGCATGTTCTCCACATTTATTCAATATTCAATACTTATAATAGTTTTTAGATTTAATGGAGGAACGTAATATGGACATGGATTCCAAAAATTCATAGTTTTTAGATTTAGTGGGAGCATGTTTTGGAATCATGTCCTCCACATTCATTTATTATGGTAGTTATATCAATTGATAGATTCAATATGGGTATGCTTTGGAAGCATGTTCTCCACACCTAATCAATATTCAACATCTCTAGTTTATAGGTGGGGTATGTTTTAGAAACATGTACTCCACATTGGTACTTATATAAATTTCAAATTTTTCCATATATAGTTAGGGAATGCTTTAGAAGCATGTCATCTACATTTACATAGTTATCTAAATTAGCTAAAACACACAGCTATATGATCCTGATATTCTATACATGGTACCATTGTTATACATAGTTTTAGCATGATACATATCTAAGGTGTATATATTATGCAACATGTGCCAAATATTTCAAAATCTAAATCAATTTTAGATTCCAAAACTAATACATGTACTGATACCCTATAGACTCTTACAAGCTTTAGTAAGTGAATCTATCGTAGTAGTTAGTTCACCTTTTCATATGGTTGAGGTGATTAAATCACTCATACCTACTAAGTTTTCAATTTTGACTTGATCATCCAAACTCACCAGGTTATAAGTATCATTGGGTCACATAGTTGAGATAATATCAACTACCAAGTGGAAACTCACTTTTGCTCCAAAGTTGGGGTCATGTGACTTCCAACCCATCTCTCTCTATCTCCTTAGATATATGCACTTTAAATATTTATATGTATTTATCCTAATATTAGTTTTAGATCCTTATAGTGATACATATTTTTTAAAACAACTTACCAATAGGCAAGCTGATTACATCAACACACATGTGTACTCCCAATCTATTTTAAGTACTTTTGACCTAGATTATATGCACTGATTGTACACTATAACATGCTCTTGGTTATAGTTCAATCACTATAAAATTACTCAAATTCAACTCTAGTGAAGCACTTAAATTAAAATCTAGCAAAGTACTCAAATTCAATTCAAGTAAAGATAAGGTTTACATACACACCCCAGTACTTATTCATTTACTTTAAACTAGAAATTTCATTACTAGATTAAAGAGGGGGCATGCAAATGATATTTTGTGATTATGTATCACCTTAGTCTTCTACACTTGGTAAACTTAGACCTTGGCTATTCCTCTTAGTTCTACACATACCTTACTTTTGGAAGCCTTACATCTGCTCTATCTTGTGCCCCTTGGCCTATATCTTAGTATGACTAGCCTTATATTGATGACACATACATCCCATGTTTCCTATAATTCTTAAAATTTAATTATCTTACACCTCTATAAGTTATGAGCATGTGATTTCTCTCCTACTTCCTAAACACTAACATCTAGGATAGACAATATCATCAATGTTATTGTCCTAACCTGACATAAGTGTCCAATTCCCTAAATTCATCCAATTTTAAAATAGAATGTATCCTACTAGTCATCCTAAGTGATTTAATGCAAGGCATTACTCCATAGGGATTGATATAAATATAAGATCAACCCTCATTCATTATTCACCTAACAATTAGACTAAAAGAGCACTAAAAAAGCACTTATTTTACCAAAATATTTTATATTTTAGCCTACTCTAATATCAGTCAAAGGAACAACCAAGATATAAGTCTAAAGTAATAAAGGAGAAGTCATAAGTTCATATTTATGAAGTTATAATCTAGGCCACTATTTTACTTACTTTACACACATTACATGATTCACAGATAAGCCAATATATAGGGGAGAATTACATGAGTTTGAGGCCCTCTTCTAGAGTATTAGCTATGTAAATAGCATCCTTTGATAATGGGATAATTATGGGTTAGATTGACACCATGTGACCACTAACCCATTTTCCCCTAAAGTTATATTAAAGATGGAAAGCTAGGGTTTTCCCATTTCACTAGAAGCGATAGTCCATGACATATATCTTAATACACTAGAACAAAGGCAAAGCCAAACCTAAAAGCATCTAGGTGGTCACATATTATTTTAGTTGATATTCCATATTGGACATTATCATCAATCCAAGATAATAGTGTTGATGCAACCATCCCAGGATGATGCAACTATTCAAAGAATAAGAAGCACCAGATCCAAAATTTGATGATTGTTCTAGAACTATCTTCCCACCTAATTTTTTCCTATACCATATCTATATCTACATTAACATAAAAAATAGATAAGTACTCTCTTTTATGCCATTTATATATCTATCATAGTTTTACTTTCCATTAATATCCTATCTTAGTTTAATAAATTTAGCATATCGTACATTTTAGTTTAGCACTTTAATTGGCCTACTGTAGATTTGATATTCGCCCTTGTGCCCTATCATTTCTATATCCTTAACCATATATACCTAGTAGTATTACATGATCCAAATTAGGGTTAAACAATGATATTTATTACTTTGATGATTATAATTATGAAACTATCCAACTCTCCCTCAAGGAAGGAATTAAAATTGACTACTCTTACATTCTTCCAAGTGATAAAACATGGAAAACAAAATCTTTGAATGGTGGTAGCTATTATCTCTCTAATCAGGTCTATACTCCCAAAACTTCAAGAGATGAGTTGATCCATCTTAAGGAAGATAAAAATACTTTAGCCATACTTCCTACACCACCATTATATAACTTTGACATTCGATATTTGAACAAAGATTGGGAAAACATGAACAAAGTATAACCCACCCTATATCTCTTAAATATAAAAATACAAATAGGTAAGGGTTTGGATTTTCAAAAACATCCTTGAATTACCAACCATTCAAGTCAACTGAACATGTACATTTTACCAAAAAAGTGGGTACATATGACCAAGAGGTTCCTTTATTTGATCATCAAATATTATGACAACTACATAAAGAGATTATGGATGATTTAAAACAAATAATAAGGGGGAGGTGTCTTCAAAAAAAATAATTAAACCCCCCAAAATTCATATATTCCCAAATAATATGCCTCTATTCAAGGGTGATGGTTTTTTCCTACCTTCATGTAAAACTAATTCTATATCAAAAAAGGTGTTCTTACCAATTTTTTCCTAAGATAAAATTTTTATACCCTTACGAAAGGAAAATGAAACAAATTATTAAAATAGTATAAACTATTCAAATGATATACCAAATGTACAAAATTTTAAAGCTCACATACCATCACTAAAATGTCCTAAATTTAGTGATCATTAACTTGCACTTGTTATACATAAGGATGATGATACTTACATGCCTATATTAAAAAAAGGTAGTAGGTTGGAACTAATGATAAAAACCATGAAAAACACCACTATTCCCATAGAATATCTAATGTCTATGATGACCACTATTGGGGATCTTAAAAATCAGGTTTCTATACTTCAAATGTAAGTGGATTTCCATAATAATAATATGCATGTAACCTCATTTAATAATAAACCTCTTGTAAAATGTATACTTGAATATCCTTATCCATAAGGTTCTAAACTACCATATTTACCTCTCTTTAAAACACATAAAGATCCATTTGAGTACATGATATGTTATGTACTTATTTTCATCAATGGACAAAATATGACAAACTTTTACTAAAGGTTTTCCATATGAACATTTTGGATGAGGCTTAAAATTGGTTCTAAATTTTACCAAAGGGTTACTTAACAACTTTTTTAAAATTGGAATTTGCATTCTTCATGCCATTCAATATCCACAAGGTGCCAAAACTTACATTAGAATATTTGTATAATTTTAAATAATGTGAGGATGAATCCCTTCAAGATTATACTATTTGATTCAAAATTACGTCACATGAGCTAGCATTTAGATCCTTAGATTTGGAATTATAATTTATCTTTAGTAGAGGCCTTATTTCCCCATTAAATAAAAGAGCATTGCATAAAAAATATGAGTCATTTAACCATTTATATAATGATGCACATAGATATGATTCCTTCATAATTAATCTTTCAAAGGAACTTAACATATCTCCCTCTAAATACAAAAGTTTTATCCCTCATAGAAAGGAAGGCGATAAATTACCTAATGATCATTATGAACAAAAATGGGGTATCCATAATCTTTATATGACTAGTTTACAAATGTTACTCAACATGTGACTAATCCAAGGTCCATATCTTATGCAAAAATCCTAAAATAAGCAAAATAGAAAGTATCCATGCCAACAAGATTTAAAAATTACCTTATTCATGGCTGGTGCTTATTTTTAGCATAACCATATTGATCATACACAAGCAAAAACTACTTATAATGTAATACATTTACAACAAACTGGCATCAATCTAAAGAAATTACAAAATAAAAGAGGTTGGAAAGACTCCTTGGGAAACATAATAATACCAAATAATTATGGTCCTAAAGTAATTCAAACACAGGTTTGGGTTATGCCTACCACATCTCCATATGTGCTTACACGAGAAACTTTTTGGCTATACCAAATGGAAGAAAAAATTGATAAAAATCAGCAAGGAATTTCCTTTTCCCATGAAGGCAAATTAATACATATTCCAAATGATAATACTAGTTCTTCTACTACACATACAAAATGTGAAGAGGAACATGCTATGTACCTATTAAAAATATCCAATCATGATGCAAACAATGAAAAAGATCCAAATTAATGTTGAAAGGCTCATAGTGGGGATATATATATATATATATATATATATATATATATATATATATATATATATATATATATATAGACACACACACACACACACACACACACACACACACACACACACACACACACACACACACACACATTCAATGTCATCATAGGAGGATCTTTCCTCTTCAAAAAAAAAAAAATTAAAAAATCTAAAAATATTTTTGGTACCTACATGTTCTATTAGCTCCTTCACATTTATGTATTGTTACGTGTCAATGGATGGCATAATCAGTTACTCTTACATACACACATATGTGTCACACTTCTACTTGAGTGTGATATAAACATACACAAATACTTGATCTATTCCTATTTTAGATGTTTGGCCTTCCTTCTACTCATGTCATTTAGAAATTAGGGGGCATCTGCTTATTTGATATTGATACAAATAGGTTATATGGTTTAATGAGGAAATTTCATTGTCATGTTTGAGATTACATATTTACTTACACATGAATTTATCCATGATTATATCTTATATAGGGTACTTGATATGCTATACACTTGACATTTTTTCCCTAACATAGTGATCCATGGGCTACTATGACATGTTTATGCTAGTTTCTTATACTTCACTTTATGAACTTACTTGAGTGTCTTGCCTTGCTATTATATTAATTATTATATCATTTGAATATACTCCTTTTCTTGTGGTCCTTGTGCCTATGTATACTTGCTTTGACATTTACATGTCATTATTTATTGTATGGACATTTGAATATGTCATTATTGATTTTTTGGACATTTGACTAAGTCATGTCCCTTTGACTATGCAACATTTGAACATGCCCTTTATTTGTGGTCTCCTTGGACCATTTCATTTTGACTTACTTTTGAGTGATATTATGTGTGTGCTTTTTTGCTTATTGAGCTTGGACTTTTACTATCTAGACATTGCAATGATCCTTATCATGCATCATAGGCCTTCATGTGATAACATTGGTTCTATGTCCTCTAATGTTATATCTACCTAGACATGTTCCTTCTATATGATATATGGTTACATTCATAGATTATACAATTGTATCATCCTTTTTAGGTGAGGTAACTACTAGTTCATATATTTGCCTCACCTCAAAGGGGGGGCATATTAGAGGGGGAATGCCATAGAGGAATGTTATCCACACTTGACATCATAATTTTTAGATTCATTGAGGGTATGATTTAGAAGCATGTTTTTAGATTTAATGGGGGCATGTCATATGGGTATGGCTTTCACACAACATTCATAATTTCTAGATTTAGTGGGGGCATGCTTTGGAATCATGTTATCCACACTCATTTAGTATATGGTACTTATATTAGTTTTTAGATCTAGTGGGGGCATATCATATGGGAATGAATTTCACACAATCATAGTTATCAAATTTAGTGGGGGCATGTTGTGGAATCATGTTATCCATACTTATTCAGTATTCAACATCTTCAGATTGTAGTGGGAACATGTTTTGGAAACATGTTCTCCACATTAGTACTTATATTAGTTTTTAGATTTATCTATATATAGTGGGGGAATGATTTGGAAGTATGTTATCCACACTTATACACTTCCAAATCAGCCAAAGTACACAATTATATGATTTAGATTCACATTTGTGGAAAAATTATATACATTGGTACCACTGTTATACAAAGTTTAATCAAAATCCATATCTAAGGTGCATATGCAATTCAATGTGCACCTAATATTGTAAAATCCAAATCAATTTCAGGTTCCAAAATGCTTTTGTGGACTGTTACCACATCACATACGTTTTCATATTGATACCCCATAGAATTTTATAGACTTTATTGAGCCAATATATTGCAGTAGTTGTTTTGATTTTTGATATGTTTGAGATGATTTAATCACTCAATTTTCTAATTTTTAGGTTGAACTTGATTATATCATTTAGCCTCACTAGGTTATAATTATCAATGGATTACCTAATTAAGTTAATCTTAACTACCAGGTGGAAACTCACCTTTGTTCCAAGGTTAGGGGTATGTGCTTTCCAATATATATATATATATATATATATATCCTTGGATATGTGCACTTTCAAGATTTATCTATATTTTTCCTAATATTAGTTTTAGAGATTTACATTTATACATATTTTACAAATTAGCTTGCCAATAGGCAAGGTGATTACATCAACACACAGGTTTACTCTTAAAACTTGTTATTTAAATTTCAATCTATTTCAAGTAATTTTAAATTTTAGATTATATGCACTTATTATATAACAAAACATGCTCTTGGTTATAGGCCAGTCACTAATAAATCACTCAAGTTGGGCACATGTAAAGACAAAGTGTGAATAGAAACCCATGTATACATTAATTTACTTTAAACTAGTAATTTCATTACTAGATTAAAGTAGGGGGGGATGTAGACACTATTTTATGACTATACATTAATTAAATCTTGTACACTTGGAAAACTTAGACCATGTCTATTCCTCTTAGTTCTAGACCTTTTCTACTTCTACAAGTCTTGCATCTTCTCTATCTTATGCTCCTTGGCCTATAGCTCTTAATCTGACTAGTCTTATGTTTATGACTTAGGAATTTTATCTTTCCCAACATGCTTAAAATGTACTTATCTTCCATCTAGTTCTAAACTTGTACATACTTTCCTACTCCCTAGACACTAATGTCTATGATAGATAATAGCATCGACATTAGTATCTTGACCTAACACAAGTGTCCACTATGCTAAAGTCATCTATTTTTTAAATGAAACATATCATAATGTTAGGCTTAAGTGATTTAATGTGAGTTATTAATCCAATATATTGATATAAATACAAGATCAAACCTCATTCATTCCTCACCTACAAGACCTAGAAAAATGCCAAAGAGACTAAGGCAAATTATCAAAAGCACTATATCAATCATTCCATGAACAAAGCTTCCCTATTTACACACTAATCATAGGTACAACATATCTATAGGTTTGAATTAATAAAGGTGATAAAAAACTTGAAAGATTTGGTTGAAAGATAATTTAAGAAATAAGAACAATGCAATTAAAATAATATTATCTTTGAGAAGAGATGTTTTATTGATCAAATTTGCAGACCCAAACATATGCCTATTTCTGAGAAGAGATGTCTGATTTCAATTTCAGGTTAAATATTCATTTATACATGTTTTTAATGTGTGAAGAGGATGTGGAAGGTCACCAATATCGAGGGAGATTAGGTGGTTTGACTTCCATGATTTACAACAATACATAATTCAAGGAATTATTATTTTTAGAAACTTACTATTTTTAGACTGCACTACTAAAATTGAAATTTGGGGCACTTCCATTGGGTTTTTAGGGGTCAAACTTCATAAATAAGAGATCTATGCCATGTCTTGATTTTCCCCTCATTATTATCTTTCCAACAGTTCAAATGGTGAGTCAATTAGAGCTACGGTGTAAAAGTTATGGCTCCCAGAAGTTTCGTCATCAATTAGGGTAGACCCATCACCCGAATTGTCACCTGAATTGTTGCCTGGATCAAAAGGAGTAGCCCAAGAGCCTGATTTTCAATGTTATAAGTTAGGTGACTATTTTAATTACTTTTCACATATTTCATGAATCTCACACAAGCCAACATGTAGGGGAGAATTACATGAGTTTGAGGCCCTCTTCTAGAGTATTGACTATGTAGGTAGTGCCCACTAATAATGGGGTCTTTGGGGTCAGCTTGACACCATGTGACCACCAACCCATTTTCCCCTAAGGTCACTATAAAGATGAAGAATTAGGGTTTTACCATTTCAAAAGTAGTGATAGTCTATAACCCATATATAAATGCACTAGAGTGAAGGTGAATTAAAACCCAAAATCATCTAGGTGGTTGTATCCTTTTCAAAAAGGTATTCTATACATAACACTTGCATCGAACTAAGACAATAATATTGATTCAACCAGCCAAGGTTGAAGTTAGTGTCCAAAGCTCTAGAAGTGTTAGATTTAGAATTTGATGACTATTCTAAAACTATTTTCCAACTTCTTCCTACGTATTATAGATCTAGCACTATTCCAACATTAAAATTAGCTAAGTATATTACTTCCTTTTCATTTCCATACATAGCTTAGTTGTACTTTCCATATTTAGACTATCTCAGTTTTATGAATTTAACATATACCTATATCTGAGTTTAGCATCTAATTGGCCTACTATAGATCTAATTATCACCCTTGTTCCATTTCATTTATATATACCAATTTAATCAAGTATAAGGTTAACAATAAGATCAACAAAATATTTTTAGTGTTAACACTAATAAAAAGATCCCATTGAGGAGAAAAATGTCAACCTAGAAAAAGAGAAAAATCTAATTTTTTGCAAAAAAGTATGTTCCCATCTATTAATTATCTATCTCACTAGGATAATAATGATTATTTTGGTTTGTGAAGAGGACATATGAAAACTAAGATATGGGAAAAATATGGAATCTCATGGTAAATAACTAAGAATTTAAAAATTTGAAATTATTACTATATATAGGTAAAAATAATTTCATTTTCACATTTTCTATTTTGAAAAACTAGAGCTCTGAGTCTTAAAAAATAAATTTAAAAGACATGATGGATTGAAAATATAGAGGCAGACATCCAAGAGGTTACATTGTAATAAGTACTAGAGCCCTATAGGTAGGTGGTGTAATTGATGTTCCATTTTTATTTTAATAAAATAGACTAGATTTAAGAAATATAGCATTAAGACATTTTTGTGTAGCAAAATTTATCCTAACAAGAATTAAAATGAAGAGAAATTAGGATGGTTAATGGGTATTTGACACAAAATTAAACATTATGGCACATGAAATTTTTTTATACCCTTAGACAACTATAATGACCAAATTGATACATTTGGTAAGGGATAATTTCAAATCTTGGCTGATACTATGGGGTATAGATAATATACTTGGAAAATATGTCAATTTATACCATAGAGTATGGCTAATGTAGTAGGAAAATATTAGGATAGTTAGGGTGTGGATAGCACCATTGAAGAAATCATGCATAGCTAGTAAAATTAAGTGTTGGATGATACAATATAAAGAGATTAACATGGATGATACCCTAGTGTATGGATAATGTAATAAAAAATATATGCTAGCCAATACTATATGGTATGGTCAATGTAGTAGAAACATGTGTGGGTTGATAACATAGGGTATGACTGATGTAATAGTAAAATGTGTTGGATGATATTGTAGGGTATGTCTCATGCAATAAAAAATATAAGGGAAATCAATAAAGTATAATAGTGGTTGGTATAATATAAAATGCAAACATGGCCTATACAGTGTAAACTATAGGTAGACAACCATGTAAAAAATTAGGAAAATGGCAGATATAGTATAATTTAGGGACCATTCTGATTTTAGTTTCTATTTTAATTAAGTTTGTAAATTACTTTTAGATATTTTTATCTAAATATAATCAGGTTTTTTTTGTTTGATATTTAGTAGAGGCAAAGATAATTATGGAGGAATGTTGATGTTAGCTATCTACCAAATTTGGTGAAGAGATTTTCAGTAGTGAACATAGTGCATCTAGTGACTCTCAAGTTTGGTGAGGTTATGGAGACATGTCATCCTCTTAATATAGAGCTCATCACCATGTTTTTAGGGTGATGGAAAAATATTACTGACACCTTTAGATGGGTTGTGTAGGGGGATACCATAGAGATGACAATCACCCTAAAGGATGTCCATGCCATACTTGGACTACCTATTATAAATTTTTGAGGTATATGTGTTAGGTATTTTAGATATCAGAAGGACCTTATCATAATTTTGAATAAATGAGTGTTATGTCATAAATTAGATGGAGTTGTGCCAATGTATCTTGTAGCTATGTGTTAGTCTACATTATATTAAGGTACTTTATATGATATAGAAGTTGTGGTATGGGTGTAACTCATACACATTTTATATGGTGTGTCGTGATAGTGACAATAAACTATGGGTCTTATGATTATTTTTTATTGTTGGATATATGAGAGGTTACCCATTGTTTAACCCTAAAATATAGATATAGGTAATCTAGGGTTAAAGGGGTAAAGATAGCCTAGGGCATAATGATGGTATATTATCTCTAAAATAGGGTAATTAATTGTAAAACTTAAATAGAACATATACTAAATTTATTATTCTAAGATATACTAAAAATAAAAAGTACAACTATGTTAGATATTGTAATGATAATGAACAAAAGATACTTAGCTAGTTATGATGCTAACATAGATCTAAATCTAAAATAAGAAAAAGGTAGACTAGATCTAGATTCTAGACCAGTTGCTTGATTCTAGAAATTATACCTCTATAGCTGCAGACACTTGCATTAACCTGGGATGGTTGCATAAATGTTATTATCTGAGTTAGATGTAGGTGTATATTATGGAATACTTGTTGAAACTCAATGTGACCACCTAGATGCTTCTGGGTTTTATGTCACCTTCACTCTAGTGCATTAAAATATAGGTCATGGAAATTCACTCCTTGTCAAATAGTAAAACCTTGATTCTTCATCTTTGTAGTGGCTATTGTAAAAATGGGTTAATGGGAACATGGTGTAAAGTTTCCCTAAAGACCCCTTTATCAATGAATACTAGCTACATAGCCAATACTCTAAAGAGGGCCTCAAACTTATGTAGTTTTCTCCTACATGTTAGCTTGTGTGTGATTCATGAAATGTATGATAAAAAAATATATAGAGGTATTGATGTGGGTTTTATGCACACTAGGTAACCTTACGAGCTAGCCTCTAATGTTTTAGGATTAGTGACCAAGGAATGAGTTTTAGGGTATTAAGTTTTGTAAATAACTTGTTGGTGGAATAGTGGTGAGTAGAGCAACTATTTACCACTGATGGTTCTACTATGGATCAATATAAATATACTTGATATGGGTGGATAGATGATGAAGGTGGGTATGACCAAATGAAACTCAAAAATAGGGAAAGTTAAGGTAGAAAAGAAGGCATGTGGAGTAAATAAGATGAAATCTTTCTAAACGGATTCTTGAACTAAGGGTTGATAAGAAATCAAGAACCAATGTTTTTTACAAGATGCTATAAGCATAATGATAATCAAGCATAGTTAAGAGTCAAAGGAAACAAAAATATAGTAAACTTAAGCATATATAATCAAAGGTTTCCATATTTATAAGACTATGTTGCATATCAGAAGGGGGATTATGATTAATACATAAAAGGAATTCAAATTAGCAATAACACAATATGATTAACTATATTGAAAATCCAAATAATGCACAACCAAGAGACTAAGATACTAGAATGACATAACTTCTTATAAGATTCACATGTTTGGAGAAGAATCATATTTGAACATCAAGAATAATTTTAGAACAATCCATAAAATTTATTATGAATCTTAAAAGATAAAATTATCCTCCCTTTGGGATAGGGAGGATACAAATATATATAGGCTTGGGGAGGGGAAGGCCTCATCCTCCAAATTAAGTCTAAATTTACATCTCTTAAAATAGCACCATGTAAAAACCATACAAAGCATTGTATATAAAAGTATTTCCACAGAATAGACCTCCTCAATTAAAATATAATATATATACCAAATAAATTAAGAATGAATAGTTAAAACTTAAATAAAACATAAAAATACATATTTGTATTTCTAGTGGTGCTGATGTGGCAATAATGGGAGGTGGAATTTTCATGCTCATTGATGTAGATGGAGGTGTAGTTGTAATTTAAGTTACAACTTGAGATCACACCATAACAATAGATACACCCAATGGAGTCATGATAGATGTTGCTACTATATTTATAGTAGTGCATATCAAAAGTGGCACATTTTCATGTCTTATTTGTGTTTATAATAGTGTGTACTTTAGGGATTGAGACTGAGTGCCTTGAGGTGATACTAGTGATGCTCTTAATTTTGAAGTTGATTGATTTGATACCTATATTTACTTGGAAATCCATATCAATAGTTTCAAAATATAACAAATATCTCTTGAACAACTACAGAAGCTTATACATCAATTTATTATGTGTGGTTAATGAAAATTTAACATATGCATGGAGTGTATTTATGCCTATAATCTTATCCCTAGCAAAATTCACTAACTGTATGATCTCTTCATTAGTTTTATAAATCATTTTTTTCAATTTTGGTTCAGAAACTATCAGTTGCAGCTCAAAAAAGGTTCTAAAAAATGGGATTTCAAACTAATTTCCCATGAAGAGTGCTCACATCAGTGACCCTCATATATTTCAAAATGGAGATAACCTCCATTTCTTGACTTGTAAATTGAATCACTAAGGTCTGCATCTCTCAATTCTAGTCAATTAAGTTATCCCTCTTAATGGACACATAGTTATGGCCCATGCAACCTCTAATGTTTTTATTAGTTTCAAATGGGGGTATGACTTATTCCTTATTTATTGGATGATAAAATGAAGCTTTCCATCCATATCCTTCATTTTATTATAATAATTGAATTTTATCCCCCCACTTAGGCTGGGATGTAGCCTTTGTAAAGCTTATTAGTTGAATGGTGTCATACAACTTCTTAACTACACCCTATACATTATCTATGATTTATTTTAGAGACTAGATAGTGCTCCTTTCTTGGGACCTTTGAACATTCTGGTCATAGATTTTAAATATTTATTTTAATACTTGACTAGTAGCATCTACAAAATTGTAAGGATATTCCCTGTATTGATCTAGGTTTAAGGGATTTATTTTTGTCCTTTTTGTTAGATAGAATATATCTTCTCTCTATTCCACCTCAACATATCCTCCTTTAGTAACCATATTATTCCTCTTGACCTTACTTAAGTTATTTATTTTCCTATCAAAAGGAACTTGACTATTGGTTTCTTAGTAATCAATATGTCTTACCTTCCTACCTCTTCTTATTGTAACTACTAGATCCATGAAGCAACACTTAATGCAACTTGTTGCTTTAATTATTATATAAATATAGGATTAGAAGAAGGAGGTTGTCCTAGAGGGTGCATTTTTATAGGGGAATATGTACCCAATGTAGGGAAATGAGGTTTAGCTTTCCTCTATCTAGTGACTTACTTTTGATTGGGTGTATCAATGATGTACTTAGTCTTCCTTGCTACCTTATACACTAAAACCATAGCAGAATCTATCTAAAGAACTTAGCAAATGATCATTTCCAATTGTGTAGATAATCTAGGGGAGTAACTTGGGTAGCAAAGATAGAAGTGGATAATAGGATTTTGAAATGTATGTTTGATGTCTTAGGAGATAGGGGACTAACTCTACTAAATAATGAATATGTCATAATGGTGCTAAGTATATTTTGAAAATAATTTATGAATGATGTACATATAACCCCAATAGTAGGAGGGATCATAAAAAAGTGAACCATGGTTATAAAAATTGGCATTATATCCACCTAAGGCTTATTAATTGGGATTAATGAATTAAAAGAATGATTAGCTCCTGCTACATCAATTATAGTAACAATAATTGAATAAGTAATCAAAGGATGGGGAATTTATTTTCTTACACCCTTAAAGGAAATAACTGGGGAAATTATTGCCATAGTTGTTATAGTGGTAGCTTGAGATGGAGACATAAGGGTGTGGTTGATGATGGACCCTACTTTTAGGCTTATAATTTTGACTCTGGCTCACCTTCTAGGTCTCATTCTTTATCTAATAATATTTTAGTGTCCACTGAGCTAATTTTTTTTTGATAAAACTCCTTAGATTCCCATAGTATCTCAGTCCCTCTAGATTGAGTATCTTCCTCAATCATCTACTCATCTTACTCATATTCCTATATTATTCCTAAGAATGATTTAGTTTCCTCAATATCTATCTTAGACAACCATTCTTCTTCGGTTGCCCATATTTTATTTTCTTATTCACTATCATAGATTTTAATTGGATATGATCTTTATCTAACCATTATTTTATCCATTAAAACTTATTCAGGTTTTTCATACACTTTCTAGGGTGATACTTGAGGAGTGCTAGGCCTTCTCTTATAGGTGATTAGATATTTAATAGTAATGAAGGTTGGCCTAGTGGAAGGTGGAGTGGGAGATGTATGGATTGAAGTGTTAATAGGTTGAAATAAAGTGGGAGTGACCACTAGGGTAATTAAGGGAGGTGAATATATTCACCTAGGATATTGGATCACTATCATTGGTGGTATTGTCAAATAGGTAGTGACCTAACAGGAAAAATAATGGAAACATGAGACAAGAAAGTAAGAAGACTTACTTTCTATGCTATAGTTAATGCAGGTAGTGGTAACATATAAAATAGATTATCTATTGTATTATTAGTTGAAATTCTATCCAGACTAGTTGGATGTTGAGGAGAAGTATCAATAATTGAATGTGTAGGGGTAGTCTCAATTATATATTCATCATTTACTTCCCAAGATGGACCAACTTTTTATTTTATATATTCTTTCATGTAGGGAGGAGGTATATGAATAGGTTTAGAAACCCTTTATTAATTTTTGATGCTCTTATCATATTCATTGGTAATTATGGGATCATATTGGATCTTCTATTATACAATCATTGACATGTTTACCTTGCACATCCTGATAGAAACCTCACTGTTATCCTCTATATTCATGAACACACTATCATGACTATATGATTATTGTCCATAGTCATTTTTCACCTTATTTTCATCCCTATTTATATGTCCCATTTTTCTCTTTTTGGGGTCCCAATGTCTAAATGGTGCCTATTTTAATCCATAGTGTACCCTGATCTTCCCCATAGATTGAAAGTGTTCTCATCTTGTGTACTATATTTACCTAATTTGGAGAGGGGTTGGGTGAATAGATGCTTGATTAGCCCACCATAACTCAATATCAACACTATTATCCAATTGAGTAGTTATTTTTTACTCAACCAATTTTTTAGTAATAATTCATGGTAAATACAAAGGGTGTGCCTTGGTGCCCTTTATCTTGATTATAGTGTACTTATGATAGAACCAATAGTCACCCATTTTTTAGATAGTCTTATTTATGGGGTCTAATAATCTAGGCTTGTTATTATAATATATGGTTTAGTATACCATAGGATAAAATGTTTTTATCAACCTTTTTATTTGCTTCCTAAACTTATGAACATGGAGGATGTTGAACTCATTGAAAATCCTATTCTTTGGATATTATGTAGATGGTTGCCAAGATTATTTATAGGTTTAATGCATTATTACAATCATGACATATAATAAATAAGACATCATATTGTTTAACCCTAAATTGGATATGGGGGAATCCTACCTTAGTGGTATAATAGGGTTAATGATATAGAAATGATAATGCAAAAGGGTGATATTAGATCTATAATAGGTTAATTAAATGCTAAACTTAGATATAAGCATATATTAATTTATTATGCTTAGTATAGGCTAAATATAAAAGGAAAACTAAATTATGTATGTAAATGAAAAATAAGTAATATACTTAGTTGGTTATGATGCTAACACAATACTATATTTGGAACATGTAGAAAGTGGTTAGGAAGGAGATTCTATAATAATCATCAGATTCTAGATCTGATGCTTCCAGAGATCTAGACACTAACATTAGCCTAGGACAAATCCATCAATAATACTATCTAGGTTTGATGCAAGTGTAGTATATAAAATACCTACTATAAAAGGATGCAACCACCTAGATACTTTTGGGTTTGACTTTGCCTTTACTCTAGTGCATTTAGATCTAGGTCATGGAATATTGCTCCTCATGAAATTATAAAACCCTATTTTTTCATCTTTATAGTGACCTTGGGGAAAAATGGGTTAGTGGGAATATAGTGTCAAGATGACCCTAAATAACCTACTATCAAAGGATATTGCCTACATTATGAATAATATATAAGAGGGCCTCAAACTCATGTAGTTCTCCCTTATGTTTTGGCTTGTGTATGAATCATGTAATATGTGTAAAGTAAGTAAAATAATGACCTAGTTTATAAATTGGAAAATCGAGCTCTTTGGGATACTTCTCTAGTACTTCAGACCTATAGATGTGATATACTTATGATTATAATGGAAATAAGGAAGATTTGTTTAATTGAATGCTATTTAAATTCTCTTTGGTAAGAATACTTGGTATTGTACCCATGTTGCTAGGTGAGGAATGAATGAAGGTTGATTTTATATTTATATCAATCTCTTTGGAGTAATATTAAATCAAATTAAAACACTTAAGCTGACTATTATGATAAGTTTCATTTATAAAATAGACGAATTTAGGGAACTTGACACTTGTATCAAGTTAAGACACTAATGTTGATGCTAGTGTTTATCCTAGACATTAGTGTCTAGGGAGCAGGAAATTAGGTACATGTTCAAAACTTGTAGAGATGGAATATAATTAAATTTTAAGCATTATAGGAAAGATATAAGACCTAGGTCATCAACATAAGATTGGTAAAAATAAGTAATAGGACAAGAGACACAAGATAGAGTAGATGTGAGACTTGTAGAAGTAGTAAAGGTACAAAACTAAGATGAACAACTAAGGTCTAAGTTTTCCAAGTGTACAAGATTGAGGTGGTATATAATACATAAATATTGTCCAAATTTTCCCATTTTAATGTAGTAATTAAATTTCTAGTTTAAAGGAAAATAATGTGTACTTGGGTTTGTATAACACACCTTGTATTTACATGTACCCAAATTGAATGAATTACTAGTGACTGACATAGAACCAAGAACATGTTATAGTATATAATTAGTGTATATAATCTAGGATTGAAACTAATTAAAATAGATTTAAATTAAAAGAGTAA